>BSBM01000445.1:19145000-19745000 GCA_027924585.1 Larix kaempferi | reverse complement strand
GGGTAATATATTCCCCTTCACATGAGTTAATTCACATTGACGGAGTATGTTTAGGTGCCACCACCAATAATCAAGCTGAATACGATGCCGTGACCGGTCTCCTGGCCGCAACTCTCCAAATGAGCATCCGCCACCTCAACGTTTTCTTGGACTCACAGCTCCTAGTTTCCCAGCTCAACAATGATTACCAGGTACGCGATCCCTGTCTTTTCAGAAAATTCCTGTGCACTAAACAAATGGTTAGACAGTTTGAATCCATTTCATTCACACATGTCCCAAGACACCTCAACAGTGTAGCAGACAATATGGCCAACAATGTCCTCGACTGACACACCAATCACATCATATCATATCCGTAAACAAAATGCATCCATGTGCATAACATGTGCCTCCACGGGCATATCCATAAACAAAATGCATCCACGTGCATAACATGTGCCTCCACGGGCATAAAACAATAACCAAATAATGCATCCACGTGCATAACATTTGCCTCCACAGGCATACATAAATAGCAACATACTGTATCCAAGTGCATAACATGTGCCTCCACGGGCATATACATAAGACAAAGGTGCATCCACGTGCATACACGACAATATATCCAAATATATATCCACATATATATATAAACCAAATAGTCAACATGTCATAGGTGCCCTCAGCACCCGATATACAAAAATACATCTGTCATACAAAAATGCTTCCCCATATGCTCATCAGCATTTGGGGGCAGATACAATATCATCTACTCATCTGGATCCCTAGGATCCTCCGGCTCCTCCTCCGGGTCCTCCTCCGACTCCTCCTCCGCTGGCCCCGCCGGGTCATGGCGAGCCCGAACTCTCCGCTCTGCCGGCCCCGCTGGATCGTCCCGCAGACGTATCCTCCCCTGAGCCGGCCCTACCAGATCATCTCGTTTACCATCCCTGTGCCTCGCCACGAACACCGCTGTCCTCAATAGGAGTGACTGCCACTCAGGCGGCGCACCGAAACAACCCTGCAAAATATCCCGATCCAGGTCTCTCCAACCATCCTCGGGGAGTCCAGCTAGGATCCGGGCAAAGGTCTGTCTGACACCCTCTATGGCGTCATCGTGAGGGCCAACCCCTCGCCCACGAGCTGCAAATCCTCCACCACGCCGAGGGGGCACCGCTGCAGGTGGATGGGAGACCACCATCGCCCGCCCCTGACGAGCCACGTAGTCAGGTGGTGGCACTAGACCCACATCTGCACAAAGCAAGTAAGCCATCACATACTATACAACAATAATCATCAATGATAAATCAAACAGCATATGATATAATATCAAATAAAACACAAAACATACCATCTAAACTCCAGGCCTGTCCTGGGGCACGAGGCATCTCTGGGTCACCTCGATAGTCCATGCCAGCATAAGGGTAGTCCTCAATGACCAGAGGCATCTGCTCCCACTGCTGATAAAAATCCTCCGTGAAGAAGCCGCGGACACCACCGCCGCCACGAGGCATCATCTGCCCCCATCTCATCATACGAGGCTCACTCGAAAGACCAGCACGAATGGGTACCCGTGGCCGCAAGGTCGGCACCCGCTCGAAGAAAAAACAACATAAAAATGAGGCATAATAAAACTCGCCTCCCTCTCTAATGGCCTTGTCCAGATCTCTCCAGACACCAGCAAGAAACATCTGCCCCCAGGCATAATAAGTACCCTGAAGAACAGAATCCACCATCATCGTCTGCCCCCCAGACATAATGTGGCGCAGCAGCACCCAATATCCGCAGAACGCAGGCACCAACACCTCGCATATCCCACTCACGTAGGGATCGCAGACTAATAGAGCTGTTCTGCAAAACAGCATCATCAACACAGAAAGTCTGTAACAGGTCCTCCATATCTACACCTGGAGGCAACCTCGGCAAGATATCTCCCACCTCACCCAAGCGAGGCAACCCAGTCAAAAAATAGACATCCGTGAGAGTGATCTCTAACCTCTCACCCCCAATGATAAATGCACCCTCCGCTGGCACCCACCAACTCACTAGCTTGTTCAGGAGCCGTCTCACTGAACGAATAGGCGGGATCTGAGCGAACTTCAAAAGTCTGCTCATAGCCAGAGTCTGTCTCACCCCTGCATCAGTCTCAATCCTCAACATAAGATCATCATCGATCTCTCACTCCCGCCACGAGGACTGTGGTCTCCTCAACATCCTACCAGAAAATAGAAGAAATTTTTAGCCCCAGCAAAAAATTCTTTTGAAAAAAATCCCATCGCGGCTTTTACACAAAAATTCGTGATGCCCATCGCGGCTTTTCCACCAAAAGCCGCGATGACCATCGCGGGATCCATGCAAAAACCCGCGATGAACATCGCGGGTTTTGGCCGGATAGTCGCGATGAACATCACGACTATCCCCCATGAACCCGCAATGAATATCGCGGGTTCCAGCCTCACAGTCGCGATGAACATCGCGATTGTCAGCCTAAAACCCTCGCGGTTCATCGCGGGAACAGCCCCAAAACCCGCGATATTCCACGTTGGAGAGTCAACATGGAATTTCCCAGCCTTCGGGGGCCCGCCGCCAAACAAAAAATACATAATTGACAAGGCTAAGGCAAATAGAGTTACCTGCAACTCGCTGAATCGAAAACCAACGGTGAAATCTCCTGGAAATCAAGAAATAGCTCTGATAGCTCTATCAAACTCACACGTAACAATGACAAGTCATTTGGGCCCCACGCCCTATTTATAGGGATTCCACCAATTTTCCAACAACCATTGCGGTACCATACGAAGTCCATTTCTCAAACCATTGGTACCATTAGAATCAGCACAGCGAGAACTTCATGCAGGTTCCTTCCTTTTCCCGTTTTCACGGGGTCCATTTTTTGACCATTTTTTGGCCTCTCTCCTGGCCTCGGTTTGCGTGCCACATTGGCCGTTCTCCATTTTGGACGTGCCATATGTCACCAGATCCAGTTTTCCGCACTGAGGACGATGCTTGAGATCATTTCTCGCTGTCACGTCCCGATTGTCAAGGCATTTTTTCCATGCCCCCCTCCTCACCTCGGTTTGCGTGTCACATCGGCCGTTCTCCGTTCTAGACGTGTCATATATCACCGGATCCAATTTTCCGCACTCGTGATGATGCTTGAGATCATTTCTCGCTGTCACGTCCTGATTGTCAGGGCATTTTTTTTTCCATGCCCCCTCGTCACCTCGGTTTGCGTGCCACATCGGCCGTTCTCCGTTTCCGACATGCATTATATCGCCGGATTCAGTTTTCCGCGCTCATGATGATGCTTGAGATCATTTCTCGTTCTCACCTTTAGATTTTTTGGGTATTTTTTCCATGCCCCCCACATAGCCTCGGTTTGCGTGCCACATCGGCCGTTCTCCGTTTTCGACAATCCTTATGTCACCGGATCCAGTTTTCCGCACTGATGACGATGCTTGAGACCTTTTCTCGCCCTCATCAATCCGTTTTTGTTCGGTATAATTTTATCCCTTTTTCGGGCCGAGCAACCCCTTTTACGAAAAAGGCACTTAGGGAGTTCCTGTTAAGCTCTTTTCTGACTCCTAAAACAATGAAAAGATTGCCGAGCAACCTTGCTTCCTTTCATGCTCGTTAAACGTATCTGAAAGGGCGTCTACCTGGTATAAGTTTACCCCTTTTCCGGACCTTGTAGACTAATTACGAAAAAGGAATACTCTAGTCACATCGGCTAGAAGAGTTCTCCATCTGCATCATTTTATGCTTTTTCGGGCCTTGGAGACTACAATACGAAAAAGAACACCAATAGAGTCCACTTACCACTTTCAGACTCTCTAAACATGAAAGCAACCATGAGCACGAGCCGTCTTGGGCTCACAAAATCCACAGGAACGTACCATTTTAGAGCACACTTTTATCCCTTCTTGGAGCTCATTAAAACTACGAAGAAGGAACCAATGGTGCCTATTGGCGCCACGACAGATCACATCTACTCATATGGCAGCTTCCCCATTTTGGTCGCCTTTGTTCAGAGTATTCTGTAGTATGTCACCTTGATAATCCCTCGACGACACTTATCAGCTCGTCTTCCCACCCAGAGTCAATATATACCATTCAGTCGAAACAATGATCCCCACACCTACAAGTCAGTCCCCTACGCTGCCAGGTCAACCATGTCATCATGCTTTGAACAAAGGAAGTTTGAGTCTACCCAGTTCTTGACCCAGTTATTTCCCATTCCCACAAGTATTTTAGTCCTACCATCAGTACTACAACACTGCAGTTTTGGCACCTCGTGCTTCTATCAAGGAAACATCATTGCCTTGTTAGTTGTTGGTCTCCCTCTGTCGACGACAACCACATTGATTCCAGAGGATCGACCTAGAGGTCCCTGTGTCTTGGACCCATCACCATTTTATGATGAGTGCCTACGAATCATTTCGAGAGGAATCTTCAGTGCCTCTCCAAATGATTGTTTCTCACATGCTCAACTCCAACACCTTGATCGCATCGTTGAGACTCGCACAGGGTATTCGTCCGTTTCACTTATTAGTCGAAGACCCCGAATACCTCCTGACTCCTCCACATTCGAGAGTCTTCCTATGGATAAAACCAGTTACACTTTTTCTATAGATATCCGGGTTGCGCATGGCGACAGTATTCAGATGTACCCCAGTTTCATACTCCTTTGAGCATACAGTTATATTATTTCCCAGAGATGACTCATAGTCTTTGAGTCCCTATAGATGTTGGACACCTTCAGTTTCAGCAGTCCATCAGTTATTCCACTATATCAGTTATTGAAATCAGTTATGATCAGCAGTATATCCCAAAATAATGTCCCCGTTGGACCATTATGATGTACCAGTAGATTCTTTATGTATTAGATCCCCCTTCTTGGGACTAATTGTTATGTATATGTCTTGATATGAGCATGGGAATGCCCGCCTCGTCCATTATCAGAGATTATACCTCATTCATATTGAGGCCATGTAATGTTTTTTGTTTTTGCAGCTTCCAAGGGCCGTGACTCCAGTCTCCAACCGGTCTCTTCTGTCCACTAAAACCCCATAAAAAGACAAATGAACTACGATGTCTATCGGCCATACGATGAGCTCCTGCCCTCACACATCAGGGGGCAATCTGTTAACACCCAAAAAGTGCTCACCAGCTCATTTCCCTATTCACATGACCCATTTGTCCACTTTTTCACCATCTGAGCCTCTAAAACCAACAAAAGGTCACCAAAAGACCTGAGTACACCCCTTTTTCCATTAAAAAAGATTATTTTTCCTAAAAAAGCATAAAAAACCCTCAAAAAGGGTCCAAATTCCCAAAAATATTAAAAAGGGAATTAAAATATTAATTTTATTCAAAAAAGGAAAAAGGAGGGAAAAGTACCTAAACCATGTTGGTCAATACCATTTGGTTTCCACAAAACCACAAATGGTATTCCCCACCACCAAAACCTATAAAAAGGTGGTAGGGGCTCCTCATTTCACATCGATCCATTATCTCATCCTTATGCTGCTGAAATCTCCCTTGAGCATTTTAGCCATTGAAGCAACCTTGGAGAAGGAGACCTCTTGGAGCTTGGAGCCACTCATCTTGGGAGTTGCTCTACATCAACCTTCACCATTGGAGGTAATACTATTGCAAGCACTAGCTTGCTCCCATTTTCAAATACAAATTTATTCTTTTATAAGTTTCTTGTTCTTGTTTTTAAAATATTTTCATTATTTGCTTATATTCTTGCATAGATCCATGATTAGTTTTGTTTAGATTAGTTTCTTGTTTAATTCTATTGAAACTGCTGCTACTAGTTAGCAAGTGCCCATAGCACTAAGCCTGGTTGCAAAACCGGGCCAACAACAACCTCGAATGTGAACTCTACTTTTCAAATATGTAAAACCAACACTTCTACCTTTGTATAGAATTGACTCACTTTCTTGTAGAGAACCATCCTTGGTGAAAAAATGTTTGTAGTGGTTCCCATACAACACATATATGGGTTGTAGTGGCTAATTTGAGTGGAAACTTTTAGAACATAATATTTTTAGGAATTGTGGAAGTGATAGGAGCATTCCTTCCATTGGGTTATACATTAACACATTGAAAGTATAAGGAAATCATAAGTATGACGCTATGCCAAGGCTTGATATAGGAAATCAAATTCCAAAATGCTTTGATCCAAAGAAAACATAAAAATATCAAACTGATGTACCAAAAATAAACCAGATAATTCATCCCAAAAGACTACTGAGAAAGGTAATGCATTGGTAAATAAAATTGTAGAAAAGATAGTTGAATCTCAAAACAATATCTAAACCATAAAGCTATAAAACTATTATATTATAACCATAAGCCTAGTGGTGCCACATACTCTGGTTTATCTAATCAAGTACATACTTTGGTTTTGTGCATTGCAGATTGAAAATGCTCTTTCATGTATCGAACAAGATCTGCACAAATTTTGTACTAGCACATTAGAAGTCAAGAAAAAAAGAATGAATCAAGTTCCACCGGAGTACCACGTTGCTGATTATCCACCTTGTGAACTTTATGTTTATTCATCACATCTTCTGGTTGTTTTGATAAACCATGGTAAATGGGATAAAAAAATGCAACATAATTGCAAAAATGATCCTAAATGATCGATGCACGATCACATTGATAATTCATAGA
This sequence comes from Larix kaempferi, assembly GCA_027924585.1. NCBI lineage: Eukaryota > Viridiplantae > Streptophyta > Pinopsida > Pinales > Pinaceae > Larix > Larix kaempferi. Next base: position 19,738,337 of record BSBM01000445.1, on the reverse strand, counting down.
CATGTCTGGTCCATAAATGAAATGTGTATAAGCCTCCTTATAACCTACTTTACTTTGAAATACAATAAGCATACCAATATTAGAAAAGAGTTGGTCATGGCTGAGAGAACTATGGGAGACCCATGGCATCATTTCAACCTGACCACTAGTAAACCACAATTAGAAGTGGCGCAACCATCCACTGTTGTAAAGGATTTTGATGATGCACTCATTATTACTGTGCTAGAGTATGAAGAATAAAATAGACCACGAGGGTGCCTCTGTGGGGAAGATGATTGCCGTATGCTTTAACGATGATGAATAGGAGGTTTCAACTGTTTATTTATGTTTTATGCTTGTGTATGATTGTAAGTCCATGTATGAATTTGTACTATCAAGAAAACAAAACATTTTATGGGTAAGGTTCACTTTGTCCTATCTTATTTAATGCATAAGGTTCAGTGTTGTCCATAAGATACTTGTATGCAATATGTAAATTTGAAAGGCTTACCATGCTTTAAAGGGTTCCGTTTGTGCCATGTTTATCATTTTTTGCACTTTTGCTTTTCTTGCTTCTTATTTCCTATACACGATTCAAATAATCCAAAAGAGTAAAGAATCAAATTAATTATCTTGTTTAAGTTCACAAGGTCTATTTTAGAGTTGTGTCAAGTAACTATGGAACTTAGGGTATGGTAGTTGAGCTAGTATTGAAAAGCTCAGAGTTTTCAAGACAAAAAAAATTAGGAATTTAGTTGAACAATATGATAAACAAGTTTAAGATCATAAACCCAAAGCTATGGTTTTGATTAGAATAATAAACTGAACTCTGACCAATACTCTTTTAAGATTTTTTTTAAATTTTTTTATGTTATTCATTTGCTAACATCAAAATTTTGAGAAGAGATTAGTATTTACAATTCCCTTGTCAAGAATCAAAGGGTTTTTGGGATTTGTAAGTGGGTTATGGACATATAAATAGGATTCCAAAAGATCCAAGAGTGAAGTAGTTAAAACATAAGACCAAGCATTATAACATTTAATCATCCATTTCCTGCAAAAATTTCATCATAAATATACTAAAGCCTGGGTTCGTTCAGGTAACGAAGGTTATGAGATGAGGAAGGGAAATTCAATAGAGAATATATTTATCATCATGGTGAGTCAAGCCTTCAAATAGAGTAAGTATTAGATCATAAGAATTGATGTGAAGACTAACAAGTAAGCAACCACTTCCCTTTTATTCATAGGGCTTTCATACAACACTTGAACACAAAATAACATCATTCTCCCCAAGTGACATTTGGCTAACAGGTGAGGTTGGGAAAATTTTTAAAGTGTAGGATAAGGTAGGCCATCTATGGTACTTAATTTTTTAAAATACAATGCTACCTATACACAATCAAACCCAAAATTCAGAGTATCATCCTCTTATCTCGAGCAACATTATTACTCTTTCAAATGTTTCCCAAAACTCGATCAATTTTACCACCTAACATTTTGTTATAGATGCAAAATATGGAAAGATACAAATTCAACCAATGTCCAAGAGATACTATCTCAAACATATATATAAACCATAAATAAAAACATTTCTTTCCGCCATATCTACCGGGAGTGGAATCACGAGGATGATCACTGATCTAAAATGGGTATGCTACTTGATGATGGCATATGGAAGACATGGGCTCAAGAACATGATCATATTTCCCATATAGGCCCCGTACCTATCGCTTTTTGATCTTTTGATCCATTATGATTATATGGATGTTTATGCATCAGATTCATACTACTACATATCTATCATATTATGTGTATGATGATACATACCTTCTGATTTTTGTATGATATTTGATGGACAATCAATATCAAGAAACCATGTTGGTCATGAAAAATGTCTCTACTTAATTCAAAGCAGAAACGCTCTTTTTTCATGGAAAAAAAACCATAAATAAATATACTACTAGGTAGAGACAAAATGACATTATAATGACATTGAAAAATTCTACATCGAGCCCATCAACCATTGACTCCAAAAGACTACCATATTGGCCTTCAAATTGTATATTGAATTCCAAATATATACGTAGGATTAAACCATGTGAATGCGGTTGGAAGATCATGAGTTGGAGGCCATAGGAGGAAGTATTCACATATTAGGATGCCAAGTGTTGGGGAAAGATCAATCTACACAAGATCTCAATGAAATTCAAAATTTATCTGTTCAAACCGTTGGTAGTTGAAACCAAATTAAATAATTTATGAACCATATGGAAACTCTCCATATGTGTCGTCTCATGTACTTCAGGTGTTTGCTGGTAGTTATGACTGAACACGTCGGATAAAAGACAACCAAAACGCCCCACTTTTCCGGCAATTTTGGGATAAAAATGGGTTAAAATTCTTGCTGGAAATTGTTATTTTTGCATTTTTGGGATTTTAGCAATTGGGATTGCCTGTCCTAAACTAATTTCCCAATTTTAAAACTACCCAGATCACCGAAATTGCGATATGAGCACTCCAAATTGCGATTTGGGCAAGAATTGCTTTGCCGGATTCCGGCGAGTCGGGGGCGTTTTAGTTAGCCCTTATACAACTCCCGTTACGATTGTAATTTATTGAATTGAATGCTCTATACCTTCTCGATGAAACCACTTCTTTATTGCTTGCTTTAGAAAGCTCTAGATGTTGGGTAATTTTTTGAGTGAGCTCTATTGTAAAATAACTTGTAATTTTATGTCAATACATAGTGTTCTATGTGTGCTGAAGATAGTAATACCAAAACAAAGTTTATGCACAATTCATAGAATTTTTCTATATGTGTGTGACTGCATTATTTTTCGTGTATGTTCTGTTCTAAGTTCTCTTTGTACTTGTATGCTTGTTATTAAAGTGTTGTGTATTTTTCTTGGGTAAATTGTCAATACGTTTTCTTTTTCAGATCAGCTAGTATTTTCTACTGAATATTGTCATCATAGTGGCCCTGTGCGTGTCCTGTTGGTGATATTGTGTAGATAATTGTTGACTTGTTGAGTGCTATAGAAAGGGGTCTGAAGACGGTGGAACTAGGAATCAATAAAATAGGGGACCAACTATTATTTAGCCACGAGTTCAATATTCATAAGAAACAAATCATGATAGGTATTAATATAATTAATGAAAAACTTTATTCACCGATGACGTGATTCCAAACTTATTGAAGTGCTTTATCATATGATAAAAAAATAATCATTGCAATATTACTTCATGCCAACCCCTTAAATACATCATGCGATGAATAAAATGTATGGTTATACAAAACATATGCAATTTGGCATAAAAAACCGGTGAAGTTGTTTGATACAACATAAATCCATTAAAATATTGATCACTTTTTTCCTATATCGATTCATCAATGCATTGCATATCATTTGCCCATTCTTTCAACTTGCATATGAGAGTCAAGCTAAAGAGAAGTCCACTCGTAACTCGATACTTGACCCCATGTAAAATTAGTGAGTCCTTTTCTACCTCTATGTGACTCTGTGCTAAGTTAGGTCCTCATTTTGTTTATTCAATTAGTCTTAGGTAAACATAAATTTGGTCAATGATAAAGAAGGCAATAAATCTAACAAATAATAGTCATTGACACAACAAAACTTACGAATTTACAATTCTCTGCAAAATATTTAGCTTGTGAACGATTTACGAGGTTAACAAATGACGACTCCACGGAGAGGGCTATGTGACATAGGCATGAAATTATAATTCCTGGTTTTGTAGATCATTTGAACAAATTGAAAAGGTGATTCACAAGAAGTGAACGAAGAGAGGGTATGGATAGATAATATTTACATAAGTATGCAAAGAGTAAAAATCATTAAAGGGGGTGAAGATAAAAATGATATACATGTATTTCAACATATATGGATTTTTTTTGGACAAAAGTGAAAAAAATGATTATGGAAAATTCACCCCCTTTGGTTAAAATTGTCAAATTGATTAAATATGAGCAATTTTGTTGTTATTGCGAAGATTAAATTACACACTGTTAATTGCGACCCATTTGATAGTAATTTTTAAAAGTGATTCTCCTTTAGTGAAGTGAAATCCATATGTAGTACATTTTCATTTTCCATTTACTCATTAATGAGTGATTTTGATATTTTATTATTAGCTCCGAGTTCTGCAGGTACTGCTAAACATGTATCTGTTAGATCTATCTTCTGAGAGCGAGGATAGTTTAGGAGGAATGGGGTAAAGTGTGATGTCCACTTCATGTAATAGTGTTAGATCATGTACTAGAGGTGAAAAGGTAAGGAGAAAATTTCATAAACACATGAAAATTTTCCTTTCTCAAGGAGGGATTTGCAGTTATGATGATCAGAAAAAGGTGACATGGAGGTCCCCTCGAGGTACACAAATCTGGTCAAACGATGGGATTTGAAACAACTTCAGGACATGGACACTAACTTTTGTCTTGATTAAATAGTATCTTGCATTGCTCCATCATCTATACATAGTCTTGGGCTATTTTCCATGGGCAACATAAAGGTCCAATCTTGTAATACCCCCAATTTTGACTTTGAATGTATTTAATAAAACATATGTAAATGATGTAAATATGCTAGTATGGATTCCTAGTGCGGAGATCAAGGCCAAGGCCCGACTAGAGAATGGCTAGGCATGCATGATGTATATATTTTTATTTGGACCATGTGGTTGGAAATTCAAAAAGTAAAATTCTCCAAGATGGCTGTGTAAAGAGCACTAGAGGGGCTATGATTCCACCAGAGGGGAAGAGGAAGGCGGCCTATGGGAGAAACTAAATCCTATGTTTCCAAGTGTCAACCTTAGAACTCATCCAAAATATTCCATGTGCTTTAATTGAGCCACTTATATTCTCTTGACTATTAAATCCAATCATTGAATGCATATGTGAGGTTGGTGGGAAAAGTCACTTCATGTAGTTATTGAAGCATGGGGGTTGTGACAATTATGTCATCTTTCAACATTCCTATTTATTCTATGGTCATAATCTATGTCAGTTGTCTTTTCACCCTTACCTCATATCCTTGGAGTCAAAACTATTTTGATCATTCTCTCATGCATGTTCCTACACTACGTAGAGCTCCATTGTTGTTCATGACCGTTACTAGACTGTGTTTTAAACTAGAAATTCGAATTTGGAGACAAAGCTACATTTTTGGAAGGGAAAATAGATGGTTGTAGGTGAACATGGAGGTTGGGAAAGCTAGGAACCTTTACCCATTGAGTTCTGCTACTCTTGGATGCTTGAGAAGGCATGGATTAATATTGCAGGAGGTTCTCCAATATATTACAATAGGCTGGACTCTTATTGCACAAACTGGTAAGCACTGTAAGGGTTGGATTTCCTGAGGGAACCATGGATCAGTGAAGGGAAATTCCTTCTTTGTGTTGTGTGGGGAAGTTGGAAGGAGTGCCAACTGCCATGGTTGTGAAGGCTTGGTGAGACCCTTGTAGAGCTCCGTTTGAGCTTTTGGCTAAGCATAGAGAGCAGCGTGGGTTGTGGGATTAAAGAGAGAAGCATGTAGGTGTTTCCTTCACGCTGGTGGCCTCATATCCTAGCTTGGGGGTAGCCTCTAAAAAAAGAGAGTATATGCTGGATAGAGTGCCTATGGATGGGTGGAAAATCGCTTTTACACAGCCAATTGCTTGGATATTCTTTGCTTAAAGATAAGTATTCTTATGTACTTGATGTGTAATGATTTTTAGTTGTATTCATGCTAGAATTATGCCTATAAATTGCATGATGTGTGTGTGTATTGTATTATTTCCGTTGTGTATTTTTATTATGTATCTGCACACATGTTTGTTTTTACTGATATGAACTCGTAATTATGATAATGGGAAAAATTTAGAGGCCCTGATTTAGTGAATGTACCCTCTTGCTGGATAGACTGAGGGATGGAGACATTACAAATATCACGGGGTAGGTGAAATGATGGAATATGTTGGACTGTGTTACAATTATAGAGCTTGGAATAGGATTTCACAATATATGAAAAGCATGTGTAGAAATGCCCTTTCTGCAAACTATCTTCAAACAAAAGAATCTAATCAAAATAGTAGAGCAACTATATATATATTGATGGAAGGCCAAAGACTTCCAAAAATATTGTATGGTTTATAAATAATACACAACCAGGGAAAATTACAAAACCTCCCAATTACGACTTTGAGGCATGTGAAGGAAACCGCGTAGTGGTATGTGTGATAAAAACAATAGCACCAGGGGATGAGTTGCTAATACATTATCATTTGAATCGAATATTACAAGTGTCAAACCTTGCAAACATTTTGGGTAAATACATTTTATTCTTTACATATCGTACTGATGAAGTGTTTCGTTCTAGTCTACATAACTCTTTCTATGTATTATGTTGTAAATAATATTGGTTTGAATGTTTTGGAAAGATAACCGTGGGAAGGAACCTGCACACAATATTGTATATCCTCCTCTAAAAACCTGGCTCATTTTAATTTCTTAAATTTATTTATTTTTTTGTAATTTTCCTAAAATTAATGTTGTAATAAACTTTACATGATATATGTGGGCAGGACTACTCCACCCATTATCCAAATGTGGGTGATGATGATGAAAAATTTCTCGATGATCCAAACCCACAAGAAAGTATCTGTAAGCTTATACAAAACATGAATCAAGAATTGCTTTCATTGTTTGATTTCGAATCACCTGAACTAATGCAGGGGCATAAAATTTTGTTTGAAATACTAAGGTGATTGCGATTAAGCTAATAGTACATTTGTCAATTTTATCATGTTCAATATTTTATAATTTGATTTGATTTTATATTAGCCTGGAACAAAAATGAAATTGTTTGGCATAGGATTATCAATTGTTTCTTCAATAGACTGAACCTCATTAGCCTAGTTTTGGTAGTATCCACGCAACACAAGCGGCTACAGAATCCCTGCCTCCTATTCACATTGCTCTGTCTTCTCCTCCACTGAATACTAGTGTGACACCTATATTGGATACTCCCGTATCAAGTTCTGGTCACTCATGTGACACACAAGTGCTCTCCATGAAGCTGTTGGTTGAGGTAATGTCCCAATTCCTAGTTCATATGAAGAGTTTGACAGAGCATTCTGCATTATGATCAGTGGGACACTATCCATTAAGATTCCCATGGATGAAAACCTAGTACCATTGACGCTATAGAAATTCCTAGGTAAGTAATTATGCATCTATATGCCATAACATTATATAATTGTAGTAATTTTTAATCAATTCAAATATTATCTATTTTACAGGGAATAATATGTTTTGGAAGTGCCTACAAGAGAGGGATTTAGATCTTTTTGTCCCAACCACACACACTGGATATAACTAACAACCTTCTCATTTGAAGAAGCAGCTTATGGATTACATGGGTGGTATTTTTGGAGACATTTTCTACCAATCACAAGTTACAGTTATTACATGTAAATATTTGAAAATGATAAGAGACACATAAAGGGTTAATATAAAAAAATCCTATGTATGATCGTCCTCCTCTGATTCTTGAGATGGAGTGGAATCTCTCCAAGAGGACGCAAAGGAAAAAGGTATGAGAAGACAAGGAAGGACACCTCTAGATGGGGGAAGGTATAACATTTGAAATTAAAATGTGTGATATTTTTATAAAGTTCAACATAAAATTACCATTTTCATTATGTGATGTCCTTAATCTCCTTGTAGGATTAAAGATACATCCAAGGCTACCCATGCCAAGTTAGAGAAGCACAAACAACACAAACTTGGCCAAGGTGGATACTTGAAATTGTATGCTTGATTTGTAAGTATGAAAATGATTTCAATCTCTTATTACTCAAAAACTTACAACCCATTCATTATTGTCATGTTTTTGGAATGTGAGGGGGATGTCATGAAATGAGAATCCACAGAAGAAGAAAAGAAACCCGTATTCAAATGCGGGTTTCAATCTGTGCTTAAACATGCCAAGATTGGGGGGAAACCTATAGAGCAAACACATGTTATTTTTGAAATTTATATTCATGCTTAACATCATTTCCAAATAGAATACAATGTTTTCTACAAAATAAAAAACCTATAATTTAATGTTTGCATTTAATAATGTAGGAGAGATTGAGCAATGTTGATACTGGAGGAGATCCACAACCTGACAGTATTGTGAATGTATAATTATATTATTGAGGATATATTGAATTTTAAAATTAGATTTCATATAATTACAACTTTCATTTTGATTTGGAGGTAGAGGTTGTAGCCATGGAAAGGAGAGAAGAAGAGGTGAATGCACCTCAGACTATGGCCTCTCCACATCAACAAGGTAATAAACATTGATTTAATATATATTAACACTAAACAATTAGTAAATGTTGATTTCATCTTAACAAAGAACATATATAATGAATATTAATTATATATCTGTTGACTTTTTTTTATAGTGGATGTTGTTCCAACTCAACCTGTACGTGACTAGAGATGTATGTTGAGTTCCAATGTTAGGCAACAAGCATTGATAAAGACAGACCAACAACATCCACCAAACATAGTATTAGAGGACAACGTTCCTCTTATGAATTTGTTTAAGAGTAAAAAACCTTGTATAAAGTGATGTACAATGAACATTTTTGACATAATACATTTGTACTTTGATTTTTGTATAATGAGCTTTGTTGATGTCATATATTTTGTACTGGATCAAATCGACAATTGCAGTACTTACTTTGTGGACTAATTGATCATTTTGATTCATTGTTAAGATGTCTGTTAGATCTATAGAGTGAAGGTTGTTTACATACTTCAGTCTCAATGTACTTTCATTTGAGGGGTATTTCACCCTTGGTTATTGTCATTACGCATAATTTCTATTACTGTTGATACAAACTTACAATACTCATTCTAACATTAAGACATTCAATATATACTATGGATATGCTATACCTTTAAATGATAGTTAGAAAATGGTCTTATAAACTCTTTATGAATTAAGTAATTAGTATATGCAGATTGGTTCATTGCTGATTATAATCTCTTTAGGTTGGCATTGTCACCACTCCAAAAAAACACTATACTTCATAATAGTTCTTTGGTAATATTTTAGGTTGTCAATTCGTTGTATGTGATATGATTTTTTTTTTTTGGTTTTATTTCCCATCACTCGGGGATGGTAGCAATGAACCATTGGTTAAGAATTGCAACCCAGGGGTGTCTAAGCCGTCAAAGTCACCTGGGGATCGCACTCATCTTGGGCCACACTAATCCCTAAGAGGGATGGATTTTTGGGTGTCTCCTTCCAACTAGATCACCCCTAAGGGGAATTGAACCTGAGTCGCTCTACCGACGAGACCCACACCTTAACCGGATCAGCTAACGAGAATTGAGTAAAATTTTAGGAGGCATGGGGTTGGTCTTTGATCCACTTATGTGTCCACCGGTCACAATATCATTTAATACAATCTCTCTGGGTGGAACCACAAGTTCGACCACTACCTCAAGGTGCCCCCATGGCTTCGGGTATGGCCTTCATTGGAATTGACCCTTGCCCACTGGTGAAAAAATCCTCGCTCTTCACTAATGGATCCAACCCTTTTTGGGCTATGTCATATGCAATTATTAAAACCTCAAGGCATTCACATTTCAAGGTGTCTCGAGCAAGACAAGATGTCTCAAGCCGAAAGTGTAGGAATATTGATAGTGGGAAATCACATCAGAGTGCCTTCATATGGAATAAGCGTAGAGGAAAGAATAAAGAATTCAATTCTTTAGGTGGCTTCGACATCTTGGTACTAGAGAACTCTAACCCATCTCATCCAGAAAAACATGTAGATTGAGTGACTAAGGCCATAGACACCACCCTCCTCTCCATTCAATCATGAAAATCTCTGTGGATGAGGTAAGTTGGCATATAATGAAGAGAAGATAGAGGAATTCGATCGTGATCAACCATTGTGGGAAAGGATAAGGCGCACGGTACCTCCAACACCGGACAATTCCCATCAAAATGCAATTAATGGACATTATTATGGAAAGGATTTAGAGATATGGGAAATATAAAAACGTAGAGGGGAGGTTGGGCAGTTGGATTCCCACAAGATTTAGTGTAGGAATTAGAGCACTCTTCATAAGGTTGATGTGAAGATGCTAGACAATCCTCGTGTAGAATCATGGGTAAGAAATTGAAAGGTAATGCTCATTGGAGATAGGAAACTTAGGAGGATAAGAGCGTCCGAGAGGAGGAGAGTGACAACATGGTGAAAATCCTATAGATTCAGGTCCAAAAACTAGAAGCTCAATCAATTAAAACTCTTGATATTCTAGCAGAGCAAATGATGAGACAACAAAGAGTGGATGATGAATTCTATTCCCTTAGATCGGAAATTGAAGATCTTCGATATAATCAGTCACCAGATGCATCCATGGAGGAGTCTTCTCCTGTATTAAAGACTCCATACCTCAACCTTCCACCTCATGTGGATGAGGAAGACGTGCCAGCTAAAGCTGTGAAGGGAGCGAAGAAAACCAAGACAAGCAAGCCTGACAAGGAAGGACATAGCCGGGATGTCTAGCCTTCTTAGTTTTTTAGATGACCCATTTTTGCATTAATATCCTTGGATTTTTCTATAGGACGTATATAAGGAATTATTGGTCTTATTTGTATCTCAGCAAGCATGATAGTGGTCATAACAGACATTAAGAACTAAACTTCTCCTCTGTGGCCAATGAGCATAGAAAGATAAATGACCTACTGTTTTTTTTTACTCTCTACAATAACATTGGAGCTTTGTTAACACAAATATTTCTAGTTTATTAAAAAAAAATATTTATCCATAGAATTATATAACACTTTAGTAGATTGGTTGATGGTATATTATTTTAGAATACTAGTTGTTTGAGTAACTTGATTTCTTCATTGGATTATAACTTTGTAATGATATGATAATTTGAAGCTAGTATATTGGATTTTGGTCAACTCATACTTGGTGAATTTGTTATATTTCTCTATCTCATAAGGATTTGTGATGGTAAACATGTTTACTCATATGATGAAACATTGACCCTGTCAAGTAGTCACTAAACAAGTTACATTTTGTCCAAATGGTATTTATGCTATGAATGACCTTTTTTTATCTTGAGCACAAGTAATATCTCAGGGTGTTAGACATATTTCCTTTATCATAATAAGGTTTTCTATAAGTATTGGCATCTTAGAATTCATTGAACTGATTTCAATGCAATTGCTAATGATAAGCTCAGTACAAGATTTGAACCCAAAATCCGTCGAGAAAATCCGACGACATCTGACGAAAAGGACCGTGTCATCGGATTTCACCTTCAAAATTACGAAATTTGATGATTTTTTTTTAAATTGATAGAAGGGTCCGTCGGATAATCGATGGACCTTGGATATCCGACGAGGTCCCTGGAATAGTGTTATATTACTGGGATATCCGACGTAAGATTAAGCAAGCGGATGTTGGATATCCGACAATATATTATGGTCATGGCTGTCAGATATCTGACAGCTACTCTCCAACAGTAATTAAGTTCGAGTCGTCAGATATCCGACGTAAGGTTAAATTTTAAAACCTATAAATTGTGAAACATTCCGACATGTTTTCTATACAAGTGACAGTTTGCGGATGTTTTTTTATTCGGTGGATTGTTTTTCATTAATTCCATTGTTTTTGTGATTAAAGCGAGCGAAGTGTGGAGCTTGATTTTCTAAGATTGATAATCTCTATTCAATCTCTTTATGAGAAAATGTCAACTAGCAATATTCCTGATCCAGACGAACAAAATCGACAATTGCTTGCTAGATTGTGGGAAGGAGTTGAAAGAAGGGGTGATGGGAAATGCTATTGTCCATGTAGTCACTGCAGGGGCTTTAAGAGGAGAAATTTTTTGATCACAACAGCCCGAAAACATTGCAGGGAACATGGACACGCTGAGGGGGGACATGAATATCATCCATTTGTAAGTTTTGCATTATATATGTTTTTATTTTGATTGCTTTTGTAAATGTATGTATTATTTTAATATTTCTTATATTAACTTTTATCTATTGATCATGGTTTCAATAGATGGGGAATAACATGGACAATAAATATTATTTTAATATTTAATATTTATTATAATAATTTTTTCTTGTGTGCATGTTGAATCTAGGGTATAGTAGAATAACTCATTTATTTGTTTGTTAGTGAGACTAATCCACTCACCGGGGAAAGCACTTAGCTCTCTAGATTTGTGACACTTCCCATGATAATAGAAATAACGACTATATTGGCATGTTGTTTCTCTTCTATTTTCTCTATAGAAACCATAGCATCGTTTATCTTACCTTAGTGGATAGTATGGGAAATTTTGAGTTATATTTGAGTAGCTTTGCTCAGTAATTGGGTCAATTTTTATGTCTCTTGGATAGTTTGGATGCACCTATTTGACCAACAGTACAATTGGCCGTTGTTCTTTTCATCCCTAAAGTAGTGACTAGACCCTTCTTGTTTCCCATTTTTATCTAACTGGAGAGGCCACTCATGAAAAGAGTAATTTTTAACATGTTATTTTTAGTTTTTCTTGTATTTTTCTCTTCTTCTTTGTATTACACTCAAAGGTAATAATAAAGAGTAGTTGATTGATCTATTTGATTGATTGCATGTTTTGTTTACCAAGAAAAATCAGAGCACCTCGCTTCTCTAAATGAAAAAAGAAAACATCAACATTACAGTGATTGCATTGTTGATTATATAATATTCTTTATTAACCATACAAAATTTGTTACATTTTAAATGCATCACAAAAATGTTTACATTTTGCATTTGAATTTCTTATATTAAATTTTATCTATTGATGGTTTCATGTAATTATAAAGTAAAGACATCCTACGGCATATCGTTCGGAGAAAGTGCGTTCGGAGGAAGTGCTTCCAGAACAAGTACCGAAGGAACATGGAGCTATGAATAATGGAGAACAAGTTAATGATCATATTGAAGAAGATGATCATACTGGTTAAATAGTTGAAGATGACGTTACAAATAATTTGATCCATGATTCATTTAATGTTAGAATGGATGATGATGATGATGATGATCATCATCATCATCATTTTGATGATATTCATGATATACCTCTTCTTGAGAAGGCATACGAACCCCTTTATGAGGGCTCCAAGACAAATCTTCTCTCTGCTATATTGTTGGTAATGAACTTGAAGGTTGTGAATGGTCTTTCAAACATATCAGTCACACAAATGTTAAGGTATGTAATATATTCCATCACATAATATATATGATCATCTAATAATTTTATTGTTAATTCATAAGTCAAATTAATACGGATTAAATGTGTTTCATTAATATTATTTCTATATTATATTAACTAGATTTTTATTTTAATTTGTTGTAGCATGGTAGGTGAATATTTGTTACCACCGCCAAATATTTTACCTCGCACATATCAAGATTTATCTGCCATCATGAAAGAAATTGGAATGCAGTATGAATCAATTCATGCATGCCCCGATGACCATGTTCTATATTATAATCAACATGAATTTGCAACAGAATGTCCTGAATGTCATATCAGTAGATATCGAACAGATCAAGTAACAAAAATGGTGCCTCGCAAGGTTCTACGTTATATTCCCATTATTCCACGTTTGCAACGACCGTTCAGGTGCAAAAACATAGCGCAGTTTATGGATTACCATGCATAGAACATAAGTCAAGACGAATTATTTGGATGCCTGCAGATGGGTTTGCATTTAGAGATATGGAGGAAAAATAGCCTCACTTTAAAGAAGAACCTCGTAATCTTAGGATTTCTTTGGCAGCAGATGGTGTCAATCCATTTGCAGAGATGAGATCCGTTTACTTAGTGTGTCCTATATTTGTTATCAACAATAACATTCCTCCATGGTTGACAATAAAGAGGGAGCACATAATGTTGTCGATGATTGTTCCAAGTATATTGTGTCTATAGTTTTTTTTTTAATGTAGTGGTATCTCATTTGTCATATTTTATTGCATAATGACATATATATATTTAATGTTTTCTATTGTGCAATATGGTTTATATATCTAAATGGTACATCTCATAATTATATTTTTTATATGTTCAAATCAATCAGGTAAGTACCAAGTCAAATATATGAATGTATATATCGAACCTCTTATTGACGAGCTACTAAAGTTATGGAATGGAATCACTATGTATGACGTATCTAGACCAATACGACAAAGGAAATTTCAATTCCATGCAATGCTTGTATGGACAATACATGATGCCCCAGGGTTAACCCATTTTTGCGGTATGTAATTATAAGTTCCACTTTATTTTGCATTTAATTTTATGAACTAGTCAATATACTACGCATGCATGTTTTTCTAAATAATCTAGTCATTTTGTATATAATTATAATTGACATAGATATTCCATCTCTTTATGTAGGTCTTCAGACAAAGGGGAAATTTGCATGTCCAGTTTGTGTTCCTAAGATCAAATCTCATCGTTCAAAAAGCTTAGGAAAGGAGGTGTTTGATGAGTATAGACACTTCCTCTCTAAGGATCACAGGTATCGAACTACCGAAAAACATTTGTTCAATGGCAAGCAAGATACTGCATTAAAACTTCAGATAATGACACCTCACTTATGGAAGTACATATGAATCATCATATATGAAATGTTATATTGTATTTCTTTATTGTGTGGTGTTTACTGTAATTGACATTGATTTATGTAATTTCTTTATAAACTACTATTCATGATTGTCGTTCATGTGATCATGAAGGCATTAATGTGCTTCCACGAGGAATGAAAAGTTATCCTAGACAATTTAGTAGGTTTCCCTACAATGAGCACCTACAAATTGCTCATCTATTTGATACAATGCATATCGGAAAGAATGTGATTGAAACATTATGGCGAATATTAGATGGAAGGAGTGAGAAAGAAAAAATTGTCAAAATTTGCAAAGACATTCAAGATAGAAACCATGCAATGAAAGACGTCATTCAATTTCATAGCAATAGAGAGGAAATTAATATAAACTCACTTCCATGGATGTTAACGGACCAACAAAGTAATGTTGTAAAAGAATTCATGCGAAAAATTAAATTTCCCACCGGATTTTGTGCGAACATGAAGAATACCATAACAAAGAAAGGTGGTTTCGCGGGGGTGAAAATACACGATTGGCATGTCTTCATGAAGGTAATTATTATGGTATGCATTTAATTTTTTTTTTCTATTCCAGTGAATATGGTTGGTATTTTTGTTTGTCTACTCTTTGTTGAAAAAATGAAACAATTTGTATATTGTTACAGTATGTTCTACCTCTCTCTCTCTCCTGGACAACTTCGACAACAATGTCAAACAAATAATATATAATCTCAGGAAATACATGAGGTAAGTGGTGATTTTTTCCATGCGCTTAGTGTTTGTGTAATTCATCATAGAAATTATATTTGATTTTTGTTCTGTAATTCATGTTATGTAATATAATGTTTTTTCTTTTAATCTCTTGATTGGGTTGTCATCTCACTTATAGATGGTTGTCATCCAAAGAATTCCATAAAGACAATGTAAAGTATTGGAGGAGAGAAATTCCTTGTCTCATGTGTGAAATGCAGAAGCATCTACCTTCGTCATTTTTCAATGCACATGAACACTACCTCGTACACCAAGTTGAGGAGATTGAATTGTTTGGACCTACGCACTCAAGGTCCATGTGGATGGTTGAGAGGCACTTGAAATTTATGAAGGGTTTGGTCAGACAACAAGCATATGCTGAGGGTTCTATGATGGAGGGATATATGGTATACCAAAACATGTTGTATATTAGTGAATATATTCCTATATTAGCATCAAAGCTCAATTTATGTCGCATTTGTGATCCGGACTCCAATAAATATTTCGAAGGGGAGCACCCGAAGGGGAAAGGTAGATCGAGGAAGGTGAAAGGTAATATAACACATTTGACTGTTTATTTTTATGTATATATATCATACATATTCTATTTTTATATTCAATTTTTTGCATCCATTTAGAGCATAATATACTTTGTTAAGTGACTATACATTTGTATTGATTTTTAATTTTATTGTCATCAAACAGTTGGTCGAGAGTGGGACGCAATTCATTTATACATCGCAAACAATATTGATTGGATGAAGGTATGGATTGAACAATGTGAACAATCTGGTTATGGAGTATCATGGAAGGTGTGGCTTCATTGGTTAAAGTTGCACATCGCAATGGAGATACCAGTCTAACATAAAGGGAAATCTATTTAGCATATGGTTTAAAATTTAAGCAGGTAAGCATATTAATCAACCACACTATTTATTTTTTTGGAAAAAATATTGTTGTTGTACACGATGATTTTTTTCCCTGTATGGCATTATAAACATGAACTAGTTAATCATATATATTGGATCATTATGTAATCTTCTCTTATATGGCATGTTGTAGGTAGAACACCATAAGGCTATGTGGTGCAATGGCTGTAGATATCGCATCAAAAGGTTGGATGAAACGAAGAAACCATAAGATTGTGGGATATTTGCAGTCTTTGAGGTGACCAATGTTTCCTCTAGAAGTGACAGACATCCAGAACTATCTGAAAATCGATACTATGGGTATCTGGAAGATATTCTTCAGTGTGACTTTAATTCCTTGAAGGTATTTCCGTTCGTTGTAAAATGGTACAGGTGTCGATTGAATAAACGTGATCCCGATAAAACAATTATTGAACATGATAATGGATTTACCATGGTAAATACAAGGTTGTTTGAGCCAGGAACAGATCCCTATGTTCTTCCAACCCAATGTGAACAGGTATTTTACTCTGAGGTTCCAGGTAGAGCATGTTGGTCATTTGCTGTGAGACATGATCCAAGGGGAAGGCCGGTAAAGTATAACGTATATGAAGGTAATGAAGACGTTCTCGAAGAAGAATACGTCGTTGAAGATGATCATGTTCCAGAAGAAGATTTCGAAGAATTAGTTGAGTCAGATGATGTATCAGACAATGTCCATGAAGATGATATCGACGATGACATGATGATCGTAACTGACATTGACGACGGTGATGATATGGCCAATCCTTACAATGTTGAATCAGCTGGATCATCGGATGATACAGATGATGACTCAGATGAAGAAGATGATGAAGTCCATTGAAGTGTACGAGGTATGCAGTAATATATCTACTCTATATATTTTGATTTAATATTGTGATAGAAATATTGAATTTTTTTGCCGGTGCATATAATAAATTAACTGTTTCTTAGTGTGTTTCCATTTTCCTGTATGTTATAATTAGAAACATTGCTTGTTATAGAGTATGACAAAAAACACATTTAATTTTTTGTACATAGATATTTTTGTCGGGTTATGGGGAATTGAGAGTGATGTGAGGGGGGGGGGGGGAGGGGCCATAAGAGCTTCCACCTTCACGTGGTTGGCCCTGTTTAGTAGAGAATATTAAGATATTCTTGAAATAGAGAGAAGCTTAGTAAGTAAATGCACAATTATCATGCTATCCCAAATGGCGTGCTTGATCATGACCATCATCTTCATCATGATCATCAATATCGTTGTATGATATCCGATGCATCTACCTAGAAAGACTAACGTCGTTTGTCATCGGTGGTTTAGTGAGATTGTCGGATTATTTTGAAGTTAGAAGTCTGATATCCGATGCCTCTTTTTGTTGGTGGTATGGCTAGGTCGTCAGATTCATCATCATCATCATCATATTCATATTCATCATCATCATCATCATTATCATCATCATCATCATCATCATCATCATCCTCATCATCATCCTCATCATCATCCTCATTGTCATCATCATCCTCATCATCCTCATCGTCATCCTCATTGTCATCATCATCCTAATCATTATCATCATCATCATCATCATCATCATCATCATTTCTACCATCAAGGATAATCTATTTTCCCAACTTGTTTCCAAGTTGTTTCCCATCAAATTGTTTTTCATGGGGCCAACGTTGTCATCATCATGATCATTTTCATCATCGTCATCATCATCATCATCATCATCATCATCATCATCATCATCATCATCATCATCATCATCGTCTTTGTTGTCGTTGTCGTTGTCACCATCATCATCATGATCATCACGATCATGATCATGATCATGATCATCATGGTCATCGTTGTTGTAGGATATCTGACGCAGCTACCTAGAAATACCAATGATGTTTGTCGTTGGTGGTTTAGCGAGCTCGTCGGATTCTTTTAAAGTCAGAAGTCTGATATCCGACGTCTCTTGCCGTTGGTGGTATGGCTAGGTCATCGGATGCATCAAAAACCATACGTATAGATTAATTAATGTGGTACATTGGGCCAACGTTGAAATTTTTTAAATATGTGCTGGCTTGTACTGAAATTTGGCATGGTTAGACTAGATGCATGCATTGACGTTGTGGGAGGGTTTCTAGACTCAAACATGACTAACACTAGCCATTGGAGCATAAAAAACCATACCTATAGATTAATTAATGTGCTACATGGGGCCAACGTTGAAATTTTTTAAATATGTGCTGGCTTGTACTGAAATTTGACATGGTTAGACTAGACGCATGCATTTATGTTGTGGGAGGGTTTCCAGACTCAAACATGACATGCATAACTTATTAATCTTCTCAAGGTAAGTATTGGTAACTAATGAGTGTAGTTTATTATGTGTCTTTCACTAGTTTGACATTTTGATATTGGTTAGTTCTTCAATCTCTTTAGGGATGTTTTTGTTGACATTCGTTTCCAGTTATGCTTACCACAATTTCCTATCCTTTCTAGTGTTAATGAAGGAAAGGGTTAAGTTTTTCCACATCTAAAATATGACAATTAAATTTAGTCATGATTTTTAATGTGAATATGAAATGTTGTTATTTTACAAATTTCAATTATGTATAACTCTTATCATACTCTAGTTTAGCTAGAAAGGTTACATATCTTGGAGTCCATTTTATTTTATTCATATTTTGAAATAGAATGGCTTTGTTGCAAGAGGATTTATTTTCCAGCTGAAACTTTATGTAAACTAATGACAAATTTTTGGACAACACACACCAAGTTGAATGCTCTGCTGCTTATATTTTCTAAATCATAGCATGAGCTCAGATTTATCATATCACTAGTAACTTTATTCATACTGTATGGATTTTGTGGTGTATGTTGATGACCTGTTCTTAACTAAGTTACTGGGATTAGAGAATTTTGGATGCGAGTTATATGGATATTCCGTATATGAAAGTACATATAAGGATATATATACAAAGCAATACTAGGAAACAAAAATGCCCTTAATGATTAAAAAAAACATTAGTCAGTAGCCTGGATCGACATCAATATTATGATTACATAAGTACTGATTGATATTTGGTAAATTTTCTAAACACCCATCCCGACTTTAAAATATCAATGTATTTTATCTGTATCATGTGCAAACATGTATACATTTATATGTCACTTTCATGGAAAGTTACCATATGTCCTTACGAGATCTATTGTCACATTATACGGTCACCAATAGTTGAGATTCCAATACTATTCTTTGTGCATTTTTTTGGCCTTTCTTGGTTTTCCTTAGAAGTTTTTTTCAGTTCTTCTAGGTTTGCTTCATCTAAAACCCATTTCGATTTGGTACAAAGTCTTCAGATTACATGCCATAATATTTGTACAATAGTTTCAATACCTATGCATTTGGGTGGCTACTCCTCATCGTTAATGATTTTTCCTATATCGTGAGTGATCATGGAAAGGCTACTAGGATTAAAATTGTTTCTTCTTTTCATGACATCCATCTTGAAAGACTTGGTGTTTGTCCAACCTTAACATCTTCAATGTTTGGTTCTTTTTTATGAAGCATGTTGGCTTGCCTTTCTAAGCTAACACCTCTTCTTCTTGGACTACCCATGTTGATCATTGTCACATTTTCACATATGCATCTGATATTTCTAGCTTCAATTGGTCGTTTCCATTTTTTTCCTTTTTGTGCATTTGCATCCGATCTTTTCCACTTCAACCATATTGATAGGCATGGTGTTTTCCTCTAGCCTTATAAGTTGGAAACACTCTCTTTTAGGAGAATTTATATTGCTTATAATACAAAGGAGAAATATTTACAAAGAATATAATATAATACCTTTGCAAATAAAAACATAATACATTATGACTTACCTTTGCAAATAAAAACATAATACATTATGACTTACCTTTGCAAATAAAAACATAATACATAATGGTTGAGAATATAATACATTTACAAATAAAAACATAATACATAAAAAAATAAAAAACAAAAAACTTACCTTTGGACCTCCCGCGCCAAAGAATGACTTCAGTTCATCTTTCTCCCAGCTCTGAAAGTTGACTTCAGTTCAACCCATGAGCATAGCAACCAACTACTGGCCATGATCCTGAGCAGAGCAAGTTGTCCGTCAGCAGAGCAACCTGATCAGAGGTAGGAGGTGAGATTGAGCTACATTTCATCTTGAACCCTCCTACACTTGACTTCCGTTCAACCCGCGAGCAGAGAAACCTAGTCAGAGGGAGGAGCTGAGAGTGAGCTACACTTCCACTCAACTTGTGAGCAGAGTAACATGGTGAGTAATGAGCCCAAAAATGTTTCTCATTGAAGAAAATCTTTCTTCATTCAAGCAATTTAGGGTTTTTTAAATTTGTTTTGTCTCCATGACCCTTCCTCTTTCTTGAAGCTTCGATGCCTCCTTTGTTCATGGATGAGGAGTGTGTTTGTAGTTTTTTGTTTGGTGCCCTTCGGGGTTTTTGTAACTCCGTTTCGAATTGGGGCAAGTCGTGGGCAGTGAGAAATTGTAATGGGTTTGACCCATAATGGGAATGTAATTCGTATAAGTAGTTTCGTAGTTATTTATGGCGCGTTTAATGTAATGTAGTATGCCCATTCTGGGCGCTTATGACTTGGCCGTGGCCATGAATGGTTGTAACCCTGTTTGTAACTAATCTATGGTTTTGACTTACCTATGTTTTGGTATTCGCTTACTGTGTTGCTCTAAGTGATGGATTGGGTATTGTATAAATTGCTTAAATGGTTGCAATTTGGAACATGTTGATATGCATATATTTCATTTGGGTTATGTGTATCAATTCGTAGATAATACGATTGCTCT
Organism: Larix kaempferi; assembly: GCA_027924585.1. Classification (NCBI taxonomy): domain Eukaryota; kingdom Viridiplantae; phylum Streptophyta; class Pinopsida; order Pinales; family Pinaceae; genus Larix; species Larix kaempferi. The sequence goes on along the minus strand of BSBM01000445.1, from coordinate 19,717,159 downwards.
ACTTGTAATTCACCACCTGTAGGTGACAAAAATGACTATGCGTGTAAATTGATGGTTTAGAAAATGAATTAGGGTTTCGCTGTGTGTAAATACTAGCTTTGTTTCTATTTAAACATGAGTTTTTATACTCTACTAAGCGATTGGGTGAGAATCGACCTTGTCACTATATGTTATTGGAAAGAGTCTTTAGTTTAAACGATTCTGTGTTAGCTTGATGAAGCGATCCTGTAGATATTTGTTTTGGACTCTGGGCGCAAGTATTTTTTTGTTTGGCTAAGAGATTCGAACCTGTAGCTAAAATGTTTGGAAAACGATTCTATATTATGAGTTTTGACTTTGATGAATCAATTCTGTAACTTAACGTTTTTGGTTCTGGGCACAAGTATTTTCTGTTTGAGAAGTCATCGAAAACACACGTTGTGTGTTTCGACTTCGGAGTTTTGGTCTGTAACGCTGGTCATTTTATTTATTTAGCGTTTCTCCTTTGGTGAGATTCGATCTCTATGTTATTACATTTTGAAATAGGATGTATTTGTTAAATGAAAAGAGCTGGTTAAGCCCTAGCTGGTAAATTGCATTGGTTTAAATGTTTTAGCACTTGCGCAAAGGTTTGGTAGGAATGATCCTGCTATAGCTTTTGTTTAGATGTTTGTTTGGTTACGCCTCTACATGATTCGAACTTGGGTCTATGAACTACTTTTTTTTTTCTTTTGGTTTTTGGCTGAGTTGTTTGGTTCAACAATTAGATAAAAAATCAAGCTCCTAAAGAGATAATCTTCTTGACAGGTCAACACTTCACTGACAATGGACATGCACCTAGATGCACACTCTAGATTTGAGATTCCCTCTCCTAGGAAAAACTTCCCAACTCATGCAATTAAAATGCACTAATCCTAACTCAAAATTAACTAAATTAAGGTCTTACTAAAACATGTTGTCTTCTTATCCAAATCTGCTAAAAATGAAATTGTCCCTAAAATAGGAACTTCTGAAAAATAGAAAACACGTGATGAACAAATTCTTTCAACATGTTGTACAACGCCCAGTGACAAAGGTCAATTTGGAATCAACTGGTCGTGCCAAATTTCTTGCCAACAAAATGCATTGTTTAACAACTAATTCCAATCCACTTGGAAATACCCTTACATTAAAAAATCATATTGATTGATCGAATCTTTGTAGGGGTCCTTTTAGAACTACAACTAGACATAAGGCATAGATGGAAAATAAATTTAAGAGGGATCTAGAATAGTTATTTTGTCCATATGGAAAATGTTAATACCTTGCGTCCCAGACTCCCAATCTGAAGTTTCTAAATTATGTTTTCGATTGTGCCTTCCCAATCTTCACTAATCAATTTGCCTTTGGAATTGCTTTCTATAATGGCCAACAATCTACTTGGAAATGATGGATATCCCCGTCAGTTTGCATGACACATGCTCTAGATGATACACGGTGCATATAAAAGGTAAGAATATACAGATGCCATTACTGCCTGTTAAGAAAAGTTATATGGCATAATGTGAAGACAATAAAAGACGGTTTGATCGACGCTAGTATGTGAAAACTGATATTTGCATGCATCAAACCACTTGAAATAAACCTATAAGTTTATTTCATATCTGAACCTGTTAAGACTATTTTAACAGTGAATTTATGTTGTATTTAATCCCAACAAAACTCAATTAAACAACCTAGAAATTTAACCCAGCTATAAATATTTACCAAGAACACAATTTGGGCTAAATTTTTGAAGCAATCCTAGAATAAAATTCACCTTAATTTTCTTTGTAAAACCAACAAGCAAACAACCCTAAAACTGCCCTAGAAAATCAAATTTTAAAGTGCATGCTACAACCCTAAGGCTATGGTCTAGATGGGAATTAAATGCAACCCTAAGGGGGTTCCTAACAATGCAAATTTTTAGGGTTTTGCAGATATTTTTCTATGCCCAAGATGAATTAAATTCTAGAATGAAAAACAAAAAGGAAAAGAAGATTAAATTTTAATTTTAAGTGGCTAGAAACATAGGACTAGTGCCTAGGGTTTGAAGTTGGGATTTTGGGGTCAATCAAGGCTAGTGAAAGAGATTTTACTAGCATTCAATAATAACTAGGGTTCGAGTGCCAATCCATACCAAATCCAAGAAAGGGTATAATTCACCCAAAGATCTAAAAGGGAATAACTTAAGTGGTATCTTCAACACTAATTTGGGCATAATATTCTTCAACAATGGAATCTTATGGCATACAATCAATAGCTGAAAATATACCTTCTATTCAACAAAAATCAAACAAAATAAACCTTACAAAGTAAAGAACTTACTTGCAAATAATCCAAAAATAGAAGCAATTGTTGATCCAAGAGTAAACCAAAGCATTAGTGAGACATCCACATCATAGTGCTAGCAAAAACCATCCATGAACTTCACAACAAGAACTAAGCAAGAGCGAGAAGAGAGAATTCTAACAAGTTTCTAACAAATTTTACATATTCATATTCATATACACATGAATATGTTTCATGCCTACCATCAAACATATTCATATGCACATGGATGCACATACATATTGCTAACTCTTTTTCCTTAACTTACATATCAACTTACAGATACAAGAACATCAACCATGCCATATATGCATCAAGATCACACTGATACACCTACGTAGACTCTACACTGAATGCCTGCAATTCTTGAGGTTTTCATCTTTTGGTGACTATGCACAATATCACAATGTCATGCTTATGCTTGCTAAGGTTTAAACAATGTCATGCATTTTAATCATTAGAAGCAGAAGAAAGTTATTGTTGGATTCATTTAATTTGAAAGAGTAGTTATAGTTTGAAAGAACTCTCTCCTTACCTTAGCTAACATTCATTGAAAGGAAAGGATTATTTGATTCATATTCATTTGAATGGTTTGAGTCATTCATCGCACCATGAGTTGCACTTCCATCACCCAACTGAGTAATACAACCACTAAAATTTAACTTGCTAACTCAACACACTTTTACCTCGCTTGAGGATAGAAAGAATTTGGTAGTTAGGTAGGACACTGGGGATAGGCATCCAAATAATTCTCCCTTGTCATTTTCATCTGAGACATAGTTGTTGTCCTCTAGGGTACTAAAATACTCTAGTATTTATTGACATGGTCATCAATCAGTTTGTGGAGGGGCCTCCCATTTTTTCGAGGGTTAAGTTGCGAGGATTGATTTCAGATGGAATTTGTGGAATACCGCACTCCACTTGGAGCCTAAGGAATATCGATCCACTGTCTTCCTTGTACTCTATCGTATTGGTGATACAGGGGCGATAAGGCAAAAGTGCCGAAAACCTTCTCCGACGTGTCATGAACGACGTAGCCTAGTAACTTTTCTTCTAGGGATGTTTTACTCAGGATCCCTTTCGGTAGAGGGATATCCTTCAAATTCGGTCTCTCACTTCGTATTGTTCAACTTGGATTTCATCACCTTGCGAAGGATACGATTTGTCGAGGTCTCCAGCTCCTAGTTAGAAAGTTTGCTTGCTATTTCACCTTTTTAGAGGGTCTTTTTCTTTTTAGTCCTGCTTTTTGGCATTCTGGCCACTTTTGTTTCAACTTGCTTACTGTGACACCGGTCCCAGTATAGTTTTTTGAGCTTTCTTTTTTGTCCTGCGAGCCTTGTCTTTTCCTAGATCCCCATCTACATGCTCAATTGCTTTAGGGTTTTTGAGTTCTTAGAAGGCCAGCTACCAATTATCTGATGATGTGTGATTTCCTCTTCTCCTAGGTCTTTGAGATGGTTGAGTTAGATGGTCTTCTCAAGGGACTGGACACCCCTTGATGGAGCCACTAACGCTTGACCTTAGGAGTAGTCTAGAGGACCACGTGATCACATCATCTGTGTGGAATTTTCCATTGACTGTGATGATGGAATTTCAAGTTATATGGAACACTGGTACATTTGAGAGAGAGATGTTTGGTTGTACCCCACCTTGGTTGATTGACTTTTGGTCCTTTCATTTTGTTGATAATGTTTTTGTGGTACCTTGCCTTTTACCTTTTGGTTCTTTTACTCATCTTTGGTTATCTTTTGATTTGTACCACCTTTTATGTTTTTGGTCTTATGGGTACTATGGTAGTTTGTCCACATTTGAGGTACACCCCCTTTGTTCAAATTGTTATGAGTCTTTATACCCACTTCATACCACCCTCCAGACCTTAGTGAGGAAGATTTCTTGCTATCATACCTTTCAAAGGTCCTATTTGAGTTACAAGAGGTATTTACAAGGAGCTATTGCATATAAGAGGTAGTTACAAGGAGCTATTGCATATAATTGACATTATTTGACCTTCCATCACTTTGGCATGTCAAATAACAGGTAGTTACAAGGGGCTATTGCAATATATATTTGACCTTATTTGTACCTTCCCCACAATGGTTGATTTACTTTTGGTCCTTACACCCTGTTGTTTATTGGTCTTGTGGTGCCTTATCCTTTCATTTTGGTCCTTTCGTTTTTTTTGTGGTACCTTGCCTCTTACCTTTTGGGTCTTTTACTCATCTTGAGTTATCTTTTGATTTGTACCACCTTTTGTGTTTTTGGTCTTGTGGGTATAACTATGGTAGTTTGTCCACATTTGAGGTAGTACACCCCCTTAGTACCAAGGGTTATGAGTCTTTATACCCACTCTTTTCTTTTTGAATTGTACCTTACTAGTTGGTCTTTGTACCCTTTGGTTGGTCCTTGTACCTTATTGGAGGCCATGAGTCTCTTTGGCCTCAATCTGCTGGCTGTCAGCTCATCTTTATTGTGATTGTACTGATCCTTTTGACTGTCATTGACTTTCTTTGATTGACCATACAATAGCCTAGTCATCTCTCTCTCTCTGGTTTGTACTAACCCTATTATACTAACCCTATAATAGGGTCACTTGGTTCCTAGAGTTGACTGGCCTCTAAGAGGCACAATCATTTCTGAAAGTAACTCTTCTGAGTATATTACAGGAAACTTCTACACCCAGGTAATCAAATATGTGTTGGTAAGACTTAAGTAATCAAATTGTTGGTAATCAAATATGTGGTAAATCATTTGTAGAGTTTTCCACTAAACTTGAGAGATTTAGATGTTACAACATGATAGGGACATGGGACTAAGAAGGTATATGATTAATGGGAAACACATGGGGTAGCATACACTCTTTTACAATAAGTCATCACAAGGTTCCTTTCTTAGGTTAGATCATCCTTTTGTTACAGGAGGAATTGGTGCACATATGAGAACGTGAACACTTTGAAAAACAACCATCTTGAATATAAAGAAAGTTTGCAAGATGGAAAGCATTATTTTCCTGTTATAACTATACCGCTGAACACATTTCTCGGAAAGAAAATAGCATTCCTGACTTTTTAACAAGAGAATATTTGACATAGAAGTATGCTGTTAATTTTGAACAAGCGAGCTTGAAGTAAGCGAGCCTGAAACAAGTGAACCTGAAGCAAGCGAGCCTGAACCAAGAGAGCGTAGAAGGTCAAAGCGGAATCCAGTGGCCCCATAAACCACAAGTAAACATGGAAATCTCTACTTGGATAGAAGGAAAACATCATATCTATATTATTAATGATAATATGAGTTGGATTGATTATATGCGAACATGGAAAATTAGGTGGGAGTTGAGACATACTGAAGTATTAGATGCTAACTTACAGGGATCTGATGCTTTCATTAGACTAGTGCCAGAACTCAAGAGAATTCCTATGGGATCCAGTATTGTACCAGAGATGATTTAAAACAACTCCCTGAGAAAAGAAGCTGATGCAAGAAATTGGTTAACACACCTCTACCATGATATTAACTTAATCAAGACAGAGGTCTCTACACATCACCCCAGGCTACAACTACACCATCAATACTACTGTATTAACCATATACGTTCTTTGAAAGCATGGCCGCATCAAGATGCTAGTTTCCGTTTTCCAAGTACTACCCACACTTATGAAAAATATAAAAAATTATGGTGGGATTTATTGAGAAAAGAAAAAATAGATAGAGCATATTATACCATGCTAAAGTTTGGACATCAAAGTACATATATCCATGAGGATCCTCCATTCTATGGTCTTGATTGGATGAGAGACTGGTGGCAGTTATTCGACATCAACCTGACAACATTAGAACCAGCTGTTATTTATAATCTAAAAAAGGACGTTGGAGAATCTCTCGAACAAGTCAAAGATATTTTGTAGACAAATATTATTGAGGATCAAATCCTTGAGTACTACATTCAAAAGAAAGAACAATGTCTTGTCAAAACCCGCATAGAAGTACACATGCATCAGAATAGACGCGTGGTCCTTAGGTCTATTTATTCAAAGGCATGGGATACTCAATCCATTAAATTTGGAGAATTATGTGGTCCCCCATACTCCGATGATTTGTAAATATCTCAAAAGTATTTGGCTATGAGTGGGGCCTATCCATTCAGATTGTCATAATAAGATTCCATTCGGCTAAGAGAGTGGGCCTGTCCTCTCTAAGTATAAATCTTGAAACCTGATACTTAAGTATAAATCTTGAGTCTGTATATGTCCGAGGAAGTATGCTCTATCTGTATTTCAGTTTAGATTTTGAATAAGATTATACAAGTTTCACAACATTATATAAAATATTGTTTTTGAAGATTTGTGAACACTTATTAACCACCTCAAAGATCTTAGTTTTGAAAGTCATAAAGACTTTTAGAAGTTTTCCATAATGGTTAGTTATTTTTATTTTATATTATTATTGCTAAATATAAATATCTTACTAAATGTGAGTGTAATTCAATTACCGAGGTGATGGACCCAAACTGATGGGATGAGAGAGACTTTAGAGCCATGATGACAAAGATAGTTAGATGGTGTGATATGGGACTCAAGATCCAAAGGAGCAATAAAATATAGCTCATAATCACATGAATTTATACTCATAAGAAAGATAAACTGATCCTCTTCCTCATCACTTGAAAGGGAATGTGGTAGTACAAGTCACCTTATAAAAGGCGCTACACATCACCTTTTAAGAGGTGCTATGCCTTGCGGTCCTATCTAAACTTTTTTCCCATGGTGCAAGTAGAACCAAACAGGTATTTTTCAGATCTGTCTTCCTCGAGCGAGGGGATTTTAGGAAGGCTAGAGGAAAGTGAGACATCCAGTAGGCCATCTACAAGAGTTTTATCAACTAGATGTCAAAAGATCAGAAGAAAATTCCATAAACGCATGGAATTTTTTCTTGCTGAAGGGGGGTCATGTTCCTATGATGATGAGACAATAGGTGACGTTGAGGTTCCCTTGAGGTACAAACATTTAGTGAAACAATGGGTACCCAAGGATCTTCCTCAATCGAACATAGATTTTTGTGTGAACGAGAGGATATATCGAATTGCACCGTCGCCATTACATGGTTTGGGGTTGTTTTGCATGGATGGCATAAAGGCCCATTACGACACATGTACACAATTGATGGAGTATGTTGGACCCTGTTACAACTACAAAGATTAGATGCACCTGGTCCAATATACACGAAGTATGTGTAGATATGGATTGTCAGCAAACTATTTACAGTTGAAAGACAAAGATCAAAATAAAGGAGCAACGTTGTACATTGACAGAAGGCCAAAGGCCACAGGGAATATTGCGAGGTTTATAAACAGTAAACAACTCGGGTCTACAATTAAGCAACCAAACTGCAATTTTGAGGGGTGTGAAGGAAACTGTGTTTTTGTATGTGCCATTAAATCAATATTTGCAGGGGAAGAGTAGCTTATTAATTACAATTTGAATCAAGTAGATACAAACACGGTTACTATGGGAGTGGTACATATAACAATTTACCCAACCTTTTATTAATGAATTTAACATCTTAAGGATTTTTCATTAGTTTATTTCATTTAAATTTTCCATATTTACTTCGCAAGATAGTGATCGGGAAAAATACCTACCAGCAGATGGTCAGAGTACATCTTCCTTGAGGGAGCAGGTATACATCTTTGTAATAGTAAAAATATAATAAGAAAAAATAGTTTTTTTTTGCTTTGTTTTTTCATTAGTATATTGGTTTGGTTTATATAATGCTATCTATATTTGATGCTAAACGTTGATTGGGAAAGCCACCTGAATGTTCATCAGACGACAGTAGCCTCGGGGCAACAGGTAAACCTGATTGTAATTGTATAATTTAAATATGTCAAAATGTTTTCTCATTATATTAATGTTTCAATGAATATTTTGGTTTCGTTTAGGTAATTTTCTCTATGTTTTTGATGCAGGCCGGTTTTGTAAGGGTCACAGTAGATCATACCATACTTGCCTCAACGCAATAGGTATACATCTTTGTAATAGTAAAAATAGAATATGGAGAATATTTTTTTTTGCTGTGTTTTTTCATGAATAGTTTTGGATTGGTTTAGGTGATTTTCTCTATGTTTTTTATTTAGGGTTCTGTAAGGGGTAGCTCCCAGCTATTAGCAGATCGGGGCAAGTCACCTATGACCATTGATTCGATGAGTGGATCATGATCCTTGAGGTTGTAGGTATAATTCATTGGAATTGTACCAATATAATACGTAGCATAATGTTTATTTTGTTATGTATTTTTCATGTGTATACTAGTTTCGTTATGATAATGTTTTCTACTTCTTTTTTGCAGGGGCCCGATGATCGGGGCAAGTCCACAGTTGTGGATCAGACGACACCATCGTCTAGGAATCAAGTAAACCTAGTTGTAATTTTAGGAATCTATCATGATAAATATGTTTTGTTAATATAATTTTAGGAATCTATCATGATAGAACTCAGTAGTGTTTTATATATTTTTGTTGTAGACCAGTGAATCGCTGTATGAAACAACATCACAACAATATTCAATAGATCTTGAAGTGGATGAGATGTTTAATGATCCCGAAATAATTGGTGAAGCTATAGACTCGTTTAGGGTGATAGACAAAATCTTGAGTAGATTTAGTGCGAAAATCGTTTCTCATCTATTCAAGGTTCCGCAGACAGACTAGATTATAGCTAGGATTGAATTCTTGGAACAGAGATCTGAAGCCTTGCGAGTAAGTTGAGGAATCTTGAATCATAAAATAATTCATTTAAAAATTTATAATTTTCACTTTTATATGATAGTACTGAACGTATAAAATGTGGTTTGTATTTACAGAATTATCTGAAACCACACAATAGTGGTCAAGGCGGTGTTGGACCCAGTGAGGCTCGTGGAGAGACATCACATCATGAGAAAACGAATCCACATGCATTGACTCATTCGCCATTGTTGTCGACTAAATAGTCGACAACACATTCCGAAACACCATGGACCCCAGCTGTGAGCGCACTGGCCACTAGTGACCAACGCACACCAGATCGTCTAGAAGAAGGGGTTGACACTGAGCCTCCTAGTAATATTGATATCGCCCTAGCTGCATTTCCAGGATCTTCTCGTGTTACTAGCACGGGAAAAATCGATGCAACATTTTTGGTGGACAAAGATCTCGTCCCAATAAAGATAGAGAAGATCCCAGGTAATTAATATACGTTGATCAAGTTAGTGTTTATAATTTCATTGTAATATACCGATAAAATGTTTTTTTCAACTAATTATGATCATGGCATGATTGTTTTGCAGGAAATGATGTTTTCTATAAACAAATGAATGACTTGTCCTTGGAGATATTTAGGCCCACCATCTGAACAAGGTGGTATAAACAACCAAAATATTTAAAAGATGAGCTCACTAATTGGTTGGTTGGCCTGTTCGGAAACAAGTCCTTCAATCAACCCAAGATCCTGAAAAAGGATGGACAACATATGAGGATTGTCCGAGACCAATATAGGATCCACCTGGAAAAAAACCATATGTATGAGCGCCCTCCAATGATTCCAGCAATGGAGTGGAAATCTCTAGTGGAAGATGGAAAGGAGAGGGCTCAAAGAAAAGAAGGAAAGATACCACCAGGCATAGGGAAGCATGCAATACTTTCCGCAATGTAATTCTAAACCTTATTATTATTTCTATATCGAATTTGGAACATCTAACGTATTTCAACACTTGCATAGGCTGTCAGACACATAAAAGGCCACAAATGCAAGACTGAAAAAAATAGGTTAGCATAAGCTTGGGCCTAGTGGTTATTCGAATTTGGCGGCGCAAATTGTAAGTTTCGAAAAACCAATAATGCATACACATAATAAATTGCAAATTATTTTTTGTTTTATTGCACCGCAAAATGTTAATTAACAACGCTATGCAAATATGCAGGCCGACCGATTCAAAGAAGTGGCCACTGGGGAAGACATGAGGCTTGGCTTCCAGCACGGCTTTGGAGCTATTGTTGAACGCTGAAAAATCTTGTCTCGAAAAACACAGGCTTCTGTTACTAATCCATCTAGTGCACAGGTATATAGAATCTATATAGTTTAATGAAGATTTATTGCGTGTGCAATCTATTCGTTATAAATACTTGACATAAAATATTGACTCTGTTTTGAGCAGGAAAGCAATGATCCCCTTAATGTCGAGGAGGGACAACAACAAATCGAAGATCATGCTTCAAATCCTAGTAATGAATTTATTCACATGATACAATTTTATGTATAGCATTGCACATGGTAAACATTAATTGTAGTTCACCATATTTCAACTGCAGAGCATGTAGAGGGTGAAATTGTACAGGTTGAGCTTGGACAAGAACATGAACAACATGATGTGGCCACAATAGGTAAAAAAACACCTTTGTAATGTTTTTTTTAAATGAAATACTTGTCATTACAATAGAAAAAAATAACGATGTAACATTTTCACATTGTTGCAGCAAATCCGAACCCCTTGCCGCAAAATCCACGTCTAGATCAACACTCTAGGGTGTAGACATCACGACAAGTGCTTGATGAAGAACCAAGAACTGGAGGAGAAAGTCTAGATCAAGATGGTCTTCTTAGAGATTATGTACTACTAAAGAGAAGAAAAACTAAAAAGAAGTGACTGGAAAAACATCGTCCAATTATTTTTGATAATAATATATCGTCCATGATTTTTGGCCTAATGAATGAATGAATGGTTTAATGGTTTAATGATTCAGTGTAGTAAACTGTTACCTTTATTGAATGCCAACTTTTATTGAATGTTATATTTTATTGAATGAATGTGCTGACTGAATGAAATAATGGTTTAATGAATGTTAGCCTTTATTGAATGAATGGTAGATGAAAGTTCATGATGAAATATGCATGAATTTGCACGTAATTTTTTTTTTCAAGTACATGCATTGGGTATGGGGAATTGAGAGTGATGTGAGGGGGTGGGGGGGGGCATAAGAGCCTCCAACTTCATGTGGTTGGCCCTATTCAGTAGAGAATATTAAATTATTCTCGAAATAGAGAGGAGCTCAATGAATGGCTACGATGCTGGCTTTCTATAACCCACTAGCATGTCATCTAAATTTTGACAATTTCTTGGAGCTTGTTGTGATGTTTGGTTTTTCCTCATAACCAATTTCGAGTTTCCACAAATTCAAAGGCTGAGTAAATGATGCACTGGAATCAATATCCTTAACCTTCTCTTTAATTTCCTTGGAATCTCCTTGAGATATTTGAATGAGATATGTCTCAAATCCTCTAGATCATTTGCATCCTCTCCATTATGTCCAATCTTCCTGCAATAGAGAATATATCTCATCTCTTTTTCTGGGGAGAATAATGTGGAGAGTGAAGATTAAATTAGAGGATGAGAGTTTGTTTGTATCCCTAACCCAAGTATAAGAAATTGTCTAGAGAGTTATAAGGAAACTGAAGGTCAATGCTATCAACGAGGTGGACACAAGTCCATGGAGGACATCAAGGGAAACTCCTATTTAATTGTTGTTGTTTATCTTCCAAGTGAATATTTGCTTAGTGTATATGTATTAGGGATTGGTAAACAAATGATAATTATAATGGGGGTTCATTGGAACTCCATAACAGTCGTTGGAGAAGATAGACGTTGGATAGTTCATGAAGTTTGTGTTTGCACACATAGGTTATCATTTAAATTGACATTGTTATAGAGATCATTGAGTGAGATGAAAGCATTGGAGAATTGTTTCCATGTCATAAGAAATTGATCCTAGCAAAAGAGGGCATACCTGTTAGGATATTCCTATACTCCATCCTAGTCCTACCAGCATTATTCATTTTTTCATTTTCAGCTATGCATGCAGCATGCATTCTGCATGCATGCATGCAATTTCATGCATCCCAGTCATCAATCCTAGCACCTAGCCCTCAGTTAGCTAGCCCCAGGATCTTCTCACTGATTAGTTTTATCCCTCCTAGAGCTTAGTGCGCCCTTCTTCCTTGATTTTGGGAAGCCACTCGTCCTCTCTCACCTACCACTTAGTTGCACTTCAGTTATCTTTAGTTTTTTCCTTGATTTAAGGAAAGACTGACTCTCGACTGACTGTATCACTCCGATGGACCTCTAGTGAGACTAGAATGCCCATTCCGACTCCAGTTAGCTCCTCATGCACCTTCCACTGAGCCTCCTTCATTCAGTTAGTGCCAGTTACACTCAGTTACACCTACCACACTCAGTTAGACTCAGTTTGATTGATGGTTGACAGTTACTTGTGCATTGATGACTCCACTGATGATGATGAAGACTTCTAGTTGTGCTCTGATGACACTCCAGTGATATTTTGATCTCTCCATGAAGGATAATTCGAATTTCCACCTTGGCATTCAAATCCTCATGCATTGTACTACTTATTTGTCCATATTGTGATTAATTAATTAGTGTGTGTGAAGTATTTTTGCTTCTATCCGAGTTCTACTACATTATTATTATGTTGCTCATCTGACTACATTGAACACTCTTAATCTCATTCCTAAATTATTTCATTGTGAGGTACACATCAGCTCTTAGATCTAGTGTGAGGATTTTCACAATACCACACTTCATTTAGTGGACTTGTTGCATGATAGAATATGCTTGTTGGGATCTTACAGAACAAGAAAAGACCTGAATTTGACTTGGTTATCATTTACTTCCAAGATGGATTGTATCCAAGTCTAATAATGAAGAGATACTTGCACACCAAAGATGGGAATGAATTCTAATTGAATATTTTGAATATGAATATTGCTTAGAGTCTAGGGTTAGTGAGAAGACTTCTGCACTATGGGAGCAAGTGGAGCTAGAACTAGAGCTAGAACCATATCCATAACTAGTAGAACAGTGAGCTAGAGCCAAAGCTCACTGGTCTACCAGTAGATCATGGATTGGTTAAAAACACATCAAATTATAGAGCCTCGAGCTCTTAATTATTCATGTATCTAGAATTTTCACAAATTGAGCCATATTAAGTGCTAGTTATCGAAAATCCGACTTCATATTAAGTGCTAGTCGTCGGATAAACCGATGCCATATCCGTCGGAAGTTGGTGTCAGATTTCCGACGAGGTGGCCTACCGTTGGATATCAGCCGAATTTGGACCGACGTTTAAAAACGATGAAGGTTTTTGGATGGTCGACAACAAGATGTAGAAAATCCGACATATATGCTGTCGGATTTTGGGTCCAAAAAACCTAGTGGCTTGAAATGATTTTATGCTTGGTTTATTTCATTGTGGTTCACTAATCTATTTACATTATCATACGTGGTTGTTTGTTATTTCATTTGGTATTGATTTACATTAATGCTATGAGTTGATTATAAGTGATACAATCTTCTCAAGAGGGGTGTTCTCCAAGAGTACTATATAACTCCATATGTTAATAGGTTGAGAATTGCTAGGGATATAGGTGGATTTAGATTGGATCATATGAGTGAATTTTTTTATTAATCTCCATATAAAGGATCCCTTTTATGGCATGAAAAAGAGTTTATGCATATTTGGATTCCCCAAATCGATCACCTAGATAACAAGGAGAATTATTGAATCCTCAAGTTGCTTCTCTACCCAAATTCTCTCTTTCTTTCTTATAGGAATAAATCCATCATATTTTGCAACAATATTGGTCGTGTATGTCTAATTGTACCTTGCATCATCCTGCCTTTTACAAACGAGTATACATACACATTGATCCTAGTATAATGTATTTCTTCAATATATGATGTTTAAATGCTAAAGGTGCATGCATTTTTCTGTGTAGGTAACATGAATATATTTTCCTTCTTGCTTGCCTCGCTTCCAAGTGCATGCACTGGAATGCTATTAAATAAATACTCATTATGTAGTATACTATTATATCTAGGAAAGGGAAGGTATCTGGTCTAATGGTTGGAAGATTTTAGATTTTAGATATTACCAACATAGGATCCAACCATGATTTATAAGGGTCAAAGAAACCATGGGAGGAGGGTGGGTAAATTAAATTAGGGAGGAAACAAATTACCCACACCAAAAACTATTTTTTTCATTATTGACAATCAAACATACTTCTTCTTTTTTTACTACATTGGTGGTATATGTTGCAATTTTGAGCTGCTTGTGAAGTTCATTAACCATGGTGAAGTATTTAATGATATCACAAATTTGGTACTTATTAACACATACCATGTTTTATGCATTAAGTCAACTTTATCAATCTGATAATACTCTCTTTGTTGACATTGTGGTTCAATTTATGCTTCTCCATAATTCCCATAGGCAATGGTAGTCCTTGGAATCCTTGAACAATGGCCTATTACTCCTTGTGATAATTCTCCTTTATTATTTTAGAGCAAAAAATTTCTCTATAAAGAGGTCTAGAAGAAAATACTTCCTTACAATCTCTAAGGGAAATAATGTATTCATATAAATTGTCATTCAGAGGGGTGATTTCAACCTCCATTTCTATTTTGTTGGTGAAGTTTTTTGAAATCAATGTAGATTCTTTACCACAATCAACACTTTCCAAGCTCAAAACCTCCTCATCAAATTGATGATTCATTCTTTCTATAATGTAAGGAAACAACACATGACTTCTTGAAATTTTTCAGTAGATTATTCTTCATCATTCGGAATAAGATTGCATCATCCATGCTTTTCGTTAACATGTAAGATTATGTTTTCTATGCATTTTACTACTGTAGTAATGTATGAATTTCCACATTATTTTGGGTATGTCTAAGAAGTTAGGTCTAGTTCTCTAAATGGTGATTTGGTTGGCCAGGCCAAAATATTGAAGCTATGTTAGTGGTGGTGTTCCCGATCCATCCAAGGGAATGCATGGGCCGGTACATTACATGAGTTCTCTTCAAATTGTACATTATTTGGTATATATATTAACCTATGTCTAGGTTTAGTTTAACTAGGTTAGGTTAGCATATGATATAATAAATGTAAAGAATTTGTGTTAAACTAGGTGCATTTTTCAAGGCTAATAAATTAAAATTAAAAAGAAATTCAAGTTTTCGACAAATGTAATAGTTCTTTAGTTGATTTTATATCAATATTGCAACATATATAATTTTCCCCTATTGTAATGTTTTTGAATGAAGGATAATAGTAATTAGTCCACAAGTAAGGATAACTGATTAATTAATTTTATGACAACCTTAAATTAATCTTACCATGAAAACTAAGAAAACATAGTCATGGTCATATACATAAGTGAAAACCATGTATTCATATGCGAAATTTGTCCAAACATATACATTTTTTGCAAAAATGGAACATGGTTCCCAATGCATAAATAATGACAACTTGTGCCCTATACAAAATATGGCAACTTGTGCCCTATATACAAAATATGGAAACTCATGCCCAAAAATGCCACATCATGGATGATATACATAGAGTGATCTCTCAATCACCCTAGCCTCCCTCAACACTCCCAAGCGCATCTCCAAAATTGATCTTCCTCTTCTTCAAGCTAAACAAAGCTCGGGCCTTTGTGCGTATTGGATTGGTGCGTCTCTCTGGGATCTAAAACATAAACAATAAGATATCAACATTTTCTTGCAATCGTATCAATTAAGATAGTTATAAAATGAAATTAGAATTCTAATATTAAATAACTCACCGTAGATGAGACTGTAAGCCATGAGGCGGTTTCCCTCCTCCTTGTTGCAAGCCTCTCAAGAATGTTTCCCTAAAACAATTAATACAATCAGTTAATTGAAAAGATTAGATGCCTAAAATAATTTTAGTTGATGCTTCACAATATTTTCATAAACTAATAAATCTCACCATGAACATATCATACAGTGGAGAGGACCGGTCTACTAGGCTATAGCTAATGGAGCAGTTGGCTGGAAAAACTGCTCCGATGCAATTGTGGACATAGGATTGGATGTAGTTGCAGCAACTATGGATGCAACCACTGTAGATGTAGCTACGTTGGATAGTATAGTAGTTGCTGCAATATTAGGTGCAATTATAGAAGGCAAGGTGGAAGAAGTCAATGTGGAAGGGTGTGCAATATAGGGTACTGATGGGTATTTGTAGCTCAATATACCCCTACCAACTATATGATAGGGGGAACTTCCCTAGAAGGGGAAATGGGGATGTTGGGGTATGGAAAGTGGGGGGATGGTGTATGGAAGGGCGTGGATGGGAAAATGGGGGAGGGTGGATGGAAGGGAAGGTGTGGACGAAGGGGGGGGTGGATGGATGGATGGGGAAGGGTGGATGGGAGGGGGGGATGTAAGGGTTGGGATACAACAGTGGATACACTTGGCATATAAACTGGATGAAAGGGGGGGAGGTGGAATGGTGGCACTTGCAAAGAATGTTGGTGCCTGCATACACATTTGTAAGATCATAGTTTAGTACAAAAAAAGGAAATAAACTATACTGAGTAAAAAAAATCAAATTAACAGTGTGCTTAATTACAGATTATACCTAGGCATAGGGTGGTTTTTCGATCCTCAACGGAGAAGAATGATCATCAAAATATGTGGACACCTATGGAAACATAACAATATTCAAATTCAATTAATATAAACAACAATAACACTGTTAAACACAATGACAAATAGTCTCACTTAACAATGAGATGGGAAAATCATAGGACATTACCACAATACATGGGAAAATTATAGGACATGGTTGATGTATGGGAAATTGTAGCGACAAGCAATGTGCCTAGAGACTTATATGGTGTCATGACCAACAAGTTTTAGAGTAATATATATTGATAGATGATTGTTTGTCTCAGGTTTTGGTAGTGACCATGGGCCCTCGGTCTTGTTATGTACGATGGGAAATGTTGAGTCTTTCCGATCCTATTTTTTGAAGAATTTGATGTATGATATTGCTAGCAAGTGTTAGTTTCTAATGTAATCGGTGAATTCCTTCAGTGGTGGTTATGGTCCCCTATGGTCGTTAGGATTGGAATATTTTCTAACTAAAAATGTACACTATACAAATGATAATGTCACACGCCCTATGAAGTTTGGAAGTTTATCAAGGGTGCAACTTAGTCATTGGTATCACACTGTTTAAACTTCCTTAAGAATGTGATATGGTCATGATTGCATCAGGTTTGAAATTTTAAACGAACCCAAAATAGCCATGGACATCATGAAGTTTTGAACTTTTGGATCCATGTGAAGTGGTGTATTCGTGTAATGGTTGAAATTTCAAAGGGAGGCGATATGGCACAATTGTTGTGAAGTTTTAAACTTTCAAAGGAACATGCTATGGTGTGTTCATCGTTAAGTTAAAAAAATTGGTTTAGTGAGCTATGATCGTGTGCCATATGAACTTCTAACCCATGTATCCATGTGAGGAATAGGTAATCACACCATGGAAAGTTTCTAGGGATCCATTTTAGTCACGCTCGATGTAAATTATAACTTTTTTTTGTATAGGAGTGATGTGGTGCATGTGGCATGGAGTTTAAATTTGAAATCCTTGTAGTGAGACTCACACTCTCCACCATTTAGTTCCTTCCATATTTTATGCAATGGCACAATTATTCTAGATAGAAAGTTATGCAAGGGAGACCTTACATAAACTAAGTGTCAGGCCATAGCTGCATGTAAAAAATATTGAGTTATTGGATGAATGTGCAGTATCATAGTTCTAGGAGAATGAGAACTTACACAAAATTTTTAAAGCATCAAAGGTTTTCAAAGATCATGTTGCAATATATGTCCATGAACATAAAAGATATCCACCAAGTAATATGAGTATGGATAATCACCATTCCCTCTTAACTACAGAACAAAGGATTCCTCTCCATGAAACAAACAATATTTCAAAATTAAGAAAGGATTCCCAAGTTCTAAGACTTGGGGAAGTTGTTGGGATCAATAGGGTCATTTTGATAGGTCCATGAGGAATTTGAAGAAGAGTGAAGGGGATGAAGGGCATATAGAAGCAAAATATTTTGATCCATGAGGAAAAAGAAATTAGGAAGATTTGAATTTAGCTCACAATCAAATAAATCATAAATGCATCAAACCAAAGCTTGAAAAGGGTAAAAATGGTGATGGGGTTGGATGTGGGATTGTCATAGGCCAAGGGTTTGATGGATAAAATGTTGGTTGGGAGGCTTATGGGTAATTTTATGAAAGGTGAATATCTTCATTCATTCCTTATGGAGATATGGAATCTAGTCTTAGTGTATACACATATTTTCCATGTTTTAGTTTGTTGGTGGTTGTGCTTCTTGCTAAAAACTTTGAAGGATAGAAAGTTGCTCCTCAAGTAGTCTTGGTTGTTGAGGACATCATGTATCATATTGAAAAAATGTAAACATGGGTTTGATCCACGAAGGAATTCGATTTATTAGAAAAAAGTGTGGGTCCTTTATCCTAGGCTTACATTGGATATTTGGAATCATAAGATCTTGGAAGGTGTGGGGAACACTCTTGGAAGGTTTGTTTCCTTGAATAAATATATGAGTAGAGATGATATGAGGGTTATCATAATATTGGTGGAGTTAGATCTTAAACAAGGGATTCCAATGGATAATTAGATATCTCGAGGGAATTGGATTTTTACTCTAAATTTGGACTTTTGGAGGATTCTACGCGGATGTAGTGCATGCCATCTATTGGAAGGGTACATAAACCCTAGAATAATTTTTGAGTAGAAGCATGTGTGCGTGTGCATTGTTTACCTATGAATGCATTTAAATTGTTCCAAGTAATCAAAATACCTATGTATAAGGTGCCGTAATTTCCGCGACCACTACCATTGCACGATCCATAATGGGACAAATTATGTCCTCCCACATCGAAGAGGAAATTTCAGTTGTAAACAAATGTATATTCAAGTAACAAAAGGTGAACAAAAGTTAGAAAAAAATACTTAAAGGTTACCTATATTGAAAAATTATCTATTGCATAGGTAAATATATAATCAACGATTGGACATAAATTAAAAAAAGTGCTAACCTTCTCCATATAACTACCATGGACGTGCTCCTATGTTGGGCCATGGAAACTATGCCCGCAATGAGAACATTGATGTGGAATTTTTATCATCGAAGTGAATAATACAGCCTAGCTACAACTAGTCATTGGTCTCTCCTTAGTCTACCTCAAATAACCTACATGATCCACATCGCAGTTGGCATTATTGTAGGATATTAACTTCACACATCTGAGACAAGTCATCGACGTCGACACAAATTCGACAAGTTCCAACTTCGACAACTCTGTGACTTTGACAAGTTCTGCGACCTCATAGTTTCGCGACATCGACATGCATCATCGATCTGCGACTTGCAATTGTCGAACTTCGACAGACTGTCTCTCTGTCTTCCAGTCGACTGTAACGGTTGAACTGCCAAACCATTCTAACTTCTTTTGTAACTAAACGTAATGGGAAAAAACCCAAGCATCTCAACACATTCTATATAATCATGTATAATATTGTAACATACATCAATCGATGATCTCATATCCAATAATAGAGAAATTAGTTCACGTTCTTGCATATTGTCTGTGTTATTTGTGTTCTGTCTGAGTACTATGCATTCCTGCTTTGGGAATTCTGTTTCTTAGGCTTTCGCCATAACATAAACAACTCATTCAGTAGAACTATTGTCCCCCTCGTGATTCTTGGTCACGTGTGGATCATTGGTATCAGAGTACTTAGCTTTTTTCATGCTTAAGTTTGCGTAGACACTTCCAACGAGGTTACCAACTTATGTCTATTCAAACACGCTTGCAATTTCAACAATCCAAGCAGAACCTAACTCCAGAAATGGCAGAAGAAACAGACGATAGACATACAACCGACGAGACGACACAACTTATTGAGCAAGCGCTGACTTGAAAACATAATGAAATGTTTGGCCAGTTCAATTAAATTCTCTTGCGATTTGCTTCGACATCCGAAAATTTTTCGATGATAAATCACTACGATAAAATCATCCCCTTGAAAGTGGAAATGAATTTGGACATACCAAATCTTGAAGGCAAGATTGACGTGGAATCCATCGACAATTGGGTGCAACAATTGGATTCCATTACTCTAAAAATCAACTCTCAGAAGCTGACAAGATCACCATTTCAGCCTTAAAGATGTCAACATCTGTGCACTGCTGGTGGGAGAAACTCTTGACAAAGATGGAGAAAAGCGGAGACCCCATCGACACATGGGATAAATTCGTCGAACACATCCGAAAGGAATTTTACCTGCCCAAATACCTCGAGCAACAGTATAAGAAGTGGCAGCAGCTAAGGCAATGGAAAGACCAATTAGTACAGATTTACACCGACGAGTTCTATCAACTCATGGCTAGACTTGGCATCCAAGAAGAATAGAAATTGCTTATTCTAAAGTACATCAGCGGATTGTCCCAGTACATTCAGCAGGAGATGGAATTTTTGACTATGGCATTACGTTCGCGGATGCATTCCACTATGCTAGCAAAATCGAGACTAAGCAGAAAGGGAAAGCATGCTTTGCGACAAAGCCAACATCAGGACGACCACCCGACAAGAAGACATCAGCCGACTTCGACAAGTCAAAATATTCTTAGCCAACTCCGCCAAAGCTAGATCACGACAAAAACATTTTTCAGAAAAGGGAACGTAGAAAACAATTTCCCAACAGGAAATGGTGCGATTACCACCACTTATCTTGGCATGATACGTCTGAATGCAAATCTTAGAAGACATTTTTGGTGAAAGTGTCGACATCCAACGTGTTCGATAAGATGGTGGAAGAATCTGATCTAGACGCAATGACCCTTTTTACATCAACATCGACCACTCCAGCAGCCTCGACTATCGTCGATGAGGAGGAACGATAGCGTCTATTCCATACACGGATATGGGTTCAACACAACCCATTACATTTGATTGTGGACAACAGTAGTGAGAAGAACTTCATTTATGAAGATATTGTGAAAAAAATAGGTCTTGTCACCACTCCGCATCCTCAGCCTTACAACATCGGTTGGATGAAGGATGGATAGGAACTATGGATCACCCAACAATGAAAACTCACCTACTTCATAAAGCCTTTTGAAGATGAAGTACTCTATGATAGAGCACCACTCTCCGTAGTTGACGCCCTATTTGGGAAACCTTACCTATGGGATTTCCATGGAAGCTATCAGTCACGACCGTAGAGGTGATTGTCAGAATCTAGAATCAATGGTACAACATTCCAGAACGACGACCTACACCAACGGTTTCAATGATATCTACTAAACAGACAAAGAAGCTCATCAATCATGCTCAGAAGTTCGCGTTAATCATGCTCAAACCGCAACATTCTAGGAATATTTCAACGACGAGTCGAATCACCGACCAAAGCAGCTCTCGACAGAAGCAGTTGATCGACAACGTTCTCGATGAGTATCGAAGTTTATTCCAAGATCCTGATGGAGTACCTTGACATTTCCAGGTAAAACAGTCCATTGAGCTTGCTCGTGGTTCTTCTTTTCCTAACGCATATGTTTACAGAAGATCCATCCTTGAAAATGAAGAGATTCGCAGACAAATCCAAGATTTGATTGAAAATTTTCATATCCAACCCAACTCAGCTCCTTGTGGAAGTCCAGTCATCCTCCTTCCAAAGAAATACGGGACTTGGCGCATGTGAATCGACTACAGGGAACTCAACAAAATTTCGATAAAGAATCGCTACCCTCTGTCATGGATAGATGAGCTCATCGACTGTTTGAAAGGTGCTAAATTATTTACTAAGCTCGACCTCAAGTCGGGATATCATCAGATTCCAATTGAGACCTCAAATATGTGGAAAAATGCTTTCAAGACCAAGGAAGGATTGTTTGAATGGTTAGTCATGCCTTTCGGCTTAACCAATGCACCTGCGACCTTCATGCAATACATAGAAAACATTCTGCGACCTTTCATCGGAAAATGGGTCATTGTCTACCTTGACGACATATTTATTTTCAGTCGATCATGGGAAGAACATGTCAAACAACTTCGACAAGTCCTTGACACTCTCCAATAACATGGACTTTACTTGAACATGGACAAGTGTACCTTTGCGATGAACATCATCAAGTATTTGGGGTATGCAATTGACTCTGCAGGCATTCACGTCGATCCAGACAAAGTACAAATCCTCAAAGATTGGTCCATTCCTCAAAGCATTCAAGAAATAAGAAGTTTTCTTGGTTTGGAAAATTTCTATCGACGAATCATACTTGGCTTCAGTCACATAGCCTGGCCCTTGAATCAGTTGATGAAGGGAAATGGAAAAACTGTCTTTAAATGGACACTGACACAACAATAAGCTTTTGAAAAACTCAAGCACAAGCTCTGCAATGCACCAGTACTTGTGTTACCTGATTTGCATCATCCCTTTGAGATTGAGATGGACACATCAGATTATGCCTTAGGAGGAGTGATCACTCAATCTGGTCACCCAATCGATTTTCATTCCGAAAATTTTAATGACACAGTTAGAAGATATTCGACATACGAAAAATAACTGTACGCCATTGTGCAATCTCTCAAGCAATGGAGGAATTACATCCTTGGCAAGGAAACGGTCATCCTCACTGACCATAAGCCTCTACAGTTCGCTCCTACCCAGTCAAGCTATAGACAACTAGACAACTCAAGTGGATTAATTTGTTGATGTATATGTAACTTTGGAATGTATTTCATATATTTATATTGTATTCCTCTAGAGATGTTATTATTCCTCTATACGTAAGTGTTTGTATTCCTATAGAGATGTTATTATTCCTCTATACAAAAGTGTCATCATTTATATTGTAAGTGTCATAACTTATACTTGATGGGTTATTAGACCACCTTGTTGGGGTCGGCCCTGTATAAGTCATGTGGGTCAAAGGGTTATTAGACCACCCTATTGGGGGTCGGCCATGTGGGTCGAAGGGTTATTAGACCACCCTATTGGGGGTCGGCTCAGTCAACATTATGTTATGTGGTTAAGTTAAGGCCGACCTAGTAAAGGTTATTAGGCAAGTCAAATCAAGTATAAATAGAGTGCGAGAGGCACTCTATTTGATCACTCACTTCTCACTCATGCACTCATGAGAGAGTGGTGCACTTGTGGAGGAGGAGGAAGATGATGCTAGGAGTCTATCTATTATGCTTGGGTTGTATCATTGCTCTATCTATCTCTGAGGAAGTTATTGGGGTTTTTCACCTTTATGGTTTTCCCCAAGTAAACTCTGTGTCTCTTGTGTGCTTGCATTATTGTGTCCATGATTGATATGATGTAGATATGCTGTACATGTTATTCTCTCAGTTAAGATACTAGATCAGATTGAAGTAAATTCTGAAAAACTAGAATTGGTATCAGAGCTAGCCTAAAAGAAGGCATGGTATGGAATGTATGACACTTGTTGCACTTGCGATGCTTGGGATTGATATAGAAAAAACGAGTCATCGTAGCACTTTCACTATAAATCCATTTTGGTGACGTTTTCGGATTTGAAACCTCTACAGGTCGAAGATTAGATCTCCATGTACCTTGTATCCAAAGCAAAAATTCTAATTCTTTGTACTTTGTGTTTTATTATCTGTACAATATAGGGTTTCTGCCTCTTCCAGATCTGAGTCATAAACAGGTGACCTTGGAAAAAAGGTCATAACTTGGGCTAGGAAGCTCCAAATTAAATTTTGTAAAAAGTGACAGGTAGTGCACGGACTTTAATTTATTACGTAACTTTTTCAGAGATCGAAACTGAACCAACAACACGTGGCACACCGTACAAGTTTGCTATCCTGTTTTATCCCATAAACAGGTCACGTTGCGACACTTGGCATAACTCTCTCTCTCTCAGAGAATCCATTTGAGGTCAGACCTATGGGTTTGGAAATATGACAAGTCGGGATATCACATAAATTTTTTTCAGACCCCGTGGATCGAAAAGTTCGGAGTTACACCAGAAACAATCAGGTACATATTTATGTCAAAACAGAATTATTTTTGAGCACCTTCATTCATGGTTTCTAGAATTTAGGGTTTTGGAGAAAGTTGGAATTTTTGTAATCGGATACCACAGCTGAATGATACTCATCAAAATCAAATTTTAGAGACCAAGATCAGAATTTTTGGTTGGGCAGAAGGCCGGGCTTGATTAGACCCTAGTTCAGGACTTTGATTAGAAAAGTGGAAAATTAGGACTTCTGCAAAATTCAGAATTTTTGAAATCTGTGACCATGGTTGGAAGCTCCTCAGAAAAATAGAAGCTTAGATCTTTGGGTCAAACATTTTGATTGGGAATAAGGGTGGGATTTATCAAACCCTAGTTCGGGGTCATGTCTAGTGAATCCAGAAGTTTCAAAGGCAAATTTGAGGGGTGAAACTTTGCAGTTTTCAAATTATGAGTATACAAGCTTGATAAGCTCATCAAGGCGCATATTTCTATCCTTTCAAAAGTTTGAAATTCAAAGTTTTAATTTTTAGGATTTCTCTGACAAACCCTAATCCAGCTCCAGATCTAGTTTCTGCAAATCAAGTGGATTGGGTTAATCCTAGAAGAGAATGGATTGGTCACCTGCATAAGTGAAGAAGCTCCTGTTTCAGAGGGATATGAGGCTAAGGCCTTACATAAGAAGATTACAAGCAATCTCGACAGGTATGACTCATCCAGGTATGTTTCGAGATTTGTTCATGATTAAGTTTATGATATGTTTGTCTTCATGTTATTACGGTTAGTACAATTTTGATTAAATTTAGACTTGTCGTATCACCTTAATAAAATTATGAATGCATGATAGAAGATATTCATTGATTAAGGTTTTGACACTTATGATTGTACTAATGCATTGTGATGTTGTATGAGTTTATGTTGTTCACTAACATGAAAGGTACACCAAGAAAGACAAATCATGTTCTACTTCAAGAACATATAATCATGGTGACATGAAGACAAAGGTTCATCCATTGTCATGGATCACATAGAAGATCTACTTACGAGGTATGTATAACTTGGTTCTACAATGGTTAACTTATGAGACATGCAGGTTACTAGCACAAGTCATTGAAGAGAACCAGAAGACATCATGCGGGTATGTTAGACATAACTAGCTAACATAGTAATCCAGGTATGTTTTTCCTATATCAAGTTAGAATCTTACCTTGTGTTAGGATCCCTTATATAAGTATACTTGGTATGATTGGTTATGTTTATTCATAGAGTTAGAAATGTAAGTAATCAAGGGTTTAATGACTACTTGGTATGATTGGTTATCTTGATTAATGACTTGACTAACCAGAAGAGTCCTATGATCAAATAAGAATATGCATGAGTAAAAGAAGTCTTCCCTGAAACCTTGAATACTAATGTTTATTATCTGTGTTTGAAATAATCATGACCATACATGTTAAGATTATTTAGGATCATAATGTTTTGATAGTATTGAGATTATACTAATGTATGTATGGTTATGTATGAGATCTTGAGGATGACACAAAGATGACACTAGTGCACACTCAAGCTTGCATAGTGATCCAAGATGGATGTAAGGTCAAGAACAGGTAATCCAGGAAGCAAAGATCAAGAGGGAGCACACTTCAGTAGCTTCTGCAAGGATGCATATATTCAGAGGGAGATGACCACTTCTCATCAAAATGGAGTTACAGAAAGGAAGCAAAGACTGAGAGGGAGTCAACCCAACAAACAAACAAAGATAAGTATTTGAATTATCATTTCTTGCATATTTGTTTGTTTAAATAATACTGTTCAATAATGTATATACTGAGGTTCCTAGAATTAGGTTGTGTATTATGCATATTAGAATAGTTGCATTGATGAACAATATACTACTAATATACATGGGTAAGTGGCCTATGGCACTGTACAACATTCCAGTGCTACTTATCTAAATTGAAACCTCTTTGCTGACATGTTGGGAGTTGTGCACACTCTTAACAGTGTCCTGGTAGAGATTGGAAGACATCTAGAAAGTTACGTGATATGAATAAATGTTGTATTGAAGCATTGGTAAGATAATTGCATGACTGTATGACATATTTCTTTATATGTAAGAATTTGTTCTGAAAACTATGAGATGTTTCTAATCATGCAATTTAACTTGTTTTGTAGGAAAGATCGTATATGAGCACCTACAAAAGAAGGACTACAACATTTGGTCCAACAACAAATCTATCTATTGAATATATTGAAGTTCCTAGGATCTGGGAAGAATGCCACGATCGAGGAATACCAGTTGATCATAAAGATGTTTGGGATGCAGTCCCAAGACCTGAAGGGAAGTCTATCATGACTTCCATATGGATCTATAAAGATCAAGTATGCTGCAAATAGTAGCATAGAGACTTTTGCTCCTGTAGCTAGATCCACTTCCATCAGATCAGTACTTGCTCTGGCTGCATTGATGAAGTGGAAGATACACTAAATGAATTTCAAGACAGCTTTCTTGAATTGTTTAGTTGAAAAAGAAGTGTATGTGGAGAAACCACTTGGTTCTGAGACACATGACGGGAAGTCATATATGTGCAGAACTTGGTATGGTAGGATAGACAACTTTCTATCCAGTTTGGGATTTACCAAGAGTAAAGAGGATTCCAACCTTTACTACAAGGTTGAGGAAGGCAATCCTGTGATACTCTTATTGTATGTGGATGACCTATTTGTAACAGGAGATGATATATTGATTGCCGACATGCAGTGGAAGCTTGCTGTCGAGTTTGAGATAAAGGACTTGGGGATGATGCACTACTTTCTAGGCATGGAGGTGTGGCAGAGTGCAGATGGAATCTTCCTTGGATAAGGGAAGTATGCAGTAGAGATCCTGAAGAGGTTCGGGATAATGGATTGCAAGGCCATGGCCACACCTATGGCATCGAACCTGAAGCTTTTGTGCGATGCTTCATCTGATCCGGTTGATGTCACTGTGTATCATCAGATGATTGGGTCCTTGATGTACCTGACGAACACGAGGCCAGATATTTGCTTTGCGGTGAACACATTGAGCGTGTTCCTGATGGATCCTAGAGGTGTTCAACTGGTTGCTATAAATCATATTCTGAGGTACCTGAAGGGTACAGTTGATTATGGGATGAAGTATGATGCGAATCAAAAGTTTAACCTACAGGGTTATGTTGATTTAGATTGGGCAGGTAGTGCTACAGATATGAAGAGCACTTCTGGGTGCTGCTTCAGTATGGGATCAGGTGTGATCTCTTGGTTTAGCAGGAAGGAGTCCTGCGTAGCACTGAGTACAGCCGAAGTAGAGTATGTTGCGACGGATGAGCAGGTTGCAGATGTATTGACCAAGATGTTGGCCAGAGTGCAGTTTGAATACTTCAGAGAGAGGCTTGGTGCACTTCAGATTGAGGTCCCCTCCATAGGGAAGTGATGAGTCTAGAAGATGTAGATGCACATGAGCTTTTCTAACATGGTTGATATGTTCTCCCATGGTCGTGATGTAATTGTTGAGCCATTCTCACATGGTGGTAGATGTGTTCTCCCATGGTGTAGATGTAAGGGCTGAAGCCATTTTTCACATGGTGGTAGATGTGTTCTCCCATGGTGAAAAAGTAAGGGCTGGAGCCTTCCTCAAATGGTGGTAGATGTGTTCTCCCATGTCGGTGGTGTAAGTGCTGGATGATGTGCATTTGGGATTTGCTTCGTGGACGATGAGATGATCTGAAGAGGACGATGCTATGATGATCAGGAGGATCATGGATGATGAGCATAAGGATGATGTTCTAGTTTTTGCTTTGTATGATCAGTTGGATCATTTATGTATGTATGCATCATGTTGATGCTGGATATGATCAGTTGGATCATTTATGTATGTATGCATCATGTTGGATGCTGGATATGATCAGTTGGATCATTTATGTATGTACGCATCATGTTGGATGTTGGATATGATTAGGTAGATCATGTATGTTGATGGATACATTGTGTGGATCATGTATCTTTGTATGATCAGGTAGATCATGTATGCTGATGGATACATTGTGTGGATCATGTATCTATGTATGTATCAAGTAGATACATTGTATATGTTGATATGTATCAGGTAGATACTTGGTATGCATCAGGTAGATGCATTGTATGATCAGGATGATCATGGATGACGAGCTTCTCCAGTTGACAAGCATCAGGACACTGTAGTGATGATGATCAGGATGATCATATGTACATCGGGATGATGTATGGAGAGTATCAAGTTGATACTCTGTGGCCGTGGACAGGTTGTGCAGATGAGCATGTCTGGGAGATCCTATAGGTCGGAGTTGTGTACCCATAACAGCCTGGGATGCTCTTTCGAGACATTGCTATGGGAGGACATATAATAGCACCCTGGGAGATCCTTCAGGTCAGAGTTGTGTACCCATAACATCCTGGGATGCTCTTTCAAGGTTTTTTCCTATGGCATGTAATTTTCTCCTGGAAGATCTGGACAGGATGAAAAAGGCCTCAGATGCTTCAGCCAGGTTTTGCCATGACCACATGTAATTTACTCGTGGGAGATCTGGACAGGATGAAAAAGGCCTCAAATGCTTCAACCAAGTTTTGTGGTGGACCACATTCAATTTTCTCCTGGGAAACTTGGATAGGATGAAAAAGGCCTCAGATGCTTCAGCTAGGTTTTGTGGTGAGATCACATGTAATGTGCTCCTAGGAGATCCGACAGGTAGAGCTGTGTGCTCGTAACAGCCTGGGATGCTTCAGTGAGGTTTTGTGATGGGTCACATGTAATGTGCTACTAGGAGATCCGATAGGTAGAGCTGTGTGCTCGTAATAGCCTGGGATGCTACCGCCAGGTTTTGTGACGCACGTAATAAGTCCTGAGGTTTCCACAGTATGTCCAATGATGTTGAAGACCTGCAGGTGGTGGGCCTACATCCAGTATGAAAAAGGACTGGCTCTGTAGAACTTCCTATGATGAGTAGTTTCAGAGATTGATTGAGATAGCAGCAGCAATGACGATGACGATGCATCGATGATGATGATCCAGAGAAGAAGACTTGTGCTAGAAGACTTGTGTCGAAAAATACCTTCCTAGTTAAGAGGGAGTGTTGATGTATATGTAACTTCAGAATGTATTTCATATATGTATATTGTATTCCTATAGAGATGTTATTATTCCTCTATACGGAAGTGTTTGTATTCCTATAGAGATGTTATTATTCCTCTATATGGAAGTGTTTGTATTCCTATAGAGATGTTATTATTCCTCTATACGGAAGTGTCGTCATTTATATTGTAAGTGTCGTAACTTATACTTGATGGGTTATTAGACCACCTTGTTGGGGTCGGCCCTGTATAATTCATGTGGGTCAAAGGGTTATTAGACCACCTTATTGGGGGTTGGCCATGTGGGTCGAAGGGTTATTAGACCACCCTATTGGGGGTCGGCCCAATCAACATTATGTTATGTGGTTAAGTTAAGGCCGACATAGTAAAGGTTATTAGGAAAGTCAATTCAAGTATAAATAGAGTGCGAGAGGCACTCTATTTGATCACTCACTTCTCACTCATGCACTCATGAGAGAGTGGCTTACTTGTGGAGTAGGAAGAAGTTGATGCTAGGAGTCTATCTCTTATGCTTGGGTTATATCATTGCTCTATCTATCTCTGAGGAAGTTATTGGGGTTTTTCACCTTTATGGTTTTCCCCAAGTAAACTCTGTGTCTCTTGTGTGCTTGCATTATTGTGTCCATGATTGATATGTTGTAGATATGTTGTACATGTTATTCTCTCAGTTAAGATCCTAGATCAGATTGAAGTAAATTCTGAAAGGTAAAGCTAACGCTGTCGCCGATTGTCTGATTCAACCACCCATTACTCTCCTTTTCACAGTGATGAGTATGTAAGGTTATGACACGACCACTTGGCCTCAATTATATCAGGATGACATCGAATTTTCACCAGTCTATCGAGAGCTTCAAACTGACAAGTCGTCGACCTCCGACTACTTCCTAAAAGACACCTCGCTATACAAGCTTGGACAACTTTGTGTACTGACCGGTGAGCATCGAAAACAACTCATTTGGGACACACACTACAACAAGACTGCAGGACACTTTAAAGTAGCAAAAAAAATTTCTATTCTCCATAGGTATTTCTTTTGTCCTACACTTAAAACTAACGTCAACAAGTACATTCGATCATGCGTGGTTTGTGCCATTGCTAAACCACCTAATCGATGACAGGGATTGTACACACCTTTTCCAGTTCCTAATCGACCATGGGAATCTATTTCTATGGACTACTTGACAAGATATCCTACTAACAAACATCAGCATGATGCGATCTTAGTAGTAGCGACAGATTTTCCAAGATGGCCATTCTCATACCATGCAAGAAGACCACGGCACCGCATCAGACTCCTCAGCTCTTCTTCACACATGTTTGGAAACACTTTGGTTTACCCACAACCATTACTTCTGACCGAGATCCCAGATTCGTCAGCATCTTTTGGAAGACTCTAAGGAAACAACTGGACACACGACTCTTATTGTCGACAAATTTCCATCCTCAAACCGATGGACATACAGAAGTGTTGAATCACTTGGTAGTACAACTGCTTCGCATGTACAACCACAAGCATCGACGCACATGGGATGAAAGTCTTCCATACATACAACACAGTTACAATTTTGCTCAGCACATCTCTACAGGAAAGAGTCCATTTGAGATATGTTATGAATTTCATCCCTTAGCTCCTATCGACTTGATCAGCTCCTCAACACAACCGAACTACGACACCAATTGCAGCCAGCGAGAAGTTGATAAAGCCTTGACGTTTTGAGATCAAATCTGCGACATCCAGAAGCAAGCACATGAAATGTTGCAACGAGCATACAAGAAAGCTAATGCCCGACACGATAAGCATCGTATTCCTCATTCATTCCAAATTGGGGATAAGGTCTAGTTACATCTCAAGAAGGAGCGCTGCACCGGTCCATTCAAGAAGCTCAAACCTTTGCGATATGGTCCGTACAATATTCTTCGATAGATTGGAAAAAATTCTTTCCAGCTTGACACTCCTGCATGCCTGGGTCTACATCCAATATTCAATGTGGATCTACTTTGACCATACCATGCACCACTGTTGGAACAGAATGACTTAGCAACAACAGAACCCGAAGACATCCATCCAGATGTTCACGAGCCTCTTCCTTGTGACACCATTGTGGGATGACGAATACGCCATACAAGGACAAACACAATTCCCTTATTTCAGGTTGCTAAAGATAGACAGATCCCAGCACAAGGAAAGTGGTACTCTGCTACCGAACTGATAGACAAGTTTCCTCACCTTCACAAGCAAACAATGGGGACCATTGTTTATTAAGGAAGGAGGTCTGATCCACATCGCAATTGGCATTATTGTTGGATGCTAACTTCGACACATCTGCGACAAGTCATCGACATCGACACAACTTTGACAAGTTCCGAATTCGACATGGCTTCGACAACTCTGCAACTTCGACAAGTTCGGTGACCTCACAGTTTCGTGACATCAACATGCAATGTCGATCTGCGACTTACAACTGTTGAACTTCGACAGACTGTCTCTCTGTCTTCTAGTTGACTGTAATGATTGAACTGCCGAACCGTTCTAACTTCTTTTGTAACTGAACGTAACGGGAAAGAACCCAAGCGTCTCAACACATTCTATATAAGCATGTATAATATTGTAACATACATCAATCGATGATCTCATATCTAGTAATAGAGAAATCGATTCACGTTCCTGCATATTGTCTGTGCATATTTGTGTTATGTCTGAGTAGTGTATTCCTGCTTTGCGCATTTTGTTTCTTAAGCTTCTGCCATAATAGAGCCGACTCATTTAGTCGAACTGTTGTCCCCCTCGTGCTTCCTGGCCACGTGCGGATCACTGCACTTGTGTATCTCCCATGGTCATCCTGTCTGTCTACTGGAGACATTGCCACAATGCGGTAGAAAAACTAGGACACGAGATCCATATTGAATTAAAGATATATTATTGAATTGATAAGATGCTTAATGCTTTACAATAGCTCACCTTTTATAAGGTTTGAGCATTCTTAAGAAGGGTTACATCCCTTCAATTAAACCAATTAATAATTTATTGATTAATTTAATACAATATTTTATATTCATAGCATTGCCTTCCCCTTTTGGAAAGCTTTGTCCTCAAAGCTTGAGTATTTTCCTAATGTCGTCATTCATTCAGATTCAGTGTCGGTATTAGAATCGGACGCAATTTCTTGTGTAGAGACTTGCACTTCCTTTCCATTGATGATTTTGCACTGTATTGTCTGATTGTTCCTACATTTATGGCCTGGGATCCAATCATCACCGCATCGACGACATATGTTTTTCTTCTTCTTTCTATTATCAGAGTAACTGTTAGATGGATTTGATCTATTTTCCATTTCATAGGCATATGATTGAGGTTTGTGGCATTGATGGCCGGGTGACCACGTATATTCACAGTACCTAAATTGTGTCTCTTTTTCTTGTCGATGATGGTTGTCACCTCTTATTTTTATTCCTTCCAGTTTGCGTTCTGCGGCTTTTTCTTTATGTCTTGCTACCTCTACGTTAGTTATGTCATGTAACTTTAACTCTCTTTGGAGGTATGGTTTAAGACCTCCTAAATAGGTTTCGAGTCTTTGCTTGTCAAACAACCCAAATACTCGTGTCGAAAAGGATTCCCACTGATATGTGAATTCCTCAACACTTCCAACTTGTTGTAATCTCGTAAGTTTACTGAAAAACTCATCTTCCTTGATTCCTTGGAACCTATTAAAAAAATCATTTTTGAACAAGTTCCAGGTGTAGGCAAAATTGTCTCTCTTCCACCAAAGGTACCAATTATAGGCATACCCTTCCATATGCATTGACGCATATTTCACCTTCTCCTCGTCAGATTGAATATTGTAAATGTCGAAGTATTCTTCTGCTTTGTTTATCCAAGCAACGCATTGGTCTTCACTTCCATTGTATTTCGACAACTCTATTTTTGCCTTAGGTGGGTACACGATGTAAGGGTGATATTGATTCCCTTTTGCTTTATGGTTTGATGGTGGATTAGAACTACTGGATGGCGTAAGTGACATATTTGAACTGCTTCGTTGTTGGCGGTGATTTTTGTCTTTTTTATTCTCTACTATCTTACTGATAGCTTCTATTTGGCTCTTTAGTCGTGCCTCCATCTCTGGCAGTACTTTTGTTTCTATCTCTTGCTTAAGCGTCGCATTGTTAATCTTTATTTCTTTTTGCAATTCTTCTTGATTCTTGGCAAGTGCTTCCTGTGTGAAAATATGAGATGAGGCATCTAGCACATCTGGACTACCGACTTGGTCTTTTTTTTGCATTAGTCTTTCTAACATCTCCATTAATGTATTATGGTTCTGCGTCATTTTTTGGTCTAACATTTTTTGTTCCTTTCTCATAATGTCGAACTTGTCGTCCATTTTCTGCTCCATTACTTGAATGACTTCCTCTTTAATTTCTTTCTTAAGTGCTTCTTGGCTCTTGGTGGTCATTTCCTTGAAAGTTTGGAAATCCTTCTCTATTTTCGCAATTTGAGCTTTTAACTCCATCGTCATGGTTCTTAAATGTGGTGGTGAATAATTGGACGCAATTTTGGCTTATGGGATATTGAGAACAATTTAAAAGCTCTTCGGAAAAATGGTGATCAATAATAATTATTATAGCAATAATAATTACTATAATAAAAATAATAAATATTATATTTAAATATTTATTATAAAGTGGAAAATTTTAATAAAATAAAAATATTATTTAATAATATTATATTATTATAATAATATTTATTTTATTAATTTGGTTTTTTTTTTTTTTTTTTTTTTTGCAGGTTGCGAGGAATGGTGGAGAATGCGCAGGGGAGGGAGATGGTCAGCGAAGGGAAGTGGGGCTGCGGGAGTCGCGGCTGTGGAGGAGGAAGGGAAGGAGGTTGTGATGGCGTGGAGATGGGTGGATGCGGGAGGACGTGGAGGGACGAGCTGTGAGGGGTGCGATGGAGGAGGGGTGTAGGGAGCACTGGCATGGGCAGAGCAGAGGTTGTGGCGCAGGAGGGAAACGGGGGAGCAGGCAGCGCAGAGCAGGATGGAGCCGCAGAGCTAGGGCGCAGGGGGCGAGGAGTCAGCGTGGGTGAAGAGGGGAAATCTAGGGAGATGATGGACGCGGGAAAGGTGAACGCGAGGTGACATGAAGGGAGGAAGTGGAGTGGCGGTGAAGGGAGGTGGAGCAGGCGCAGTGGAGAGCGGTGTGGAAGGGGAGGCGCGGTGTGGACAAGGAGTGTTGGATGGGCTACGCGGGGTGAGTGAGCACGGCGTGGAAGGGAGCAGCTACTAGGTGACGCTTGGGGAGAGTGGGTGATGGGGAGTATGGGAGGAGGAGGGAACTGGATGGGGGTGGGATTTGGAGAGTGGAGGCAGCGGTGGCGGGAGAACTACGCAGGGTGTTGCGTGGAGAGGATGGAGATGCGTGGGGACGGGGACGAATGACTGAATCCAAATCCGAGTTCACCTGCGTCGTTGATGAGCTGAGTCTGAGCTCAGAGTGCACGAGATGTGAGCCGAATCCGAGCTCAGGTTGAAGGAGCCGAAACCTGGCTCTGATACCAAATGCGGCAGAAAAACTAGGACATGAGATCCATATTGAATTAAAGATATATTATTGAATTGATAATATGCTTAATGCTTTACAATAGCTCGCCTTTTATAAGGTTTGAGCATTCTTAAGAAGGGTTACGTCCCTTCAATTAAACCAATTAATAATTTATTGATTAATTTAATACAATATTTTATATTCATAGCACACAAATGTGGTGTGTCTAATCAAACTGTGTGCAGCTTGTCTCATCACCTCATCGATCTCATCAAGTCTATTAGATAGCTGAGGTGTATGGGAAGGGGGGTTAGGATCACGCCTAGGAGTGGGTGGCCCTCTTAGTGGGTTCCGCCTAGCAGTAGATCGATCTTGGAAAAAGGCAATACCAACACCCTGGAACTCAGTAATGCCGAGGTAGTTGATATGTAAACCAATCACAAACTCAATCCATAGTTTTCTAAGGAAATATAGTGGAAGCTCCCTATTATTGCAGGGAGGTTTATTAAACACCATAAACCACCTCTTCATCTAATTATCTTTCCATGGATGGAAATGGTACCACTCCATGCACACACATCTCTTTGTGACAACAGGTGGTTGGTTTGTTCTGGGATTAATGAACATACTATAAAGATTGGATTTGGTAATATTCAAATCTTTGATTTTCTCCTTACTCATGCTAGTGGAATAAAACCCTCTCATTCTAACCATATATTCAATCATATTAGGTAATTGAGAATGGGAATGGTGAAATAAATTGATGGTGTTGTCCAATGAGGTGTCAAGGGACAATCAGGATGGTTCCCCTGTGCTAGGTTAATTCCTGAATCAAATTCCTTAATTGATCTAAGTCTTGGTTGAGTTCTTCTTGAGGGTTTTGATTGGGTTCTGGATTAACATTTTTCAGTGCTTGTTGGTTCTCATTGGATTCCAGGTTAATGTTTTCTTTTGGTTGTTGGTTTTGAGTGGATTCAATTGCAGGTGGATTATATATGGTTTGCAAATCTAAAAAAAATCATTGTTTTACAATTTTGTAATTATTAAAAATTGAATAAACAACAAAAAAACAATGAAAAACAAAAAGAAATCTTACATACCTGGATGAATGCTTAAATTGGTCCCCTCCTGTGTTGGATGATTGAGCTCCTGCGTGCATGCATTTTGTTAGGGAGATTCTCTTCCCTGCTATTGGCCACATGGTTGTTTAACAATAAACAAACTCACAACCGTTTTTTATGTTTATTAGGAGTGCACACACACTCCTAACGTGCACACACTAGAAACACACACACGCTAGGAACATGCACATGCTCTTATTGCTTTGCAAATGTGGAGGTTTGGCAATGATGAGCCAAAAGCACATGCACGCTTCCAAGAACGCATGCGCGCTACTGTTATTTTATACTAGCGCGATCCCGTTGCAATAGTTTTGGGAACCATCTTTGTGCGCGTTCCCATATCCCATATGTTACAATCTCTTTAGTATTGACCCTTGGGGTGTAATATATATATATATATGATGATGATGATGATGATGATATTTGAATCTCATTCATCTTTTTGTTGTTATTTCTCTTTGTTTAAAGTCAATGAATTTGTTTCTCAAAGTATAAAATAATTAGATGCATCTACAATAAAAGAGTGGCCTTAGAACATGAATGAGCATAATGGCTAAGAACTCTATATGTTTTCTCCTAAAAAGTTACAAGTTCAAGTATGGGGTTCCTTATCCCATAAAAAAAGAGTCTCATAGACCAAAAACAAAGAGTCTCATACACCAATTTCGTAAACAAGTGAATCTAGAAAAATCAAAATTTTAAAGTATACCTAAAAAAAAAAAAATTAAAAAATTCATGTCGGTTCATAAAATAAAAAAAATATGGAAAGTATTTAAAAAAAATCCATGTTGACTAATAAAATAAAATATTACGAAAAATAATTAAAAAATGGATTTTTTTTATAAAATAAAAACTTAAAACTTAAACCTAGATCTATCAATCAAGAGAGATCAAATTTCTTAAGTTTAAATTATAAAAAAAAACACCTCAAAACATTGGATTCCTCTAGATGCTTAATAAATACTGACTTTTAACAGAGATAAAAACTATACTCATATTAAAAATATATATATATATATATATAATATAACCAGTAACCAAAGAATCAAATCCAACGAATCTCATTTTATGCGCTTTATTCTATACTCTATGATCCATATCCACACGCATCCAAGACATGTATAACACTTTTATTTTAATTCTCTTTTTAGGTTCGTGAGAATCCATCCATACGATAAACTAGAGTGACAGATAAACGGAAAGAAAGGAAAGCAAACCACCCTGTGATATAGTAGGTGAGATTATCAGTGATATTATAGAAAAGATTCACTGTACTGCTCGCACTGACCGACTTTGTTCTGTCGTCCATAGATGGGATCGAATATGATTCAAAGTTCAAAGTAAAGATAGATGCTTCAATCTTTTCCGATTCCATGGCCAAATTATTCAATATATGGCTCTGCATAGATAAGATAGAAACGAAGCTAATACGAGGAGCGAAAGCTTTCAATAACAACAGTAGAGATTATGTCACAATTTGCCGAGCTGGTGGGTTGTCCAAATTGCGGAAACGAGCATTGGCTTCCTCCCGGACTTGCTGGTTTTCGCTGTGGATACTGCGGTGCTCATGTCGGGTTTTGCCGACCAGAACCCTACTACCGCCCCCCCGGAAAACGGCCACCAATTCCAGCTGGTCGAAAACCCAGACCTGTGAATCCTCCTCCTCTGGTTCGACCTGTGAATCCTCCTCCTCTGGTTCGAGTGTCCAGTAATAAAAGAGCCGTTCTATGTGGGATTTCGTACAAAAATATAGAATCAGTAAAAGAGCTCAAAGGCTGCATCAACGATGTCAGCTATATGAAATTCATGCTCACAAACAGGTTCAACTTCCCTGAAGACTCCATAATCGTTCTCACTGGTAACTCAAACTAATATGATTCTTGATTGAATTTTTTTAAGGTGCAGTCTAAATATTTTAGGGTTTCAATTTAGGGTTTTAACAGTGTAGGTGTGTAGTTTAAATATTTTAGGGTTTCAATGTAGGGTTTTAACCTTTTAGGGTTTCAATCTGGATTTTAATAGTGTCATAGAAAGTCAAAAACATAGAATAAATATATTGTTTTTTTTCTTTTTTGTGCAGAGGATGAGACGGATTCGAAAAGAATCCCCACAAAACGAAATATGCAGAGGTGGATGCGTTGGCTGGTGCAAGATTGTCAACCTGGGGATTCTCTGGTGTTTCATTATTCTGGGCATGGCTCTCAGCAATTAGAAGAGCGCAAGGGCGAAGAAGTAGATGGGTACGACGAAACGCTTGTGCCCCTCGACTTTGAGACGGAGGGGATGATTGTGGACAATGAAATCAACGAGACGCTGGTAAGACCCCTTCCTCCCGGAGTTCGACTGCATGCAATTATCGACGCCTGCCATAGTGGCACTGTTCTTGATTTGCCCTACGTCTATGTCTTCAAACCCGGGTCAGATAATCCTCTACCCTCATCTGGCATTCAACCATCTATATCCAAGCTTTTTATGTTTTCCAAAATTTATTTATTTTTATTTTGTCAAATTTAGATTAGGGAAATGTGTTTGGGAGGACCATAGACCTAGAAACGGTGCATGGAAAGGAACAAGTGGAGGTGAAGTAATATCCTTTAGTGGATGTGCTGATGACCAAAAATCTGCAGACACTAAGGTAATTCTATATATTGGTTGTGCCGGTCTTCAAAATATTTGTGTTGGTTTTTTAGTTGTTGTTGGTGAAAAAAATTGTTATCTTAAATATTTTATAATACTTTTATTAGCATAAAAGTTAGTTGTTTTTTTATGACATTAAGAAATTTAAATTTTAATAAATATATAAATTACAAATTAATTGAATTTCACTATTTTCATATAAAATATTAAAAAAAAAATTATAAACATAATTATAATTAATATAACTATGTTAATCCCTAATCACTTTAATTATATTACAAAATAATGATAAATAATAAATTACATAATATTCATAAGTGAGTTTTATTTTATTTTAACATCTCATGTACTTTTTGCATCATCTTACTCTAGTTTGTAAAAGAGAGGTTTAACACTAAAAAAAATCCAAAACTAGTTTTGTAATCTCCTTGGAATTGATTTTTTAAAATTTGTTACCTTTTCTTTATAAGGTCCAATGGAGACTTGTTGTTTCCTACCATATTAATTTTAACTATTGGAACAACAACCTCTCAAGAGTATATCCAACAGCCCTGCAAGCTAGATATACCAGTAACTTGTGATTCAGCAGGGACCGAGACGTCCCGAAGCCCACCAAGGTGAGCCTCTATCTCAGGGGTCATCTACCCTTCGAGCCTTGTCACAATGGGCCAATGAGCAACTCTACCCCCCACTGGTTTTGAACCCGTGACCTCCACGAAGATAACACATGTTTTCTACCATATTAATGTTGGGAGTCAAAGGGATAATATACATCTTTAATCTTTGAAGATTTGTCAACTAGAGGAGTGGGGCAAAATAATATGGGGATGGAAAAATAATATGGAGATAAAACACCTAGATGCACTTTGTCTTTTAATATGTGGGAATAGTAATGTTCATATTCAAAGGGATAATGAACCTATATGCACACTATCTTAGGGGATAAAACACTTAGATGCACATTGTCCTTCAATGTCTAAAACACTTAGATGTACATTGTCCTTCAATCTGTAGAGATTGATCAAATAGAGGATTTGGGTCACGCTAGAATAAATCATCTAATTCATTATAATGGATTAGCATGGTTGAAATATTATTGTGAATAGATTGAGTGTTAATTGAAAAGATTAGTATATTAAAGAAATAAGTAAATCAAACTGTTGCACTTTATATACATGAAACACAATGTAATAATATCTATTTTTAAAATTAATTCTAGGTAATAAGTGAATAAACATTAATTCTTATATGTGTGAACTATATAAGATTATAATGAAAAATTAAGTAGAGCTTATTATGTTGTGAATTAACATTGTATGTTATAATCGTGTATGGGACCAATTTTATAAGTGCACATTCTAATGTTGTTGGTCCCAAGAGTTAACCTCATTCAGAGTGAATGAGAATGAACACTTCCTCCATTAAAATTAGGTCATTGGGTGTGCATTGTTTTAGTCAAAATCAATCATTAAAGCAAATCTAAAATTGACATGATGTTGAGGTGGAGAAATTCCCACTCCAATATGAGGTGTTCTCCCCAACATAAAGTCCCAATTAGACTCTACATTGTTTGGAATAGGAAACCCACTTATATTTTGGTCCAACAAATATTAATGGTTTGCATTCTAGATTCTTTAAATTATCCAATGTAGTGTGTAAGAATGTTTCTAATCTAAATGCATAATATTGAAATTAAATCCCATCCTAGCTAGGAGCAATAACTAAAATGCAAGCCATATAAAATATACATGACTACAAAGATTTGGGATAGATAGATTTTCTAGGAACTAATATATATATATATATATATATATGAATAGAGCCAAGAAAAATTAGTCCCACTCAGATTCTATTCAAGTTATATATCCAAAAAATGAAGCAAATAAATTTAAACACACAACAATGAGAAAACACTTAACTATGAACAAGAAAAGACATAACACATAAAGATGTTCTCATAGAAATTTCTGGCATGTATAGACAGCAAAAATATTTCATCCATGTAGACAATGATCACTAAAGCATCTCCAAATTTGTAGGCACAAAATAGGAGGCCCATGAGTGCATTTTAGGAGGTGTGCAACTAGGCTTAGAAGAAATGATCTATTGGTATAAGGAAGAAAGAAGTACTATGATCTATTGGTATAAGGAAGAAAGAAGTAACTATTTTATTCATAACAAGAATTCTTAATTCACCCTAATTAGGAATCTATAGCCTATTTTTATAGACAAGTACCCTTTCTGCAATCAAATTATAACCTACAAATTTCGGTTCAGATATCGGTTGATATAATCCATTCCTTATTTGAAGGAAATGCTCACCACTCTTCAAAGTTTCACTAATTTTGAGTTGCAAATTAGATTTACAAGTACCGATGGCTTTCTTATGAATAATTTGTATGCTCCTATTGAGAGCATCTGCCATTTTATTTTCCTTTCCTTTAATGTGTTTAATTTCAAAATTGAACTCCCTCAAAAAGGATAACCATCTAGCATGTCTATCATTTAATTGAGGTTAGTCAAATAGATATTTTAACCCAATATGGTATGTCATACGTACAAATTTTATCCCTATTACATAATAGCGCCGCATTTTCAATTCATGAATTATTGTAGCTAGTTCTAAATCATGATTTGCATAATTACTTTCATGATCTTTCAATTTTCGAGACTCATAGCATACTACATTATTATATTGTAGAAGTAATCCCCCTAATCCTTCTTTGCATGCATCAATGCAGACTACAAAATCTTTGTAGGGGTCTACAATTTTTAGTGTAGGTGCAGAAGTAAGAAGACACTTTAGCCATTGAAAACTTCTTTCATATTTTTCTAACCAGGTAAATTTTGCTCATTGCTTCTGCAAAGAAGTTATAGGATAGTATAACCTAGAGAATCCCTCTACAAATATTCTATAGTAACCAACAAGCCCCATGAAAGATATTATATCACTCAGATTTTTGGGAGTAGGCCAGTCCATAATAACTCTTATCTTAACATGATCCACTACTATCCCTTATTTTGTAATGTTATGCCCCGAGTACTGAATTTGTTTTGAAAAAGGTCACATTTACTGAACTTGGCATAAAGTTGATGTTCTCTTAATACCTATATGTCTATTTGAAAATGTACTTCATGCTCTTGTTCAGTTTTTTAATAGATGAGTATATCATCAATAAAAACCAATGCAAACTTATCCAAATAATCTCAGGATATGCCATTCATAATAAACATAAATGTAGTTGGTGCACTAGTAAGGCCAAAAAGCATGACCACAAATTCATAATGGCCATATCTTGTTCTAAAAGTTGTCTTAAATATGTGTCTTCATCTGTAATCCTCGCTTGATGATATCCCGATCTTAAGTCAATATAAAAATATTTTTTCCCCTTGGTCAAACAAATAATCTATTATGGGAAAAGGATATTTTTTCTTTCTTGTTACTTTGTTCAATTATCTATAGTCCATACATAATCTCATGGTTCCATCATTCTTTTTCTCGAAAAGAACCAGTGCTCCCAACAAAGAAACACTAGGTTTTATGTATTTATTTTCCAGTAGTTCCTGTAGTTGCATTTTTAGCTCCATCAATTCTGGGATACTCATCCTACAAGGTGCTTTAGAAATAGGTGTTGCTTCCAGCACAAGTTTTATTGTAAAACCAATGTCTCTCTTAGGAGGTAAACCTTGTATTTCATCCAGAAATACATCCTTGAAGTCTTGAAGAACTGAAAAACCTTCAAACTTGGGTTTACTATATTCTATCGAGTCTAATATATGCACTGCATACATTTACATCATTTTCTAGCACATTTCTTCATATGTAGATATGAAAGTTGTATTACAGATATGGCCTTAGGAATGTCTTTTATAGTTATGAAATTATCATTTTCATCTATACAAAGTAAAGTTTGATGGTAAAATCCAAAATTGCTTTATATGTTTTTGCAACCAATCCAATCATATTAATACATCATAAGATCCTAATGGAAAAATGTTCAAATATGCTACAATTTTCATTCCAATAAGTTCTATTTGACATTTTTTTATGAATTCTGTTATTTTTCTCTTTGTTGCTTTAGCTAATTGAACTAACTAGGCCTTCTTATATTTATTCTTTGGAAGCATACACGATTCAACAACTTTTGGGGAATTTTAACTTTGGATAGAACTTGGGTGAATCAAGATAATTTTTTTTTAGCTATTTTACCTTCCACTTTTTCCATTAACGATTAATGGTCTCATTGTCCGTCTTCTAAAGCAGCATAAATCCTAGGAGTATTTATGGATGCATCATTAACTATTGTGGCTTCTTGAAAATTATAAACAATTTTAACATTCTCACTTATGTGGGGACAAATCCTCAACAATTTTTATTCCCTGCAAACCCAACATTTCAAAGGAACCTAGAAATAATCATTTGATTTTCTTCCTGCATAACCATTAGATTTATTTCCACCTTGAACTTGTTGGTTCTACTGAAAACTACTCTTATAAAAATTGTGTTAATATTTGGTTGAGCTTTGATATTTAATTATTTTAGATACATAAACTTGAAATAATGAGACAATTCAATCACACGAAATTTATACAACCATAACACAAGATATACCCTGGGGAAAATCCTCAAAGCGATGAGAACAAAAACCCCAACAACTCTTCTCAATATAATATAATGGATAGCATATAATGTCTTTCTTTTACAACATAGCATATTTATTTCGTAAGATAAGAGATCACCAAACACTCATGGTGAAGATACAAAAGCAATAGAGAAGAGAGATCAATCATATGTGTTTTCCAATGTTCGCAACACATCAATATATAGAAAAAATCACTTCCATGCAGGGAATAGTGAATCAATGCATGAAAGATAAGCCTCCCATGCAAACCATAGCGAGTTATCTTCTTGGATAGTTGCAGTGCACTTCTAGTTTCTTCAATCATTCACCATCAATGTGCCATGCCTTTCTTCCTTAACTTGAAATCATGCTTAACTAACTTTGTAGTGAACTCGCCTCATAACTGATGTAGGAGCACTTAGTTAACAAGCTAACATAAGTGTCATCATGCAATAGGAGCAAATTTAGTGTTGTAACTTAAGTGTCGTCATGCACAACACTTTAGTTAACTAATTCCTTTTTAACACTTTAGTTAAATTTCCTTAACTGAAAAATCATGGTAATTGATTTTACTGAAGTGATCATTAAGTTCTCCTTTAGTTAATTGATTGCATATATTTAAATGATGCTTTAACTGAAGCATTGATTGAGGCATACATTGTTACTTAACTAAATATTTATAACTGAAGCTTTACCAATTCGAGTTCTCTTTAATTAGATGAAGTGTCTGCATGGGAAATTTCAAATTCTCTTGATCTCTATGCTTTATCTTTTGTTGCATGGTCAATATCTGCTAACTTTAATTATCTATCACATTACATTATACTAACAAGAATTATTGGATGTTGTGATCATATTATATTATTCCAGAAAAAATGATCAGATGCTAAAGTAATTCACTTTAGAGGTGATCAATCTCTGAATGAGACTTAATAGCACATGGTGATCATGGTTAATAATACATCACACAACATTAAATGCTTTTAACAAGTAAAGCATGACTTTTATACGGAAGTTCAACCTTTATATGAGAGGTCCATCCCATGGATACCTTTATACATAAGGTTCACATGAGAATCATGACTTGAAACACAAGTCCAGATCCTTGTCCAACAAGAATTTACAAAATCATTACTTTGATCAATTACCTCTATATGGGAGGAATAACCTTTACACAAAAGGCAATCAAAGTGCTCACCTCTATATGGGAGGATCAATCTTGGATGCACAAGATTGGTTTGGAGAATCTCTCTTGATGTTGTCCATTTAACACATTGCTTGTCTGATTTCTATATTGCATAGGTTTAAATCCATTTTTTCTCAATTCAAATTTTTCCTTCTTCTTTTCTCTCCAACCCTTAGGAATCTATGTTCTGTGTTTATACTAGTCATAATAGTACTTGGCTTTTTTTATTGTTTCATGTAATGTCTTTGGTTAGTCCAATTCAATTCTATCTCTATAAGAT
The DNA here is from genome assembly GCA_027924585.1 of Larix kaempferi. NCBI lineage: Eukaryota > Viridiplantae > Streptophyta > Pinopsida > Pinales > Pinaceae > Larix > Larix kaempferi. The sequence continues at coordinate 19,672,358 of BSBM01000445.1, read as the reverse complement.
TAAGGTAAATTGCTAATAAAATGATATATATTCACTTTTTCATCTCTGGTATATAGAACATACCTTAACATTTATAAAAAATTATTATCTAGGCCATCCATCGTAATCTATCTTTGATATGTAAACTACCATGGATATTGTTGGCTATCTAGATTAAGTTAGAGGTTTCCAATGTAGACCCAGGTACTTCACGGTTTAGGGAACCAACAAAACCCCTATTCACTGGCCTTTTCGGCAACAGGTTGTGCGTAGCTTGAGGTCTCACCCGAGGTGAAGCTGCAGGGGGTGGGTGCAGAATCAAGTTTCCATAATTGGGTGATGTGATGGGGGGAAGATTAGTAAACAACGCAACTCCTTGCGGGTTGCACGGATAGGTAATTGCGCGAACCTTCTATTCCGCGTGGGGTACTTCGGCGCGCAACTGCACTTGCGCACTTGTGCCTCTACTGACTGTGCAATATAAGGTACCTCTGCGTTACGACTATAATCTATCAAAAGCCTACCTCGCAGCAACCTTCATTGACTCGGCACATCCATGAGACTGTGCGTCCTTGCCAGGGTGTTCAATTCTAACCACTCTACTTAGCATTCTTTATCCCTTTATTCTATCCAAGTTCTTATCAGTAAATTGTAGATGGTTTACTAAATATATGTTGCTGCGCGCTCTAATGCTGCGCTTAAACTCAATGTTCACTACTTGACTAATGGCTAGATTCATACATTCCAATTGATAGATTCATACATGTTGAATACTTAACATTCCTCTGCGCATGCATTACTTAACATATTATTCCCATTCTCTGCGGTGAATACATATAAAAGCAATCACATAATAGAAGTTTCCAGCATTAAACATTCATACCAAGCAATTAAACAATCATAAACACACATTGGTCACACAACATAGAATTTAATGTGGTTCACCCCCCGGATGGAGGCAACGTCCACAAGAACGGTTGTTAATATTGCTCTTAATGGGAAAGGTACAACCGTTCTTAGTCTGCGCACTCAGCTGCAGACTCTCTTCTCTCTCAAATAGGTCTTTGCGCATTCAGCTGCAGAGCCTTTACAATGGCTTTTCTAAGCTTAAGATTCTACAATAATCAGTACTTAACAAAATGAAGAGTAACCCTTCCCTTACAAAATTGTGCCTTATTTATAGATCATGCCCATAGGTAATGTCTTTACAATCATTAGGCCGAAACCCTAAGGTTCTGAAAACTGGCGTGGCTAACCACCACCCTGGCTGTCACCATCGATAGCCTGCTCCATCTGTTCCAGCTGTGCCACTCGTGGTTCAGACGCTCTTCTAATAGTTGCAGTCCTCAAAACGGTTGCAACTGCATCATGGCTTGTCCCTGTCCACTCCTTCTGCCTTCCTGTCACCATCGGCGTCATGGCCTAGCTTCTCCACTGCTTGCTGCCACACGTTCGAACAGGTCACTTTCATCTACCGTCCACCTATTCCTTACCCAAAATTGGTCATGTCCCTGTATGACCTTTACCCATGTTCTGAACCAAAAATATCTCATGTGCTATCATGCACATCGTCCTACTGCGAGACCGTGCTTTAGATATTGCTATCGCACGACGCACGCAAAACCCCAAAATTGTCTGTCGCCTGCCGCCGTGCGCAATGTGCTTTTACCAAAACTTCTTTCTCTCCTTGCTGTAGCGCGCAATGCGCAATTATCAAAATTGCCTTTTCTTCCTGCTGCAGTGCCCTATGCGCATTTTTCCATACTTGTATGTTTTTCCAACCCACTTGGGCCCAGCCCAACAAGCCCCTAACACTCACCTATGGCTCGTCCCAAGCCACTTCCACTTGCGGCTTCTGGAGCCGCGTATTCCTTCGTTCCAAGCTTTACTATGAAGCTTTGCAGAGTTCCTTCTAACTCCGTAACTATGTTCTTGGCTTTTTGTTCGAACCCTTGAAGCATCTCTAGAGTAGCCTGCGAGACCTTCTCCCGAGCCACTTGTTCCTGCATAATGCCTTCTGCTGTCTGAAGTTCTACGAACTTCACGTCGAATTGCTACATTAATTCAAGGCCTTCTTACTCAATAGGCTGCAACCTGTCGGATGTGGTAGCCTCTTTCTCCCTTAGTGTTGCCAACTCTTTTTGCAGGTCCTTGACCGCATTAAATCTCTGCACTTTCTCTCTAGCCGGCGCATTCCTCATCTACATACTTGCAGCATCTACCTGCTGCTGCTTCTGTTCTACTTTTTCCCTTACTTGCTGTAGCGCAGGATCCTCACTCAACCCAGTTACTGCTGTAGTTACCCGCTCAAGTAAGTCTTGGCATTTCATCACTTCCGACGAAATTCCATCCATGGTTGCTTTGATGTCCTCAGCTGGAGCTGGGAACTGATTTGACGGAATGACAAGGTGTTGAGCCTCCAGTTCTGCGATTTGGCCTTTGTAAGAGGCTACCATCTGTATCTTCTCGGAAGTTATGGACTCTACCTTAGCCCCAATTTTCTCTATTGTGTCCTCTACATCATCTTATTTTTCACATTCTTCTATTGCAGTCCGAATTCAGGTCTCTCATACTTCCTTTTTGTACAACGGCTTTATGCTTGCGCAGGGCCTTCAGTGGTTTTTCTTTTTCCTGCCGTCATCTCTGTATGTGCACTCCGCGCGTCATCCTTTTCTTCGTCAATGGGCGTGCCAGCAGGTAGTCTCCCCTTCTTGCCATTTCTGGGTTGTGTTTCTTCCTTGTCTTCCTGATCAGTAACTGTGTCTTCCTCATCAGTGTCTTTTACATCGATCTTCTCCCGAAGAGGTTCTATATTATGCTCGTAGTCAGAAGCATCATCGCGTGAAGTGTGGGGACTTTCCATTTGGGCTCCCATCGCTCCATCATTCCCTCTATGGCCTCCTTATCCAGTCGGTAAAAGCCTAGATACCATAAATATTGCTCTGTTATGTCGCCTCTTGGCTGGATGAATGTTTGGTGTCTTTTCGCTTGAAACCTCATGATGCAGGTGTATTCATCAGATAATGGTTTGGAAATGCACGGTGTTTCCATAATTGCTTAGTGCAACTGGTGATAGTAAATATAAAATACTTCAGCCATTTGCCGCTACCTAGACACCTTTGGGCTCACCCATAGATTGGCAAAGCGCGCTCCTCAGCCTTGTTGGGGTAAAGTGGTAGCTCCCTGGTAACTTTTTGGATCCTTCCAGACTACAAGGGATATCAACACTAGCAGCCAACTAAAATGGAACGTCGTTCCATCATCTTGGGTATCCTAAACATCTGCCATAAACTCGTTCAATAGGAATTGGCACCAATTGTAAGCTTTTCCACGCAATACATTAGCGGCTGCCCTGATTGTGACCACAGGTACTTCAGGTGATCTACACTTGCGCAACAGCTTTCCTGCAAGCAACTGGGTCATAAACTGTGTAGTGCGGTCATTGATGTCGACTGTTGGGAACCCTCCTCCCTTGCGCACTACGTCGAACTCTTTTTCTATTTCGACGCTAAGGGCTTTATCGTGCATCTTCTTTATGATGAGGTTAGCAGTGTCCTCTCCGCACTTGTTTAGTCCAGTGATCTGATGAACTAGGTTGATACTGATATTGATGCGCGTGTCTAACCATAGGAATCCTTCATGCACACAAGTGAGTAGTGTCCGCGCTACCGCGGAGAACTCAGGACTCTTAGTAAAGTGCAGCATTTGCAGTAAGTTTAACAAGCATGATGGCTGGATGGCCCATATCCATTCTTGAACTTCCAGCCTGTCGGTGCCGGTCTATGCGTCCTTGACCCAATTGATATAGGCATCCAGTCTAAACTGTGGGTAATTTTTTTTATGTTACCAGCGTGTTCTCCAGTAAGTCTTGGTCATCCAGCTTGCAGCCTAGTACGCCACCCATCAAATTCTCCTCAATATTTAACTTGGTAGAGATAGCGGGTAGCGGGATTTCATATTTGAATTTCTTTTCTATGTTGACTGGTGGGGCATCAAGCTTCCTTGGGGGAATGTAGTCGGGTATAGGATAGAATAGAAAATTTTGGGCTGAGTCTGTTTGCTGTAATGGCACTTTGGAGCCCCCTACTCTGAAGCTGCTGTTTCTTTGCCCTTGTTGCTTCCCGCAGCTTGTCGTGCTGAAATTCTGGATGGACCTGGTTTCGTTGCTGTCATTGCTACTAGAATCCCTGCTTGCTCAAATAACCAAGAGATATCTGCTAACTCAACCGGGTCACTCATACAATGCTCCAGTCGCTTGGCTTGTGAATGGTTCAAACACTTCGTAGAAATGGTTAAGTGGCCGAGCGAGTCCTATTTATAGCCACTGCATACCTGCTACGTGGCCTTTCGTAGTGCCTGAGGCCCTTAAAACCATCTTGATTTCCAATTCGTATGTATTATCTTGGGCCTATCAACTGATCCTTCTCGTAACGCGAACGTTGTTTCCTTAAGTTCCAAACGGTTGCCTGTCAAGCCAACTTGTCAAATCTGTTGAATCTGTGTTAATGGCTTATCTTGGCAGCCAGATTTCAGTATGAACTGGTCACTTCGGTCTTTAATGGGTTCCAAAATGTCACATCCGCGTTTAAATTGTGAGTTGCCCTGTTGCCGCCAATTTGGTTAACGGCCCTCTAACCGGCCGTCATATGTCATGGTAACAGTTCCCGTTATGATGTGCTGGTGGTCTAACATGATGTTTGCTACGGGATGCACACTAGGTGGTATCTTTTGTGCGACTGTCATTCCGTCTTTTCTGCGTGATGAGTATCTGGACTTGCTCTGCGTGTCCACTCTTCTCTTTTTTTTTTTTTTTTTTTGCGTGCAACTTCAGCAGTTTTGCGCGGTACACTTCCGCTGATCATGTAGGACTCTGCGCAGCCGGGCTATTGTGGTAAAGCTTTAGTCTACTGCCATTTATCAAACTTGGTAAGGTATCTCCAGCTAATGTAGCTAATTGGACTACGCCACCATTAGTAACATGCATTATAGTATATGGGCCAATCCAATGCATCTTAAATTTTTCAGGAAATTTCATGAATTTGCTATCATACAGGAGGACTAGATCACCTAACTGAAAGTTCTTGTTCTTGATGTGGCAATCATGCCAAGATTTTTTGCCCTCTTTCTAGACTTGTTGGTGGAAGCCTATGACGAAGCGATCTTCCTCTAGCCCAACCAAGTGTAGGAGTCTTTCTTCGAGTGCTGCTCGACTGGCCATTCCTGTAAACGCTGCTATTCTCAAGCTAGGAACAATGTACTCCATCGGTATTATTGCTTCTTTCCCATAGGCCAACTTGAAAGGTGTATGACTAGTTAGTTTCTTGCAGGTAGTTTTGTATGCCTATAGTACAGATGGAATGCGCAGGTCCCAATCATCTCGATTGACGTTACATATCTTAGTTAGCGCATTCTCCATCACTTTATTAAATGCTTCAATGGTTCCATTCACCTGTGGATGATATGGTGTGCTGCGATAATGATGAACGTGGAACTCTTCGGTCAAAGCCTCAATGGTTTTATTCAGAAAATGAGTGCCTTGATCACTCATCAATATCTTCGGGCATCCAAACCTTGTAAGGATATTCTCATATATGAATTTCGTAGCTGTAGCTGTGCTACAGTCTTTGACTGGCTTTGCTTCTGCCCATCTGGTGAGTGTTAACTTTTTAGAATTTACTTCAATCTGATCTAGGATCTTAACTGAGAGAACATGTACAACAAATCTACAGCATATCAATCATGGACACAATAATGCAAGCACACAAGAGACACAAAGTTTACTTGGGGAAAACCATAAAGGTGAAAAACCCCAATAACTTCCTCAGAGATAGATAGAGCAATGATACAACCATAATACAAGAGATAGTCTTCTCCTAGCAGCAGAGCCTCCTTCTCCACAAGTGTGCCACTCTCCAAAGTGTGAGTGAGAGAATAGAATGTGTAAAATGAGAGAGACACACTCTCTATTTATACACTAACTTGACTTGACCTTTACTCAACTAGGTCGGCCTCAACTTAACCACTTAACATAATGCTGACTGGGCCGACCCCCACTAGGGTGGTCTAATAACCCTTTGACCCACATGGCTGACCCCCAATAGGGTGGTCTAATAACCCTTTGATCCACATGACTTATACAGGGCCGACCCCAACAAGGTGGTCTAATAACCCATCAAGTATAAGTTACGACACTTACAATATAAATGACGACACTTCCGTATAGAGGAATAATAACATCACTATAGGAAAACAATATACATATATGTGAATTATATTCCGAAGTTACATATACATCAACACTCCCTCTTAACTAGGAAGGTATTTCTCAACATAGGTCTTCTAGCACAAGTCATATTCTCTGGATCATCGTCACTGATGCTGCTATCTCAATCAATCTCTGAATCTACTCGTCATAGGAAGTTCTACATAGCCAGACCTTTTTCCTACTGGATGTAGGCCCACTACCTGCAGGTCTTCGTCATCACTGGCCATACTGTGGAAATCTTAGGACTTATTACGTGCATCACAAAACCTTAAAAGAGTCTCTTGACTAGCAAGAACTCTAAAGAGCATCTGATGCCTTTTTCATCCTGTCCAAATCTCCAGGGCTTATTACATGTGACCCCACCACAAAACCTTGAAAGAGAATCCCAGGATTGATTAGGAGCACAAGGCTCAACCTATCGGATCTCCCAGGGTACAAATTACATGTGGTCACCACAAAACCTCGAAAGAGCATCCCAGGACTGATTACGAGCACAAGGCTCAACCTATCGGATCTCCTAGGGAACAAATTACATGTGGTCATGGAAAAACCTCGAAAGAGCATCCCAGGACTGATTACGAGCACACGGCTCAACCTATCGGATCTCCTAGGGCACAAATTACATGCCATAGGACAAAACCTTGAAAGAGCATCTGCTAGATATCCCAGGGAACAAATTACATGCCATAGGAAAAACCTCGAAATACTATCTACAGATCTCCCAGGGCACAAATTATATGTTCTCCCAAGCAAAACCTCAAAAGAGCATTTTCCAGATGTCCCAGAGTACAAATTACATGCCATAGGAAAAACCTCGAAAGACTATCTGCAAATCTCCTAGGGCACAAATTACATGCTTATCTGCACAACCTGTTCCACGGCCATAGAGTATCAACCTGATACTCACCATACATCATCTTGATGTACACATGATCATCCTGATCATCATCACTGCAACATCCTGCTGCATGTCATCTGGAGCAATATCCTGAAGCTCATCATCCATGATCATCCTAATCATACAATGCATCTACCTGATGCATACCAAGTATCTACCTAATACATATCATCATACATGATCCACCTGATACAAATACAAATACATGATCCACTTGATCATACATGATATATATCAACATACATGATCTACCTGATCATACAATGTATCCACCTGATACATATACAGATACATGGTCCAAGCATCCAACATGATGCATACACAAAATACATACAAATGATCCAACTGATCATATCCAGCATCCAACATGATGCGTACATACATATAAATGATCCAACTGATCATATCCAGCATCCAACATGATGCATACATACATATAAATGATCCAACTGATCATATCCAGCATCCAACATGATGCGTACATACATATACATATACATATACATATAAATGATCCAACTGATCATCTCCAGCATCCAACATGATGCATACACAAAGCAGTAACTGGAACATCGTCCTGATGCTCATCATACAGTGCTTACATCCACAGCTATGTGAAGGATCCTCCTTCCAACATACTTGGAATGGATTTTGCAAATGTGTCCATCACATCTTCCTCGAAGTGTCATCAATCTGAAGAACACCAAGCCTCTCCCTGAAGTACTCTAACTTCACCCTGGCTAGTGGCTTCATTAGCACATCTGCAATCTACTCGTCCGTCGCAATATACAGGAGCTTCGGCTATACTCAGTGCTACGCAGGATTGCTTCTTGTTAAACCAAGAGATCACACTTGATCCCATACTGAAGCAGCGCCCAGAAGTGCTCTTCCTATCTGTAGCACTGCATGCCCAATCTGAATCAACATAACCTTGCAGGTTAAACTTTTGATTCACATCATACTTGAGCCCATAATCAACCGGATCAGATGGAGCATCACACAGAAGCTTCAGGTTCGATTCCATAGGTGTGGCCATAGCCTTGCTGTCCATCATCCCGAACCTCTTCAGGATCTCTACTGCATACTTCCCTTGTCCAAGGAAGATTCCATCTGCACTCTGCCACACCTTCATGCCAAAAACAAATAGTGCATCATCCCCAAGTTCTTCAACTTGAACTCGGCAGCAAGCTTCCACTGCATGTCAGCAATCAATCTATCCTCACCTGTTACAAACAGGTCATCCATATACAAAAGTAGTATCACTGGATTGCCTTCCTCAACCTTGTAGTAAAGGTTGGAATCTACTTTACTATTGGTAAAGCCCAAACTGGATAGAAAGCTGTCTATCCTGCCATACCAAGTTCTGCACATATATGACTCCCTGTCATGTGTCTCAGAACTAAGTGGCTTCTCCACATACACTTCTTCTTCAACTACACCATTTAGGAAGGCTGTCTTGAAATCCATCTGGTGTATCTTCCACTTCATCACTGCAGCTAGAGCAAGTACGGATCTAATGGAAGTGTATCTGGCTACAAGAGCAAAAGTCTCTATGCTACCACCTGCATCATGCTTGATCTTGTAGATCCTATTGGAATTCACTACAGACTACCTTTTGTGACTACATCCCAAACATCTTCATGATTGATTGGTACTCCTCGATCATGGCATTCTTCCCAAATCCAGGGAACTTCAATATCTTCAATATTTTCAGTAGATAACTTTGTTGCTGAACAAATGTTGTAGTCCTTCTTTTGTAGGTGATGGTATATGATCTTTCCTACACAACAAGTTAAATTGCATGATTAGAAAACATCTCATAGTTTTCAGAACAAATTCTTACACATAAAGAAATATGTCATACAATCATGCAATTATCTTAGCCAATGCTTCAATACAACATTTATCCATATTCTGTAACTTTCTAGATGCCTTCCAATCTCTACCAGAACATTGTTAAGAGTCTGCACAACTCCTAACATGTCAGCAAAGAGGTTTCATTCTAGATAAGTAGCAATGTAATGTTGTACAGTGCCATAGGACACTTACCCATGTATATTAGTAGTATACTGTTCATCAATGCAACTATCCTAATATGCATAATACACAACCTAATTCTAGGAACATAAGCATATACATCATTGAATAACATTATGTAAGAAATGACAATTCAAATACTTATCTTTGTTTGGTTGCTGGGTGGACTCCCTCTGAATCTTTGCAACTCCATTCTGATGTGGATTGTGAGAAGTGGTCAACTCCCTCTAAATATCTGCATTATTGCAGAAACTACTGAAGTGTGCTCCTTTTCTTTCTTGCAGGAACAATTGGACTGTGCTCTCTCTTGATCTTTGCTTCCTAGATTACCTGTCCTTGAACTTACATCCATCCTTAATCACTATGCATGCTTATTAGTATCATCATTGTGTTATCCTTGAGGTCTCATACATAATCACACATTTATTAGTATATCTTAATACTATCAAAACATAATAGTTTTAAACATGTATAGTCATGATCATTCATAGATAATAAACATTAGTATTCAAGGTTTCAAAGAAGTCTTCTTTTACTCATGCATATTCTTATTTGATCATAGGACTCTTCTGATTAGTTAAATCATCAACGCATAAACCTGTGATTACTCAAACCTATACATTTATGATTCTTCTGGTTAGTCATATCATCAATTATGGTAAGAAACATAATATGCATACAGCCATGACTATTCAAGCCTATGACTTCATGAATAATCATTATCAACAACACAACAGTATAGGATCCTAACACAAGGTAGGATTCTAGCTTGATATAGGAAAAACATACCTGGATTAGCATGCTAGCTAGATAAGTCTAACATACCCGCATAATGTCTTCTGGTTCTCTTCAGTGACTTGTGCTAGTAACCTGCATGTCTCATAAGTTAACCATTTTAGAACCAAGTTATACATACCTCGTAAGTAGATCTTCTACGTGATCCATGACAATGGATGAATCCTTGTCTTCATGTCACCATGATCATATGTTCTTGAAGTAGAACATGATTTGTCTTTCTTGGTGTACCTTTTATGTTAGCAGACAACATAAACCTCATACAACACCATAATGCATTAGTACAATCATAAGTGTCAACACCCTAACCAATGAATATCTTCTATCATGCATTCATAATTTTGTTAAGGTGATACGACAAATCTCAAATAAAGATTGTACTAACCATAATAATCATGAAGACAAACATACCATAAACTTAAACATGAACAAATCTCGAAACATACCTCGATGAGTCATACCTGTCGAGATCGCTTGTAATCTTCTTATGTAAGGCCTTAGCCTCATCTCCCTCTGAAACAGGAACTTCTTCACTTATGCAGGTGACCAATCCAACTTCTTCTAGGATTAACCGAATCCACTTGATTTGCAAGAACTGAACCTGGAGCTGGATTAGGGTTTGTCAGAGAAACCCCAAAAATTCAAACTTTGAATTTCAAACTTCCGAAAGGATAGAAATATGCGCCTTGATGAGTTGATCAAGCTAGTATATTTAGAATTTGAAAACTGCAAAGTTTCACTCCTCAATTTTGCCTTTGAAACTTTTGGATTCATTGGATGTGACCCCAAACTGGGGTTTGATGAAGTCCACTCTTCTACCCAATCAAAAGGTTTGATCCAAATCTCTAATTTTCTATTTTTATGAGGAGCTTCCAGCCATGGTCACAGATTTCAAAAATTCCCATTTTTGCGGAAGCCCTAATTTTCCACTTTTCTGATCAAAGTCCCGAACTAGGGTCTGATCAAGCCCGACCTTTTGCCCAACCAAAAATTCTGATCTTGGTCTCTAAATTTTGATTTTGATGAGTAGCATTAAGCCGTGGTCTCCGATTACAAAAATTCCAACTTTATCCGAAACCCTAAATTCCAGAAGCCATGAATGAAGGTGCTAAAAAAAATTCTGTTTTGACATAAATATGTACCTAATTGTTTCTAGTGTAACTCTGAACTTTTCGATCCACAGGGTCTGAAAATTTTTCTTGCGATAGCCCGACTTGTCATATTTCCATCCCGATAGGTCTGACCTCAATTGGATTCTCTCAGAGAGAGTTATGCCAAGTGTCGTAACGTGACCTATTTATAGGATAAAAGAGGAGAGCGAACTTGTACGACGTGCCACATGTCACTAGTTCAACTTCGGCCTCTGAAATTTTTTCTTGAGATAGTACAGTCTGTGTAATACCTGTCACTTTTTACGAAATTTCATTTGGAGCTTCCTAGCCCAAGTTATGACCTTTTTCCCAAAGTCACCTAATTTTGACTCAGATCTAGAAGAGGCAGAAATCCTATATTGTATAGATCATAAATCACAAAGTACAACGAATTAGAGGTTTTCCTTTGGAAACAAGGTACATGGGGATTTGGTCTTCGACCTGTAAAAGTTTTAGACCCGAAAACTTTGCCAAAATAGATTTATAGCGAAAGTGCTACGATGATTGGTTTTTGCTATATCAATCCCTAGCATTGTAAGTGCAACAAGTGTCATACATGCCATATCATGCCTTCTTTCAGGCTAGCTCTGATACCATGTTAAATTTTCAGAATTTACTTCAATCTGATCTAGGATCTTAACTGAGAGAACAACAAGTACAGCAAATCTACAACATATCAATCATGGACACAATAATGCAAGCACACAGGAGACACAGAGTTTACTTGGGGAAAACCATAAAGGTGAAAAACCCCAATAAATTCCTCAGAGATAGATAGAGCAATGATACAACTAGAATACAAGAGATAGTCTTCTCCTAGCAGCAGAGCCTCCTCCTCCATAAGTGCGCCACTCTCCAAAGTGTGAGTGAGAGAATAGAATGTGTAAAATGAGAGAGACACACTCTCTATTTATACACTAACTTGACTTGACCTTTACTCAACTAGGTCGGCCTCAACTTAACCACCTAACATAATGCTGACTGTGCCGACCCCCACTAGGGTGGTCTAATAACCCTTAGACCCACATGGCCGACCCCCAATAGGGTGGTCTAATAACCCTTTGACCCACATGACTTATACAGGGTTGACCCCAACAAGGTGGTCTAATAACCCATCAAGTATAAGTTATGACACTTACAATATAAATGACGACACTTCCGTATAGAGGAATAATAACATCTCTATAGGAAAACAAGATACATATATGTGAAATACATTCTGAATTTACATATACATCAACAGTGAGGTAATAGGTAGCAGTAATGATATACCTTGCACCAGTTCTTTTTCCTGGTGGGTTAATAGGACCCACAAAATTAATGGCCCACTTCTCAAGGGCTTGCAACGTCAGCTGTGGATTTAATGGTATTTCGTCTATGCATGACGGCTTTCCTGTCCTCTGACAGACATTGCAATTATGGCAGTGTTCCTTTGAATCTTTATGAATTGTAGGCCACCATAGCCTTGCGGGCAATATTTTCTATGCAATAGCTCTTCCTGCATAATGGCATCTTGCGACTCCTGAGTGCACATCAGCTAGTATAAACGGTTTCTCATGTTCTAGCACACATCTGCACAGTACTTCATCCGGTCCCATTTTATATACCTAACCTGCAATTATAGTGAAGTCTGCTACGCGCACTACCAGCTACTTCTTCTGTTGCGTAGTGAACTCTATGGATGCTGATCCAGTGGTTAAAAAATTGATGATGTCCTGGTAGTACTCATCTGCAACTTGTATGGTGAGCAGCTGCGCATCAGGCAGATTGTCCTCCAAATTCGTAGGCTCTTCTCCTGGCTCGATTCTTGACAGATGATCAGGTCCCAAATTCAATCTACCTAGCTTAACAACAATCTCAAAATCGTACTCCTGAAAGAGTAGTAACCATTTGCATATGCGCCGCCCTAACATTGGCTTATTAACAAGGTATTTCAAGGAAGAATGGTCAGTGAACATGGAGAAGTGCACACCAAGCAGGTAGTGCTTGAACTTTTGCAGTGCATATACCATTGCGAGTCCTTCTCTTTTAGTAGTAGTATAGTTCTTCTCAGCGGATGATAACTTTCTACTCAAAAAGGCAATGGGATGATCAATGCCTCCCTCTCTTGGTTGCGCAAGAAAAATGCCCAATGCTATGCATGATGCGTCCACATGGACGTGAAAAGGCTTCTCCTAGTCTGGGAAAACTCGGATCGACGCAGTGACCATTTTCTCCTTCAATGTGTCGAATCCTTTCTCACAATCCTCATTCCAAATGAATGGTACATCTTTCTTTAGCAGTTTTCCCATCGCCACGGTTGTCTGCACATACCATTTTAAGAATTCCCTGCAGTAACCATTATGCCCTAGTGTAGTGCACAATTGCTTCATTGAATTGGGTGTAGGTAAGTTTACAATGATTGCGATTTTAGCAGGGTCTACCATCAAGCCTTGTTTGCACACAATGTGTCACAACAAGACTCCATAGGGAACACAGAAGATACACTTCTTCAAGTTTAATGATATTTGGTGCTGTTTGTACTTTTCCAACATCATCCTAAGGTTCACAACATGGTTCTTCAATAAACCAAAAATGGTCCAATCATCAAAGTAAACTTCTAGAAACTTATGTATAAAATCCTTAAATGTTGTGACGACCACTCTAGAGAATATGGCGGGTGCATTCTTTAGACCAAAGGGCATCACTGTGTATTGGAATGACCCCCACTCTGTAGCAAAAGGCGTCTTGTGCCTATCTGTGTGATCAATCCTAATCTGATGGTAACCAGAGAATCCATCAGTAAAAGAATAGGCCTCATTCCCTCCAACATTATCTAGCACTTCATCTGTAAAAGGTGTAGGTACTGGGTCATGCATTGAAGCATCGTTCAGTTTTCTGAGATCCACACAAATTCTAATCTTGCCCTTTGTTTTCTTGTCCTGGATAACTTGTTCTTTATAGCAAGGGTTCAGTCTGTATGGTCTTTGTTTCACAGGCTTCGCGCCCGGCTTAAGAGGAATTTTCATTACTCCTAAGTCTCTCAAAATTCCTTTCATCTCTGTGAACTTGGTCGGGAATAGTTCTTGATATTCCTGTAATATACCCGCGATTTCCTCAACTGTGTCTTCATCCCAATAATCTCCAATAGCTACGAACTTTGGCTCTTCACTGGTGCCAATGTTCACTTTCCTTGTTTTCACAGGTCCACTCATATCTGGAATTTCTAGTGGAGGTCCTTCTACCTCGCACGATCCCTCTGACTCAGGTATCCATATGTTGCGCGGGTCCTCCTCATCGCTATCTACTGTATCTTTGGTTTCTCCATTGATGTGATAGAAGTCAAGAGCATGCTCTAGCTGCTCTTCCCATTCAGGTTGTAGGCGCGCATGTATGCTGTCTGTGCCAAAGAATTCTTCTAGTGTCATGTTTCCTCGTGTACAATCTGGGATGAATATTTTTTTCTTAATGACCTGTAGTGCGTCATTGATACTTGGATGCTCATCTTTGAAGCTGAAATCCTACTGGAAGGTCACAGCTAGGCCCAACCAATCCACTATGCCTCTGCGCAACTCCAGGTCTAGGTACCACTTATTCAGAATTGGTTCTTCTAACGTGTGCACGAACAGATGCACCCATTCTATCTGTGGTCTTTCCTTCCATGCCGTGGAACAGACCCGAATATGATCTCTTGGATCTGTTTGTCTCATACTTCCTTAGCAGCAAACCTGATTTGCATCTTAATTCTACATTGATCCCATGTTATCAGTATCTTCTTATGCACAGCCCACTATCTGGCAGGTATGCCATGCAATGCCATGTCTAGAGCTAAGAAACAATGTTCATCTGGAACTGTTGCAATATATTCTTTGATAAAACAATAAACATTAGATAAACCATCAAAGGTAGGGATTGGAGTTAGCTCTTTCCGAATCCAGCGGAGTGACTTCGTGATCCGTGCGCATTTCCTGGAAGATACTTCACGTAGTCTGCTTTGCCAATTTTCTAGTACTACATCAGAGTTTGAAATGCAAGAGCTATCACAGCGCCAGCTGAGTGTGCCATCCGTTGTGGGATTGACATAGTCAACATCAATAGTGGTCCTCTTGTAAATACGGTCCAAGTCTTGAACTCTGGATTCCTCTTGAATCGGTTCAACATATTGCTCGCCCTGCGAAGGGTCCAATGGTGCAATGACCCTGATATCATTGCCTTCAAATATCATTTTCATGGTCTTTAAATCAATAATGGCAGAGTTAGTCATTTCCCAATCGATACCCAGCAGTGATGGATAAGGATGGTTGTCATCCACTATTTCAATTACTTCAAAATCAGCATAGCTACGCACTCCATCAATATCAACAATGGTGTTGGGTAATCTCCCCAAAGGTATAACTATCCCTTTATTATCCATTCTTAACTATAGAGGTGACCATTGTAACTTAGGTTTACCCATCTGATGCCATGTCTGCTTGGTCAAGACATTTACTTCGAAGCCAAGATCAAGAATGATCTCATCCATCTCATAGTACCTAATCTGTGCAGTGAGTCTCATTTCCCTTCCTGTTCTTTTAGGACTCCTAATATTGTGGACTGCGCCACTGGCATCCCCCTTGTCACTGTTTGGCTCATACTTCCTTAGCAGCTCTTCAAACTCCGTGTAAGCATCTGCGCTCTTTAGTAATTTCATGCAGCTACGTAAGAACTGCGCAACAGAGGTCCCTGTGTTTGTTGCGGCAATTATCTGATCTTGTGTCGTTGGCATGTTCTGTCTTTGTGGTATTTCACTGTGCAACTGTGTTCTTGAGGGGCCGGGTGGCGGTGCTCTGAACATATCCCATGCTTCCTCGAATGCTTCCTTATTTTTCTGTAAGTCCAGACTCGGTTCTTTCCCATGATCTTTTCTAATCCATACTGGCTCTCTAGGATTCTGCCTAGGATCACGCGTTCCAGAAGTCGAAGCTTTTGCATCTCCGTCCCATCCTGTATCAGCGCCACTGCGCATGACAATGTTGACACTTGGATCTGCAGTTCTGTTCTTTGTCACGATCAATTGAATATTGGGAGTTGGTGGTTCTGTCCATCTTCTTTTCTGCATTTCTACCTCAAGTACAGGATAGTCTTCAATAACATGCTCAAATGATTTACAGTAATTACACATAATGCATGGGTTTGTACAATCTCTAGAAACGTGACTTGGCTGGCCACAATTATAATAGATCACCTGGCCGCGGCCTCTTCCTTGCGCCGAGATGGCATTTCTACCTCTCCCGCGGTATCCACCACTGCGACCTCTATATCCTCCTTGGTCGTAGTGGCTGTTTTCTTGCTTTGGCTTATTTTCCTCTTGAACGCGATACATCCCAGCACCTCGTATTGCTTCCATGTCGTGCTTTCTTTCATTCATGAGATCATATGCGCGACAATTGGATTCGTCATGTCCCACTGATTTACAGAAATACAAGCTCATAGGTGTTCTTACATATTTATGTATTAGGTAACAATCTTCATGCCTGTGTCCTCTGGTTCTACAGATTTCACACCACGACACCTAATTATGATTCATATTGATTGGGTTTGGTGCGCCACTGTTAAGATAATCTTGAAATAGAGGGCAATGTTCTCTGATATGCCCTTCTCCTTTGCATCCGGTGCACCAAACTTCACGTATGTGTTCGTACCTTTGTTCTTTCCTGTTCTTCATACCCTGTAATTCTAACGTCAGTGTAGTTAGCTGGTTTTGAATCTGTGACATCTCAGCGCTACTCTCACCAATCAGTGAAGCCTCCAACTGCATTGTGATCTCTAGGGCCTCTGCCTGCAATGCAATATTTTGCTGCATCAATGGTTGTCTTATATGGGGAAGCAGCGCAGCAATAAACCATTCCTTATGCTGTTGCAGAGCTATAACAAAGCTTACTTGGTCTAATAATGTCTTAAACTTTTGGTCAAATTCCCAGACCGATTCGGTAGGCTTCTGTTTGATTTCCTTTAATTTTGTTATGCACTACGATTTTGACTTTGGCTTCTTAAACTTTGCGACTAGTGCAGCCTGAATTTCTATTAGGGTTCTCGGTTGTGCCTGAGAATATTTCATAAACCAATGCAATGCACGGTCTCTGAAAGTAGTGATGAGCTACACTCTCTTCACAGCATCATCCTGGATTTGCTTTAAACTCCATATTTCTTCACATAGAAACCAGTGCTACTCAGGGTCTTGTAGACCCATGCCTTTGAATATCGACAATATTATATCGTTATCTGCCATTCTCCTCTTTGGTTGTGCACTGATCAGAGTAGTGCTTACTATCTGTGCGGAGGAAACACAAGGAATATTCAGACTACTGGGATTCTGCAGACTGGGCTGCGTGACACTCGCAGCAGGTGGGTTCTGAACTAAAGGTGGCACAGTTTCTACAACCGGCGGATTCTGAGGTGTAGTGGGATGAATAGTGGTTGATAATGATGCAGTTTGATTATTAAGATCACATGGGATTTCAGTATCAACACACAGTCTAGGGCCTCCAGGATGCTTTTCTTTATTAAACTTATATCTCTTTCCACTTCTCATATTATGGGTTTCTTCGTCGGAATCACTAAAAATCCTATTGACCATGACAGAATCAAAGATATTACCGCATTCTTAAGACACCATGTTCAGCTAAAAGCATTTTAATGTATAGACTTAGATTGTTCAAAAAATTACCTCTGAATCCTTCGAAAAAGTATGCTTCAGCTTGACTGTAGGACTTCAGTGTGTCTACAGCAAACTTGGTCACAAATCCTTCAAGTATACTATCGACCCAAAAGTTGACTGCTCATGACAATGGGATGTCTATTGCTTTGAGCTGCGCTGTGAGCTCTGGGGTCCACTCTATAGGTACTCCCCCTTGAAGACAAGTCTTCTTCTCTGCGAGTCACGATATCCACGCGTGTAGCTCATTTGGAAATGTAGCCCAAAAGATCTCGTGAATATCTCTCCACAATTATTTGTTCAACCACTCTTACGTTAGATAGGTGCGGGTGTTTATTCTCTTTTCTTGCAAATTCTCTTTCAATCTCGTCGCACCAATCCCAGATCTCTTTCTTTTCAGGATGCCAATTGTCTGAACCCAATGGGAATTGGTATTCTTCTTCACACATTACTTTCCAACAAACTATCGCATCACTGGTATTAGCCGAGCAATGGAACCATTTGTTGGGTGTCTAGACTGAGTTAGAGGTTTCCAATGTAGACCCAGGTACTTCGCTGTTTAGGGAACCAACAAAACCCCTATTCACCGGCCCTTTTGGCAACAGGATGCACGCAGCCTGAGGTCTCACCCGAGGCAAAGCTACAGGGGGTGGGTGCAGAATCAAGTTTCCACAACCGGGTGATGCAATGGGGGGAAGATTAGTAAGCAATGCAACTCCTTGCGGGTTGCGCAAATAGGTAATTGCGCAAACCTTTTGTTCTGCGAGGGGTACTTCGGCGCGCACTTGCGCTTGCACACTTGTGCCTCTACTGACTGTGCGATACAAGGTACCTCTGCATTATGACTGTAAGCTATCAACAACCTACCTCACAACAACCTTCATTGAATCGGTGCATCCATGAGACTGCGCATCCTTGCCGGGGTGTTCAATTCTAACCACTCTACTTAGCATTCTTTATCCCTTTATTCCGTCCAAGTTCTTATCAGTAAATTGTAGACGGTTTACTAAATATACATTACTGCGTGCTACAACACTGTGCTTAAACTCAATGTTCACTACTTGACCAATGGATAGATTCATACATTCCAATCAACAGATTCATACATGTTGAATACTTAACATTACTTTGCGCATGCATTACTTAACATATTATTTCCATTCTCTGCGGTGAATACATATAAAAGAAATCACATACCAGAAGTTTCCAGCATTAAACATTCATACCAAGCAATTAAACAATCATAAACACACATTGGTCACTCAACACAAAATTTAACGTGGTTCACCCCCTGGATGGAGGCTATGTCTACAAGAACGGTTGTTAGTATTTCTCTTAATGGGAAGGGTACAACCTTTCTTAGTCTGCTCACTCAGCTGCAGACTCTCTTCTCTCTCAGATAGGTCTCTGCGCACTCAGCTATAGAGCCTTTACAATGGCTTTTCTAAGCTTAAGATTCTACAATAATCAGTACTTAACAAAATGGAGAGTAACCCTTCCCTTACAAAATTGTGCCTTATTTATAGATCATGCCCGTAGGTCATGTATTTACAATCATTAGGCCGAAACCCTAAGGTTCTGAAAACTGGCGTGGCTAATTGCCACCCTGGCTATCACCGTCGACAGCCTGCTCCGTCTATTCCAGCTGTGCCACTCGTGGTTCACACGCTCTTCTGATAGCCACAATCCTCAAAACTGTTACAACTGCATCATGGCCTATCTCTGTCCACTCCTTCCGCCTTCCTATTGCCATCGGCGTCGTGGCCTAGCTTCTCCACTGCTTACTGCCACACATTCGAACAGGTCACTTTCATCTACCGTCCACCTATTCCTTACCCAAAATAGGTCATGCCCCTGTCTGACCTTTACCCATGTTCTGAACCAAAAATAGCTCATGCACTACCATGTGCATCGTCTTACTACGCGACTGTGCCTTAGCTATTGCTATCGCGCGACGCGCGCAAAACCCCAAAATTGTCTGTCGCCTACCGCCGTGCGCAATGTGCTTTTACCAAAACTGCTTTCTCTCCCTGTCGCAGCACGCAATTGCCATTATCAAAATTTCCTTTTCTTCCTGCTGCAGCACACTAAGCACGTTTTTCCAACCCACTTGGGCCCAACCCAACAGATATTCCACTGGAAAAGTTCGTCACAATGGATCTTACAACTTAATTCATTATGTTAGTTGAATTCCACAAAATGATAAATGAACTAGAGATGAAAGGAAAATAACTAGAGACAAATAACACAAGATATTCCCTGGGAAACCCCACTATGGGGAAAAACTCAGCTAGAAGTGAGGATTATGCCTTGCTCTTTTCTTCTCCAATATACAACGCAAATACAAAGAAAGTGGTACTCACTATGGATTTACCTCTGAGACTATGGCCTAAACGACTACTATATGATCTCCCACCTCCTCTATTTTTCTCTAATATCCTCTCTCTTATTGTTTCTCAACTATGGAACAATACAACAACATCATCAGAATGGAACCCCTTCTCCTCCTAATGACTTGGTATTTAAAATAGCTTGATATCCATCTAGGGTTAGTTTTAGGGTTTGTACATGCCTCGAATCTCGATTAGGGTAAGGGTTTTGGACCCTCTAGAATTTTATTGAAAGTACACATGTGACTAGATCCACATGTGTGGGTAATGAGAGATGAGATGACATTCTATGAGGGTCTCTGATACCAATTTGTCACATACCCTAATTTGCATCTTTTATCTAGAATAATTATAAAACATTTTACTAAATTTTTTAATTTATGCTTATGAAAAATAAGCGTCATTATACTTCTGCACTTTCATGATTGGTTATAATTAAGGAGGCTATGGTGTTTCCTTGTTTCCTCCTAACTAATCGGTATTTGAATCCCCCTTTTATTATATAGAAGAGTTTCCCATTGGAATCCTCCTCCACATAAGAAAAAGGATGCCCCCTTTTAGATATTCTTGGAATCATAGCTATATTTTAGGAAAAGTGGTTTCAACCACTTTTGGGAAAAGAGAAGAAAATAACTTCTTATACTTCATCCTTCTAGATTAACTTTCCCACATGTAGTATCATGCCCCTTCTTTTTGGGGAACCCTACCTAGTCATTTCTAGGATTATGCTTTTATTTATTTACATAATTTAAAAATGTTATTTACAAATCACCATTAAAAATAATAATATCTAATATTGAATCATAATCATGTCATGAAGATAAATTTCATCACAAACACAATGCTAATAATCAATCAAAAATTCATATTTCTAAGGGTAATATACGATGGTATTACATGGAACCTTCCCCTTAAAAAATAACACCATCCTTGGTGTTCCTCTTTTCAACAACCTTTATGTCTGGAATAGAAATGGATATGCTTCTTTCATATCATGTTCCATTTCCCATGTAGCATCTTCAGGCGCAAAATGTTGCCATTACACCTTTACCTGAGTGATAGCTCAATTCTAAAGCAATATTCCTTTCTTGTCTATTATGGAACCCTAGTTTGATTCATTTAAATTTGTGGTGTGGTAATTCATTTATTACAATAATATGTTAGAACCAATGAATGAAATAGTTAAATCTTGTGTTATCCTACCTAGTAGACTATTGAATAATAGTTGCTCCTTAGGGTTGCGTCTCTTTCTAGGTGGCTTGTCTTCAATGGTGAGCCGAAGCCTTTATTTTTTATCAAATAAAACAAAGGGGTAAATGGTGGTGATTTGGGTAACCTTATATAACTTATATTTTGGTGCATTATAAATCAACCGTGGTGCTTCCTTTTTCGTTTAAGTGTTGTGCACTTTGTATCATAAGCCTTCGATTTGCTACATCACTAAAAACCTAGATAGGGTGTTATGTCACACTTTCAAAATATCTATGCCCTATGATATTCACCTGAACTCTATTCTTTATTCCCTTTCACAATAGCACACTTTCAAAATATCTATGCCCTGTGATATTCACATGAACTCTTTTCTTTCTTCCCTTTCACAATAGCATATTACTTCGGCAAGTGATGTGTTTCTTTAAAAGTTTGTGTTCAATGATGTATCACAATTTGAAAAATTATATTGCACAAAGGCTTCAACATTTTCCCTTCCTCCTTTTAACAACTTTGCAAAGTTTAAGCTATGTGATAATGTGAAATGCTACATAGCCTAAACCTTACTCATGTAATGGCCTCAAAGTGTTTTCAATTCTCGTTTGACCGTGTCATGACATATATTCATATGGTTGAAAAGATATGGGATGTGACACTTCGCAATCTTACAAAACTTAATCGTAGGTTCAAGTCCAAAACTCCAAAATTTTCCTCTTGTGATTTCTTTATTGCGGAATTTTAAAATTATATGATGCAATACACCGTGAATCAATTTTCTGTTGGTGCAATGTGTCACTTCTTCTAAAAGACATGCAAAACTTCACAAAGTGTAAGTCAAAGCTCAAGATTTTCTCCTTGCCTAGAATGTCTTCATTGCACTGGAGTGAATCTTAAAAAGGTTTGGATGGTGCTATATGTTGCACTATAATTTCTTTCGGGCATGATATGTTGCACAAGAAAATAATTTCAACTAGTGGAAAGAAGAAAAATTCTAAGGATTTTTCCAAACTTGATCAGATAAGAAGTACTTCAAGGAGATGAATCTTCTCAATAATTAAAATAGCTTAAACTTATCAAAAAATATTCATTAGATAAACACAAAAAAAGATGCCTCATGGTATACAATCAAACATAAACCCACGGAGGATCAACGAAGAAATCAGTAAAATCAAAGTACCTCTGTTTGAAAAGTAGTGGGGGGGATTTTTTAAGTCAAAACTTAGATGGTTATTAGAATTTCCAAAATTTAAAAATGGGAGGTTGTTTCTAGCTAAAAAATTGGCGACATACTGGGAGAAACCATGAATAGTTGATACCATTTCTTCAGATTCACAACCATTCTTATTTTGAGAACCTATGTTTTATCTGTGATACCCTCCAAATTTTTTTTTGGGTTAACTATGTCGGTACTTGTTTTGTAGACTTGGTTCACCTACCACTTGAAACTTCATGTCTAAGTTTATGGAGTTTATTCTAGACTTGCTCTCTTTTATAGGATGAGCAATGTAAATTCTTAGAGTGTAGATGATTTGGACATGTATATTTTATCCAAATCATTTGATATATCCCCCTTGGTGTTTTTCTACTACTCACAAGCATCCATAGCTTTGATGGAGTCACCCCGATATCACAAGCCTTGATCCATTGTCAATGAGTGTCTATAGACCCAACAAAGATACCTCCAGGTCCCAAAGGATATGAACTCCTTTCCCATACCTTTACCCTTTTTATATTTTGGTTTATAGAAAGAGGTGGATATGGGAGAACCTTGATCCCTTAAGGGAACAAGGATGATGCCTACTCATGAGAAATAATTGTGAATGATTAAATCATTTATATATAAGAACATTCTTATTAAAATTATATTTGGTGGTTTTGATGATAGCTTGATCCATGAATCAATATTTATTATGTGAAGTGATGGACCTGTGAAGATAATCAACAAGTTACTTAATACATGAGAGATGAGTTACTTACAAGCTCATTGCAACACTAGGATTGTGTTCCACCAATAACATAGACCCATAGGATTTTGATAAAGGTATTGATCAATAGTTTTGTAGACTAATGCGGCCTTGAAAATTTTAGGATAGTTAATACTCCATCCTTGTCCTACTTAGCATTATTTTCATTTACCTATCAGTTGATGATGTCATTTCCCCCCTAGTGGTGTGAAGATGTAATATAGGACCCATTATCCACCTAATGCGCCCTGCATGCATCATTTTAGGACCACATGACTCAGTTCCCTACATTTTAGGAGCCAATTCAGTGTTCTAGTTCAGTCCACCTGAGTTAGCTGACTCTTGTGGGGGGTTTATGCTCCAATTGCCACTGTTTATGGCTGCATGCACCCTTTTCTAATTAATTTGCATGACAAACTCACTAATGTGCCCCTTTTGGTCAGTTAATTGAGTTTTGGTTCAGTTTAGTTGATTTTGGGTCTTCCAGAGCACTCCAATGGTGACAATTCCTATGCTAGACAGATTGAGAGTCGAATTCTCCTAGATGATTCAAATTCTCTCCATTGTAACATCATTGTTGAATATACTGATTATTGGATAATGTGACATTATTATGTTCCTATCTAGGTTCTCATGCATGATTAATTGTCTACTCGTTTTTACTGCAATTTTCACTATAATTCATCTTTTCTGCTCATTCTTTCTTTGTGAGGTATACTTAGCTCCATGATCTACTGCGACTTATAATTTCACAAAGAATCCTAGGTATAAATTCATAACTTTACCCAAAACTACTTATGATTGTGAGCTAACTCAACATTTCATTAAAATGAAGCATCATTTTGAGAAAGGAGAATCCAATCAAAAGTAAAAGAAAAACAATAAAAATAAGTAGTAAATGGAAATGAGAAGTAAATATTGTAAAATTACTCAAAATCAACGTGAAACAATGAAATCAAAACAAAGAGGAAATCTAAAATGACATTCCATATTTATTTATGTATAAACTAACTATCTTTGATACACCTAGGTGAAATATTGCTTTAAAACTTGGGAATTAATCATAAGGAGGTATACTTCCCCTTCCAAACTTTGTAGTTTGTATGTACCAAGAACAAGCTTATACACTATTAGGTAGGGACCAAACCAAAGTTGTTAAATTTTCATGTGTTTTCCTTTATCTTCATGAGGCTTGTCCCACTTCATAACCAATCAACCATGTCAAAATCCTTGTTTCTAGCCGATTTATTATCAAACCAATTCTTAACCATTTTTTGATATACATCAAATTTATTTCATGCATTTCCTCTTTCCTCTCCCAATTTTAGTAAATTGTTGATCTTAGTTTGAAAAATAGGGCATGCTTGAAATCTAAAGGATTGGGATAATTGTAGGGAAAGAGTAAATCTATTAGGAGGCAATATGTGCTATTTTCCATACACCAATAAGTAGGGGGGACTTCCCGATGAAACTCTTGGAGTAATCCTATCATCCCAGAGAGCGTTAGGAAGAGAATTGTGCCAATCCCTATGGTAATCAATGTGATAGTTATCTTCAGAATGTGTATGAAATTTTTATTAGTGGAACCAGCTACCCCATTTCCCTAAGGATAATAATTTGATGAATACTGTAGCTTAATCCATTTGTCTAAACAACACATTTAATTTCAAAGAAAAAAAGTAAAAAACATTGTCAAACACAATAGTAGATGGAACCCCAAACCTAGTGATCAAGTTTTGTTTCATAAATTGGATGCTGATTGTTTCATTAAATTTGAGTAGAGGCATAGTTTTTGTCCACCTCAAAAATAAATATGTAGTTGTTAGGATATATTTTTCTTGTATAGAGGAATTTGTATTAATTACACCAATGATGCCTAATCCCCACTGCTCAAAAGGATCCTCAATGCCCCAATGATTCAAAGGGATAGTATACTTATTTAATCACCCAACACATGTCTGGAAAATTTCACACATTCTAGCATACATATGTGCATCTCTGAAAAATGTATGCTAATAATTGTAATCCTTAAAGATTTTGTGGGTTGTAGTTTCAGTAGAAAAATGACTTGCTGCATGTTGATCATGTAGATTTGCAAGGCCCTTGTCAGCACCATATTTCTTAAGTCACCTTAATAGTACTCCATCATAATTATTCTTTAATAGGATGTTGTTTATCAACTGATATTGATAGGATTTGATCCTAAGAGATCTACTTTGTTTTTCATTTAGGTGATCAAGAGAAATTCCATGTTGAATATATTGGCTCAACTCATTGTACTAGGAATCTGTGTCAAAGGGAATGTAAATAAATTCTTTGTTGTATAATGCCATTTCATTATCCCAACCTTCTTTAGATTCCTCAATAGGGTATAAGGATTTAGTCAACAACTTACATACACCTTGACCTTTGACTATTGTGGCTAGTTTTAATTCAAGGTCATATTCTTGAATGGTTGTGACCCAATTTCCTCCTTTTTCCCAACTCCATCTGTAAAAAAAGCAATCCAAAAATTGGGTGAGGTAAAATCAGCTTGGTGTGGGGTGAATCCATGAATATGGGTAACACTTTTTGTCAGAGTGACAGTGAAAATTTGATTTTTTACTCATTTATTAAATTGAAGCTCTTAAAACTCATATATGCTTTGTGAATTTTGTGAAAATCCTCACAATAGATCTAAGAGCTGATGTATACCTCACAAGAAAGATTAAGCAAGAAAATAAAAGAAGAGTGGACAATACAGTGTAAAAGAGTAGCAGAATTATGATAAAATAGAAATCATATAGAGCATAATAACATCACACTAATTCATTAATCATAATATGAACAATAAATAATACAATGGAGAGGATTCGAATGCCAAGGTGGCAATTCGAATTAGCATGGATTATCTGCACTAGAAGTCCTAATCATCAGATCAATAGTGGTGTCATTAGATCACAAGTGGTTGTCCATGTGTCAAACTGAGCTAACTGAATGTAACCGAGTCTAACTGAATGTAGTAGGTGTAACTGATGCATGGAGCACTAATGGAGGGCACATGAGGAGCTAACTGCAGTCAGAACAGATCAACTAGTCTCTTTGGAGGTCTCACTGAGTGTATCAGTCAATCTGTCCTTCAATCAAGGATCAGATCCACAAATCAAGCAACAATTGAGTGTGTCACTGGTGGTAGGTGAGAGAGGGCACACTAACTGAGTGTGCCACTAGTGGTAGGTGAGATAGGGCACACTAACTGAGTGTGTCACTGGTGGTAGGTGAGAGAGGGCACACTTCTTCCTATGATAGGTGAGAGAGGGCTCATCACAGACTAGGAGGACTGGAATTGAGTGGAAACAGGCTCCTGGGGCTAGTAAACTAAGCACTAGGTGCCGGGAGACACCATACTGATGACTGGGATGCATGCAATTGCATGACTGTATGCAAAAATGTATGCATGACTGAAATGAAAAATAATGATAATGCTGGTAGGACTAGGATGGAGTATAGAAATATCCTAACACCCCCCCTTAATCCATCCCGGGCCCTAGTAACTGAGACCAAAGGTCACCCAATACAATGAATAATAAATAACAGTCCATGAAACAAGGAAAAGGGAAAAATACGCCCCTTCAAAAGAGAATGTAGGGCACACCAAAAATAAATGCTCCAAACTCAAGCAGGTGTGATGCTTGGTCATATGTCTGGAGGTATCTTCTTCTTGGGAAGAAGTGGTTCATGCTTCAAAAGCATGTGTTTGTACTTGCTCTTCAGACCAAATGTGATGAGAACAAATCCAAAGGTATGAGGATAGTACTGGAACATGCGATTCGAATCAGTTGAGGTAGGATCAAATCCATGAATGTGTAGATAGTATTTGTTATCTCCTTTGAACCATCATAGGTGAGATCATGCCCACAAGAACCATCACATGATAGTGGTTGCTTGAACTTCAAATCAACTACAAGACTTGATAAATGGTTTCTTGAGATCTCCTTTGAACCAGCAGGGGTGAGATCAAAACCAAATAAACCATGATATGCATGAGAAATGATCCCAAGCGAATGGTAATGCCCTGCATCTTCAATGAACTTCTGAGAGCATGTACAAATGATCATATAGTAGTACATAAGAGATAAGTGATCAAGGAGAGCGAATGCATCACCTCCAATTGCTGATTTAACCTCCGAAACATTCAATATATCATCATTATGCAAACCAACAGACTCTTTTGCAAGAGAGGATTTAAGAACCTCTTTAGTTTCTAGAGTGTGTGTTGGCTCATAATTCGAAATAGAAGACATTGAGAACATGAGTGTAGAATTTGCAAGTTCTTCTTCTTTTTGGACAACTTCATTATGAGATATGTTTGATACTGAATCATGATCAGAGAGACCATGAAGGAGGGAGAATGCATCACTGGGATTGCTCTCCAAATAGTTTGCACCAATCCCTTCATTCTGTTTTCCAAATCTTTCATCCAGATGGGCCCATAGCTCTTTTGGAGATTCAACAGAATCAATGAAGTGGGGTAACATATAACGAGACATAGCAGTCAACATTGCTCCATAGGCTCTGTCACCTTCATTTAATCAATCATTCTCCTCTTCAGAGGATTCAAACTCTCTTTCAAGACAATAATAAAAAAGACCATGTCTCTTCAAATATGCTATCATCTTTGGTTTCCACTCATCATAGTTGAATGGAGAGAGAGGAGGAATTCCTTCCAGATTCATGGAAGCAGTTGCAGGAGACTTGCAAAAACAATAGAGAATATCTGCAACTGCTACTGCTGTAAAACTACAGAAAGCTGCTCCTGCACTTGAAATCTTGGTAATAACCTGCAAATAAAAACTCTCAGGAATGGAGATTGAGTATACTCTCAACATGCTCTGATACCATGTGAAAATCCTCACAGCATATCTAAGAGCTGATGTATACCTCACAAGAAAGATTAAGCAGGAAAATAGAAGAAGAGTGGACAATGCAGTGTAAAAGAGCAGCAAAATTATGATACAATAGAACTCAGATAGAATCAGAATAACATCACACTAATTCAATAATCATAATATGAACAATAAATAATACAATGGAGAGGATTAGAATGCCAAGGTGCCAATTCGAATTAGCATGCATGAGCATGGCTTATCTGCACTAGGAGTCCTAATCATCAAATCAGTAGCGGTGTCATCAGATCACAAGTGGTTGTCCATGTGTCAAACTGAGCTAACTAAATGTAACTGAGTCTAACTGAATGTAGTAGGTGTAACTGATTCATGGAGCACTAATGGAGGGCACATGAGGAGCTAACTGCACTCAGAACAGATCAACTAGTCTCTTTGGAGGTCTCACTGAGTGTATGAGTCAATTTGTCCTTAAATCAAGGATCGTATCCACAAATTAAGCAATAATTGAGTGTGTCACTGGTGGTAGGTGAGAGAGGGCACACTAACTGAGTGTGTCACTGGTGGTAGGTGAGAGAGGGTGCACTTCTTCCTATGGTAGGAGAGGGCGCATCATAGACTAGGAGGGCTGGAACTGAGTGGAATAAGCTCCTGGGGCTAGTAAACTAAGCGCTAGGTTCTGGGAGACACCATACTAATGACTGGGATGCATGCAATTGTGTGACTGCATGCAAAAATGCATGCATGACTAAAATGCAAAATAATGATAATGTTGGTAGGACTAGGATGGAGTATAGGAATATCCTAACAAATTTCGACATGCAACACAAAAAAAACTTGTAGGGGATTATGTTGTCTTTACACCTATATTTTTTTAAAATAATAATAATATTATTTAATATGTCAAAATTTCATTTAATGATATGCTTGTTCTTGCAAATTTCAGGAAAAGTTAACGAGTGGCGTGTGTGCATGCAAACTAATTTAGTGATAAATGCATAATTTCTAAAATATATATATATATATGAACATAATCTACACAAAATGCACTAGGGCACACTTTTTTTTAATTATTTTGGAAAATTGTATTCTTTTATTAATTTTGAAACTGACCATTTAAAATTTTAATCACATTTTGTATAGATGTGTGTGCACGTAGAATTTGTTATACTGGTTACACAAATTGAAAAAAAAAACCTTTTGAAGATGACATGTTGATATGTGGCATATATATTTTTTGAAAATTTTTGGTTGTGTGCTTTTTATGTTGTTGATTTTTCTTTGCATTGATTCGAACTCGTGGACATGGTTTTTAAGTGTAAGTTTGAAAAGAAAAGAAAACATAATTATCACATGAATCCAAAAGCCATAAATTATATGCCAATGGATAGGCGATTCATTGAGGAATCTTTTGGCATGAAGTCCTCCACCTAAGGTGCATCCCAAGATAGGTTTTAGGCTTGGAAAACATGCCAGTAAAATTAAATTTGCAGAAATGGGGGATAAAAAGTTTCTTTTAAATCCCTTGATCAAGCGATGAGATCGATCAAGGGTTTAGATCGATCTTTTACATGCATTTTTA
Organism: Larix kaempferi; assembly: GCA_027924585.1. Classification (NCBI taxonomy): domain Eukaryota; kingdom Viridiplantae; phylum Streptophyta; class Pinopsida; order Pinales; family Pinaceae; genus Larix; species Larix kaempferi. The sequence goes on along the minus strand of BSBM01000445.1, from coordinate 19,642,532 downwards.
AATTCCTCGATTAAGGGTTTATGTGTGGTTAGAAAAAATATCGATTGAGCATCTAAAATATTTGATTAAAAATAATTTCAGGTGCTTAAATTCATCTTTGAAGGAAACTACTCAAAAACCCAAAACGACACTAGGCGAATCCCTTTTTCTAACTTCATTGGGTAAAGTGTGCACCCCATTCATTGGTCTAGGGGTTGTCCTCACCCTGATGTTGAATCCCTTAGAAATGTATTTGCACCAATTACATATTCTTAGCTTGTCCCACAGAGTATATATTCCAACTATCAACTATTTGGTTTCACTTATAAATAAATAATTTATTTATCTTTATTATATTTAAAACCTTCATGGGATCGAGCTCTTCTAATTAAATTAAAATTAAACATCGAATTATAAGATAATAAAATTAAGTAAAACATAATTTCAACAAGAAGAATGATACTTGTGGGTCATAGTAAATATCTTGAAGAGGAATCAAGTAAAGGCAACAAGACCGCTACTTCCTCTAGATTTTATGCGTGTAGATATGGGTCACAGAGTAATTGGAGTTATAGATGTGATTAAAATCATGACAAATGGGGATAAGGTTCATTTTTTTTTGGTTCTTAATCACAAGAAAAGATTAAGAACCGAATGACCCTTTTTCTGTATTTTCCATGATTTTAGTCATGTCTAAAAACACCAATTACTCTACTATTATATCTATAATCGCTCTCTACTAGTCATTGGTCGAGATTCTATGCAATAGACGTGGTGAAATAAGCCACAATTTGTTGTTGTTTTATATTTAGAACTGTTGCAGGCGCTCAATTGAGCTTTCGAAGGAGCTCGATCGAGCTTTAAAATTGCATTGGGGGGTTTTTCCTGGCCTTTTGTTTTAAATTTTTTATCTGACTCAATAGATTAATTAGGATTTTAAATCTTGGTCTAGGGTTAGTAAAAACCATCGATCGAGATTTTTAAAGCTTGATCAAGGGCTTGTAGAAATCTCGATCGAGGTCGTTTTTCAACATACTCATTCCCTCCGCTTGCCAAAAAGTGTTTCCCATATTCATGGGAACACCCTGTGGTTATTGAGAATTTAGGGTCTAAATTGTTTGTCCACTTTAAGTACAAAAAAAAAGGATTGCTTGTCGATTGTTGGATAATTAATTTCATCCCTTTCCTTTCCTTTCTAAGTGAGCACCACATAAAGGGAGTGGTCAAATGAAAATGTATATAGCAGGAATTCTCTACTAAAATTAGGGATGAGTAGTGTTGGTGTGGCATCTATAGAATCCTTTTTATATTTTCAGAGGCCTCTTTCTCCATGGAAGTCCATTTGAAAATAGTGTCCTTAATCATATTCTGCAAAGGCTTGATGATCTTTCACAAATTAACTACAAATCTATGGAAAAAAATTAATCTTCCCAAAGAATGATTGCATTGAATTATTGCTAGTTGGAATAGGGATTTGCATTCTATATTTCATGCTTTATAGGTCTACAAATACCCCATCCTTCGAAATAATGCATCCTAGTAATATTCTTCTTGAAATAGTGGATATACTCTTTTTAGGATTAACTTAAATTCCATACATCTTGCATCTCTCAAAAAATTCTTTCAAGTGTTGAATATGGTGTGATCGTTTCTTGAAATAGACTTGGACAACATCCAAGTATATGACCACACTCTGGCCAATAAATCCTTGGAAGTCTATTTCCATGGATCTTTGAAAATTAGTTCCTGCATAGAATAATCTAAAGGGAATTCTCCTATAAGCACGTGTCCCCTACTTTGTGTGAAAAGTGGTTTCCAAATGATCAAATGATCAACTTCTGAGTTGTAATATTTTCCATGGATGGAACTAGGTAATTGTCTTTGTTAGATTCACAATTAAGGTTTCAAAAATACATGAGTAGTTTGATTTCTCCTTACTTCTTTCTCTCCAGTATTATATTTACAACCCAATCATAATGTTGAACCTTTAAACATAATTGTTGCAACTAATAGTTTCTTGAGTTCCTTTTGAATAAGAGATTCGAGTGTTGGATGCACTTTTCATAATTTTTGTTGAAATGGATTGAAACCTTCTATCAAAGGGATAACATGTTGAATTATTTTAGTATCAGAAGTTTATAAATCATCATAAGTCCATGCAAATAGACCCTTGTACTACTTATAAAATTGAGAGTAATAATGTATTTCTTAATCTGAGTAGAAAGTTCCCAATTTAAAATTCTTGGGGTCTTCTTTGTACCTAGATTTATCAATTCAACATCCATAGAAGAGTTTTTGGTCTTCACATTCATTGGTTTCTTAAATATGTTTTGAATATCAACAACTTCACTAATGTTAAGGCTCTCTTGGGTACATGATTCCCTCTAATTTCTTCTATAGATTTTAAACAATTCAACAGAGCCTTCTTGTGTTTTTCATCATCAAGGACTATATATTTTAACATGTCCTTACTGGTAAGGAAATCAATTATCTGTTTGTCATCATTGAATACCCTCCAAGTTGTGATGTTATCTAGGACAAAGTGCCAAAAAATTAATTCCATGAAAAAACCAATTTTTAATCAAGCAAAATGAGAAGCGGAATTAGATAAGATATCAAAGTTGTATTCATGAAACGAGGAATGGACATAATATTAAAAGCATCAAAATTACTTATCTGATTGCACACCTCAATATGGTACCCTCTTAAGAGTGGAGAATGACAATGGATAGTGTTCCTAACATGTTTAACAATAGTTTCCGAGTCACTAAATTTTTTTAAACATTTTACCTTTAAGTCAATGTCCCTTTTTAGACCTTAAACAAAGGCCTCATACTCATCCATGTTATCAGTGCACTCATATTCTAATATGTAGGATAGACGAGTTTTTATTTTATTTGGGTCAAGTAGGATGCAACTCACTCAATCTCCCTTCAAAGTTTTAGATCCATAAAAAAATAATATCAAAGTGTCAATATTTACATCTAAGTTATAAGAAAAAGAAAAACTATCTCATCCTGATATATTACAATTATTATGATCAGTTTGAGTGCATTGAAGGAGTTTAGATTATGTTTTTATTTCCAGTGGTGATTCTTCATTTGTATAGAAACCAAAATTTGTCACTAAAAAGTAGTTCCGTCGGATTGAATGGAAAAAATAATTTGTTTATTATTCCCCTCCAATTCAGTCATAATGTGTTTCATGTGAGGTTCCTTGTCCACCAGAATTTGATCTGCTTGCTTTTGTAACAAAACCATAGATGCAACTAGTCAATAGTGAACTATCCCTGCAAGTTTTGGGACCAATCCCTTCTTCAAAAAAAATCGTAAGCAACTAGAATATCAACAACAATTATGTCAATGGTTTGAAAAAATCTAGGGTATGAATATACTCTAGTCATTACATACTTTAACTCACCAATGGCCTTAACATACAAGCTATCTAGTTGTATGATTCTAGTACTACACTACGTCGGGATAGCATTGATTCTTTTATAGATAGAGGAATTCATTACATTAGATAGGCTTCGAAATGCACAAGACAATTGTGAACATTATAGTTAAAAATTTCAAATGTCAGGAGGAAAGGAGGGGTCTGTGATTTAGAATGGGAACCTATGTTGGCCACATTAATTGTTGCATTATGTTAACTTTCAAAATATTTATGTTTGTCATTATAATTCACTGTAGTTTCTTACTACAAGTTAGATGAACTAGTAAAAGCATTTATCATCAAATTTCTATGTTAAGGAAATTGCAAAGGCCATACATGGATATATTAGCTTTAGTCTTTTTCATGTCTTCAATCACATTATATCCCATGTGATTTGTTATGGATTTATTTTATGTGATTTTAGTTTACTAAGAAGAACTTGTAGAGGCATTTATTTTGGAAAGTGGTGTATTTTTCTAAGTTGAGGTTGTTGTAGTATTTTTCTATGTTCAACCCATATTTCTTTTATGAGTGGAAACTTTTGGTTGTGGGTTGGTAGTCTTTGTCTAAGTAGTATAAATGGTTTTAGTTCCCACAATAACATTGGTTATACTAACTTTATTTCTCGGAGTGTAACTTTTGGGAGAAGTTTTATTACCATGAATTTAAGCCACTGCTTCATCTTCTTATGCGGTCTCCCCTAGACCTAGTAACCAATCCCACAAGAACATTTCTGCTTCGTCAATTATTTCTTCTTCTTCTGCCACTTCCTAAGTTGTAGATTACTGAGTGTTTTCATTAGCTAGTGATTGTTTGTCAAGTAGTTGCTTAATTACCAAGGTCATGGAATTTATCCACTAAGGACAAGTTTTTCAAAATGATGAACTTGATGGAAGGTACAAAAATTGTCCATTCCTATTTCCCCCATATTTAAATTAAGATTGCCATGCTTTGGGGTTTTTAAACTAGTAGGACTATTTTTATTTTGAAAAGTTCTTAAGGTCCTCTTAATAGAAGAACTTTCACTTGTCTTATTTTTTAGGTCTACAACTTCATTATAAATGTTTTAAACAACTTAATAACACTATCAAGATCAGTAGGGTCATTTCAAGAGGATTAGTTTACATCAATACTTTCTTACCATAAGTGGAAGATTTTCTTTCATCTATCACTAAGTTTTTAGCTAAGATAGACATCTCATTTTTTATATTCTCGGCTTTCTCAAAAAAAATTTCCAGGGTGGTTTTATCAACTCTCATTACAAACATTGATATGGAAGCATGTAGTTTAGATGTGTAATATTCAACCACATCAACCTCACCTACTTAAGCATTAATATGAACTTGTTCAAGATAGTTGTGAAGCATTGATTAAGGTCTTTGATTCATTATTTTTTATCCATTTTGAGATCTATTATTTCTTTTAGCATGGAAGTCAAAGTATTTTCTTTACCAAATTTGCATATGAATTCCTTTTCAAAATCATTCTAATTAGTGATTGATTCTAGGGGTATGCTAAATTACTAGGTAGATTATTTGTTTTCAAATGTGTAGGGAAACAAGCTACATTATACATATTTCTGTGCTACATTCATCAAAGGGATAACTATTAAAAAAATTGATATGATCTTTGGGTAGGCATCCTTTATAAGGATCAAACTTGGGAAAGATATTCTCAAGGTGTTTGGGTAGAGAAATTTTTTTTCCCACCATATTTAGAGAACCTTTGGATCTCCATGTAGGAATGTGAAGCAAATTACTATCCATTTTCATATCTAGGAGTTATTGCATAAGTTCACAAGCTTCTATATTAAGGCCTTGGTCAAGACTCTGAGGATGAGAGGAGTGAGGTGAAATATAAGATGATGGGGTAATAGAATCAAGAGGTTCATGGATCTCTTGAATTGCAAGGTCTATTAAACCTTCAACTAATTCAACAAAGAGATTTTTAGAAGTTTGAACAACCTTACCTAGGGATGAATTCCTTCTAGGAAATTCAGTAACAATGGGAAACCATTCAACTTGTCAAGACTAGGGTGCTTAGGTAAAAAATTTAATGGCACTAAATTCCTGTTGGGGAACAACATATAGTGTTTCTTCAGGAGTAGACTCAGTTTTTTCAAAATTTGCAGCATTTTTTTCAAAGAAAGATTCAAGTTCAATATTATCACCATGGGTAGGAATGAGTTGGGGTTCACAAGTGGAAGTTTTGGATTTGAAATTACGTGGAGAGGAATATTTATACTATCCATATAATTCAGGCACTCCTTCTAGCACCAAATTATGTTTAGGATGGTAAATTCCCTTTCCAACAGTAGGGGTTCTCCCCAATGTAAATTCCCAACTAGACTCTGCAATGTTTGGAATAAGGAAGCCATCTAGATTCTATCTCGACAGTAGTTAATGATTTGGGTTTTAGAGTCTTTAAATTATGCAATCTAGTGTGCAAGAATGCGAGTCTAATCTAAATGCAGAGTTCTAGAAGTAAATCCTAACATAGCTAGGATAAGTAATTAAAATGCAAGCCATAGAAAATATACATTACTACAACGATTCAGGATTAGATAACTTTTCTAGAAACTAATACAAAGATATATTTTGACATAATAGAGCCAAGAAAGTTTAGTCCCACTTAGATTCTATTCAATTTCTGTAACCAACAAATGAAGCAAAACATTTTAAATACACAACAATAAGAAAACATAGATATGAAGTAAAAAATTGATAACATAGGAAGGTGTTCTCATAGAAATTTCTAGCATGGATAAATATCAGAAAGAGTTCAACCATTCACACATTGGAAACCCAAGCATCTCCAAATTCACAGGCATGGAACAAGATTCTCCTTATGAATTCCTCAAAAAATATTTACAAGGAATTTCCACAGCAAAAATCCCTCTACTTCTCTTGAGTTCTTTCTTTTATAATCTGCAAGAGTGATTGACCTTTAACATTCATAGAAACTTGACCTCCTGGACTCTTCAACTTATTTTAAAAGGGTTTTACAAAATTTAAAACATTACAATAGTCACGTGGGAGGTGTCCCTATTGTGGCCATTTAAGCACACCACTTATTATATTGATCAAATATTGATTAGTCAATACACTAATGCTTAAGTTATTTAGAATTTATTACGTGATTGACTACTTCATTGGAAATAATACTAAGCCCTTATTTAAAGAGATGGTGGAAGAATTTAACATGTTTATATCTCTTATGTGGATGATATATGTGCTATTAAAGTATCTTTGATTACCTCCAATGTGAGCCCCACTATCATGAATTTCCTTTGGTTGATAATCTCCCTCACTTCTTTCTTTTTTTCCTCTTCAAGACGAGGCTTGGCTATATCACTGAGTGGAGGAAAGTCACATTTTTCAACCACCCTTGCACTAGCACGAGATAATTTATGGCACTTTCCCACTATAGTAGATATATCTCATTGAATTGTTGTTCTTGATACTTTGATGAGAGAATTTTTTGCATAGTTATAATGCATATCATCTAGTGTCATTCTAGGGATGTCTCATGGTACTTCCTTTCCTTGATTATACCACTTGATCATTTCTTCTAAGCCTAGTTGCACACCTCCTAAAATGCATTCATGGTCCCTTGTATTTTACAGAATGTCATTTAGCTGAGATTGGTAGTTTTGTAGTTTGTGAATATGGTTGTACATATAATATTGTGCTTTAGCTAGCTCCTCATACATGGATAACACACATGTTTTGAATTTTCATAAGCTTCTAGCTTGATTTTTCAACTCTGTTACCTTTGTCTTAAAGGGTTTTATATTTTTCTTATATTCTTTCATAGTATCTACCATTTCCAACATATTTTTTTGATTCCCAATGGCTAAGGCTACATTTATAGATATTGTCACTACTTTATCGTCATTTATGTTTGTGAAAATAGGGGTCTTAGTTTTGATAATTAGTGTGAGAATCCTTATGATCTTGAGTTTCATTCGTGTTTGTTTGAAAATTTGGTTCCTCCTTTTGTTGGTAAAAAAAATCTAATGAAGCAACTACTTCTTCATTTGATGGGGTGAATAATTCCCAAACCAAGCTCTATGATGGGAAAATAACCCCCTGAAATTGAAGTCATCAATGGAGACATGGAAGAGGGTCATATTGTTCGGGTACACAGGGTACTACCAAAGGACCGAACACCAAGAGCAACCACTTCACACAAACAGATCACAGATCAACACACTGATGTTTTGACGTGGTTTAAACCCTCTTTAGGGAAACACTCCACGACCCCAGCCAAATAGCTTCTACGGGACAATTTATTATGCAAAGAAAGAAAGTTACAAATGAGCTTCTCATAATCGATCAACTAAACAATAACCCTCCATGCTCTTTAAATAGAGATCATGGACCAATCGGATGTTAAGCCACGGATCAAGGTTAGGTTTGATCTAAGAGAAGTTGAGCAGTCGGATCACTCTATGTCGGGAACATATCGTGACCTTCGGATTAAGTATTTACAAATGCATACTAATGCATACTAAAGAAACACACTATCCCTAACGGATATATTACACAAGTTGATTTTAACTAACTCCTAAGTGTCTAAATATCCTAACATCCCCCCTTAAGAACAACTTGGGATAGGATTGAAGGATTTACAAAAGTGACACTATTAGGAGAAGGAAGGAGGCATTAGAGCCTATCCCCCCTTAATGATAAGTTCCTGAACTCCTAACATAGATCGAAGTTTAGAAAACTTCGCTTCTGTAAGAGACTTGGTGAAGATGTCTGCAATTTGATCATCTGTAGGGCAAAAGAGCACTTCAAGAACATGATCATGAACAAGATTTCTGATGAAGTGCATATGTAGCTCAATGTGTTTGCTGCGTTGATGTAGAACTAGATCTTTGGCAAGCTTGATGGCACTTTGATTGTCGCACCAAAGTGGAATAGGCTGCTGCTGCTTGAATCCAAACTCTGAAAAGATCTATCGAAGCCATAAAGCTTCCTGACCGGCATTAACTACTTCTCGATATTCTGCCTCTGCTGAAGAAAGAGAAAGAGCTTGTTGTTTCTTACAAGCCCAAGTAATAGGTCCAGATCCTAGACTAAAAACATAACCTGTAGTAGACTTTCGATCATCAGGATCGCCGGCCCAATCTGAATCAGTGAAACCAACCAACAAAGGTTTCCCCCCTGTACTGTAATGAATCCCAAACTGAACTGTACCTCAAATATATCAAAGTATTCTTTTAGCTTCTTTCCAGTGACTTTCATGAGGCGTCTGCATATAATGGGCAACACGACCAACGACAAAGGAAAGGTCAGGCCGGGAATGAGTCAAGTATAAGAGACTACCAACAAGCTGACGATACAAGGTGGCATTGACTTCAGGTGAAGTACAAGTGGCAGAAAGTTTGACTCCAGACTGGAAGGGAGAAGGGGCTGGTGTACAATCTTCCATGTGAAAGCGATGAAGAAGGTCACAAGCATACTTAGACTGAGAAAGCAAGATTCCTTCTTTGGTTTGCAGGACTTGGAGACCAAGAAAATAATGCAAATGTCCTAAGTCTGACATTTCAAAATTTTGTTTAAGACTAGATTTCACATGGGTTATAAGCTTAGGGTCACTACCAGTAAGAATAATGTCATAAACATATAGAACAAGTATGATGAGATGGTTTCCTACTTTCTTGGTATAGACATTGGGGTCAGAATGGCATCTAGAAAAACTAGTGTCAAGGAGAAAGTTATCCATTTTGGCATACCAAGCTCTAGGAGCTTGCTTAAGGCCATATAAGGATTTCTTAAGGCGGCAGACAAGGCTAGAGTTATTCTGAACATAGCCAGGAGGTTGTTCCATGTAAATTTCTTCCTATAAATCACCATGCAAGAAGGCAGACTTGACATCCATTTGATGGAATTCCCAGTTGTGTAAGGCTACAAGGGAAAGAGCAAGGTGGATGGAGTTCATTTTTGTGACGGGAGCAAAGGTTTCATTGTAGTCAATCCCTTCAACTTGGGAAAAACCTTTGGCAACTAACCTTGCCTTAAGTCTTTCAACACTTCCATCTGATGCATACTTAGTTCTGTAGACCCATTTACATCTGACAAGTTTTCTTCCTTTTGGAAGAGGTACAAGATCCCAAGTATCGTTCGCCATTAAGGAACGATATTCTTCATCCATGGCTGCATCCCAATATGGATTCCCTGAAGCTTCTGCAAAGGTTTCTGGATCATGATTCTCGGAAACTTGAGCCAAAAGAGAAGAGGCTCGCTGAAACTGAGAACGTGTTCGACGTTGATCTCTAGGATCACCGGCAAGATCACCAACTGCTTCACATGTTGAACTGACCCATCGAGGAAGCACTTGTGCTGGTGCAATTGGAGGAACATGAGCAGGCGGAGGTGGATTTTCATCCTCACTGTCATCATCAGAAACTGGAGTTGGAAACCTGTCAAGGAAGTTGGAAGAAGAAGAAGAAGGCACAAACGCCAAATCAGGCTCGCAAGCCAAAGATGGCACAATCACCGAGTTAGGCTCGCAGGCCAAGAGATTTTCATCAAATTTAACATCTCTTCTAATGATTATATCATGAGAATGTGGTTGAACAAGTCTATAACCTTTTACATCTTCAGAATATCCAACAAATATGCACTTTTCACTTTTTGGCTGCAATGCTTTCCGTTTTTCATCTGGAATGTGAGCCCATGCTTCACTACCAAACACACGGAAGTGACTTACATCAGGTTTAGTTTTACTCCATGCTTCTTCCGGTGTTATACCTTGTAATGCTTTAGTGGGGGTGCGATTAACTATGTAATTTGCACAATTTATGGCTTCATCCCAAAATTGAAGACTTAATCTCTTAGATTGGATCATACAATTAGCTATTTCTTCTAAAGTACGGTTCTTCTGCTCAGCTACACCATTTTGTTGTGGTGTATATGGAACAGTGTGTTGTTGTTGGATGCCTTGTTCAGTGCAGAAGGTAGTGAACTTTTTGTTAACATATTCTCCTCCATTGTTAGATCTTAACTTAATAATTTGATGACCAGATTGTTTTTCAACAAGGGCCTTGTAGGCCAAGAACATGTTAAATACTTCGCTCTTAAGTTTTAGGAAATAAACCCAAGTGCGTTTGGTGTAATCATCAATGAAAGTTAAGAAATATTTGAAACTAGAAAAGGAAGCAGATGGAAGAGGACCACACAAGTCACTATGTACAAGCTCCAAGGGAACCGAGGAGTGCCAAGAGGCACGTTTGTCAAAACTGTCCCGATGATGTTTTTCGAGTACACAACCGGAGCAAACACAATCCCTGCAAGATACTATCGGAAGACCTGTCACCATATTTTCTTTACATAGTTGTTGCAATGAGCGATAATTTAAGTGACCAAATCGCTCATGCCAAATTTTGCTCAAGTTATCACTATGAGCAACAAAAACTGAAGGGAAAGGTGATGACCCAAAGTTGTTAAACTTGTACAACCTGGTAATATCATCAACAATTTCGGTAGCTAAGACCTGTTGAGGATCTTTAAAATCCTTGATTACAACTTGGTGAGGTGTAAAGGTCACAGTTTTACCTTCACCAAAATGAGTGATCTGATAGACTGATAACAAATTGTAGGAAATTCTTCGAACACATAGTACATCACTAAAATGACCATTATCTACTAGAACTGTTCCAGCTCCTACAACACTTAGAGATCTATCATCACCAACAAATATTTGTTTGGTGTTACATTCATGCATAGTAGAAAAGATGGCTTGATCCTTAGCCATATGATAAGATGCTCCAGAATCAATGAGCCATTCATTTGAAATAGAAGAAGAAGGTGCATTATAAGAATAACCAGAAGCACAAAGTGCATGTCCATGAGAGGCAAATTCTGAAGGCGAATCTAGGCTGATGTGGTGCTTCTTCATTGCTGCTTCCAAGGCTGCCATCTTTTTGAAACACTTAAATTCATCATGATTATCTTTCCCGCAATAGTTGCAATGACGCTCAGTCTTCTTTCCTTTTGGCTTGGATCCTTTGTCATTTTTTAAAGAAGGAGTTGACTGAGAGGGTTTAGGACCCTTGTTTGACTTATTATTGTGAAAATTTTGTTTCTTGGGAGGCTTGGACTTTTCTTTCTGTTGGGACAATAAGGCTTTCCCAGATGTATCTGCATTGTTGATTATTCCAAGATGAATGAGTTTATCTTGTTCTCTAATCAAGGAATCACAAAAGGATTCAAGACTAGGCTCTTGATAGCTAGTTGCATTCAAGGATTCTTTCATGGAGTAAAATGTAGATATAAAAACAGAATATGTAGGTCCAAGTTTGGAAAGAATATGATAAATGCATTGTTTGTCTTTCCTCTCAATCTTACATTCTGCACATAAGAGTTTAAGAGTTTTGTACTTAGATAAATAATCTTGAATGCATGAAAAGTCACTTGAATTTAAAGAAATCAACTCATTTTCGAGTTGGTGACCTCGAATTTCATTGTGTTTACCAAACACAGATTCCAACTTGTTCCAAGCAGCATTAGGTTCATCAATTCCAGATATGTGGAATCGCAAATCAGTAGAGATTGACATCCCAATCAATCCACGAGCTTCATCACATCTATTTGCCCATTTTATTTTCTTATCATCATCAGTGGGTTCTTTTTCTTTCCCTGAGGTAATTCTGAAAAGTCCCCTACTTCGTAGAACATCCTCCATGCGAGATTTCCATGAGGAATAGTTGGAACTGTTAAGTAGAATATCACAAGGGGTGGCCATATTTGTAAATTAATGACTATAAAATTAGAAACTAATAGTCTTGATGCGAAGAGCTCGAAAAAATAAGCGGTTTTAAAAAAAACGGCACTGAAAACCGACTTTGTATGATGAAGTTATGCTTGAACAAAGAAACTGTTGAAGATGTCCCCAATAGTGGCGTGGCAGCTAAAGAATGTCCAGCAAAAAAAAAGAACCCCCTCTTCCCAAGATGAACCTTTTGACAATCACTTTACAAGAAAGTTGCTTTAAGTGAACCACTTTTGTAAAATAAGTGATTTCACTTTTATAATGATATTACTTTTAAATAGTGCAACAATAGATAAAAAAAAAACTTAAGTGACTCACTTGTATTTTTTATTTTTATTATTTAAGTGAGATGCACTTTTACAATAAAGTAACTTGAAAATAGAAATTGCATGCACTTTTTCTTTTAAAAGTAACTTCCTACGACTTGAACTCAAGACCTATTAAGGAATAAAGCAACTTTGAACCAAGTGAGCTAGATTAAAAGGTATGTAAAATATGGGAATGAGGAAGGGTTTTTTTTTTTTTTTTACTCTTCTTGCTCGGTTTGCATGCTTGCCCTTTTTCTTGCAAAACACACCACAAATCGAAACAAAAAACTTTTTTCACACTTGTGGATTTAGATCTCGTTAGCTTTCCCGGAAAGTCTACGTTTTCTCTCTGTTTCTGATTTGCCGACATCGTGCAAGGTGCACGGCAAAGAGCATACGCAACCGAGAAAAACCCTTTCCTTTTCTGTTTCTGATTTGCCGAGATCACTCAAGGTGCATGGAAAAGAGCATACGCAGACGGGAAAGCAACAATCCGAACCCAAAAAACAATCTAACAGTGAAAAAATGATGAAATATGAGATTTTTTCCTTTTAAAAAAATAAAAAATAAAAAAAATGCGTCACTGTAACATTATACCTTCAGATCTGATGAAATACGCGTTTCTGGAGCAATCGGGAACCATTTTCGATCAAACGAAAACTATTTCCTAATGGAAACGACGCTCCAGACACAATGGAACACCTCCCACAGCCCATAAATGCACAAAAATACCAGAACTAGAAACCCTTTCGAGTTTCGGCAACAACAGTTCAAGATCTAGATCATTACCGGAAGCGGCACTTCATAAAAGCTTTGATACCATGTTCAGGTACACAGAGTACTACCAAAGGACCGAACACCAAGAGAAACCACTTCACACAAACAGATCACAGATCAACACACCGATGTTTTTACGTGGTTTAAACCCTCTTGAGGGAAACACTCCATGGCCCCGGCCAAATAGCTTCTGCGGGACAATTTATTATGCAAAGAAAGAAAGTTACAAATGAGCTTCTCATAATCGATCAACTAAACAATGACTCTCCATGCTCTTTAAATAGAGATCATGGATCAATCGGGTGCTAAGCCACGGATCAAGGTTAGGTTTGATCTGAGAGAAGTTGAGCCGTCGGATCACTCTATGTCGGGAACATATTGTGACCGTCGGATTAAGTATTTACAAATGCATACTAATGCATACTAAAGAAACACACTATCCCTAACGAATATATTACACAAGTTGATCTTAACTAACTCCTAAGTGTCTAAATATCCTAACACATATTCCAACTAAAACTTGTGTATCCTCTCTTCCTCTTCCTTTCTTCTCACCTCTTCTTCTTCCTCATTCTTTCTTTGTTCTTCCATGGTATTTTCCATTCTTTTATTTACTATTGCTTCCTTCATTTTCTACCTTTCTATAGTATTTATATCAAATTCCTTTTTGATTTGTTCATATGCATCTCTCTTGTAAGATTCTTATTGTTCTATGAGCATAGTTTATTGTCTCTCCACATCTTCCTTAAACTTTGATTATGTAGAATATTTTTTTCCTTTTCCTCAAGTGAACTGACTCTTCTAAACATTTCTTCATCCCTCCAGAGTTCATCAACATAAACATTTTGTTTACAATAGCTACAATACTGTTTCACTAACCTCTTGGAGTAATTCCTTATAAAGATATCGTGCCAAAATGAAAAAAAAAAGATATTGTGCCTCTTCCTTAGCATCCCTTAAAAACTTAAAACTCTATCCTCTAATGACCAATGGCAAGGGAGGAATAATGCTTTCTTTGAATTAGTGAGTACTACAATTCCATTTATTAAGTCTAATAGGCAACTTCCTATATCAATTCTTTTTCTATGACAAAGAGTGGGGTAACATGAGGAGGTTGTGTGCCACCATATATCCATAGATAGGTTCCTTTCTTTGTCATGTATCAATATCCTAGAGCATCCAATGCCTCCAATGCTTTGTTTGACATAGTTTTGTTGGTTTCTTATGGATGATTGTATGTAATGGCCTTATAAATTATTTATGTATTTTCACATAATTTCTAACATACCTATCCTCCCATAATATCTTACAATAGACATGAATTGCTATATTTTTTTCTAGATACCCCCATCCCATTCTTAGAAAACTATTTGTCGACCATACAATCACTAAAAGACATGAAGTCATGTAGAATTCCAAGATTTGTCCTAGGGATGTGATGCAGGGATTTCCGTGTTATGAAATTTTAAAAAAAAGAGAGAAAAAAAAGTAATGTGGGGATTTTCGAGGGTCATAAATTTTGACTCGTTTATCTGTTTGGGCTCAAATTTAACAGGAAGTTGCGTTTTGAAGAGTTCAATGCAATGACTAATCAAATCCTTTTGATTAAACCTTTATCCGACATTTATTCGGGGCCTAATTCCTTCATATAGTGCCTCAAATTGGGGTTTTAGTGTTTTTGCAAGAATTTTCAAATTTGTAATTATCAATTATCTGTTAGTTTTTGCACCTAATTAGAAAAGCAATTTGACAACTAGTGTCGCTCTAGTTAGATTTAAGTTAGTGGTTAGTTTTAGATTCATGTGAGAATTTTCTAAAATTAGCAATTTTTGAAAATCTCATTTATCAGTTATAGGTTAGTTTATGCACCTAATCAGAAAAGAGAGTTGACAACTAGTGTTGCTCTGGTTAGCTTTAAGTTAGTGGCCAGTTTTAGAGTCATGCGATAATTTTCTAAAATTAGCAATTTTCAAAAGTCTCAAATATCAATTATAAAGATGTTGAACCTCCATTGTAATAGTTAGGATGGAGAAGAAATCAAGATTGTTTTTTTTCCACTCTCATGTGTTTGCATGGTTTTTAGATCTCGTGAATGAATTAAAAAGAAATAAAAGATTGTTATTTTTCCACTCTCATGTGTTTGCATGGTTTTTAGATCTCATGAATGAATTAAATTTTATTGGCTACATCATTTGGTATTAGAGTAAGAATATGGATGTGAGAGGAAGGGGAAGAGCAAGTCTTGCTTACAGTCGTAGAGATATGCATAACCTCCAAAGGCAAGTAGCAGATCTTACGAACGTGTTGGATAATCAAAGAATAATACGAAGAGAAGTGTCTGAGGATAAGATAGACCAAGGAGATGCAAATCAACATATAGAACGTGAAGAAGAACAATTGGAGCGCTTGCCTTTTGAATAAATGATGCTCAAGGCTCTAGAAGGGAGGAATGATGAGATCAAAATAGAAGTTTCAGAATATGTAGGGAGTCTGAAACCAGAGTAGTTAATAGATTGTTTGAACACCATAGAATTGTTTTTTGAATGGAAGCCTATGACAGAGGAAAAGAAGGTTAAATTTGCATGCACCAAGTTGAAGGGTCATGCCATGATCTAGTGGGATCATGTGCAGAAAGAAAGAACAAAAAAGGGAAAAGAAAAAATTAAGACGTGGAATAAGATGGAGAAAAAATTGTGAGAAATTGTTTTTCCTTTAGACTATGCATGGACCCTTTTTCATAGATTTTAGAATTTGAAGCAAAACCTGTCCATTGTGGAGGAAATCACACATGAGTTTTATTAGTTGTCCATTCATGTGGATCACCATGAAACTGATGAGAAACTCGCTGCAAGGTATGTGGATTGCTTGAAATTTTCTATTCAAGATGAATTGAGCATGCATAGGGTTTGTAGCATGGAAGAGTCATACATATTAGCCGTAAAATATGAGGAAAAACAAAACCGACATCTTTCTCAAAGGAATAGAGGGGCAAGGAGGGGTGCATCATTTGCCTCATGGGGTGGTTTTAACTATGGAAAAGACGAATCATCCCAAGGAGTTGAGAAAGAAGAAGAAGCTCGACAAGATAACTTGAATCAACCATGAGGAAGAGGATTTCAAAGGGGTATAGGTTACGATGGTGGTAGAGGAAGGCCTTATATGTGTTTTAGGTGTGGTGTAGAGGGCCATCGAGCATTTGAATGCCAAAGTTATAACATGCAAGAGATGAAGCAAGGGAAAAAGCCTAGTTTAAACTTGGTCCAAGACAAGAATGAAGAAGAAGGAGTTGAATCTGAAGTCCCACCCGATATGGAGGGGAATCTCATGATACATAGGTCAATGGTGATTCTTGAAAAAGAGCAAAGACAACGTAGCAACAATAAATATTTGTGGCTATAGACAAATATTTTTCAAACAAGGTGCACTTTCTGGGGAAAGGTATGTCAAATTATTGTTGATAGTGGTATTTGTAAAAACATGGTTTCCAAAGAGATGGTAGATAAGTTGAAATTACGCTATGAAATGCATCCCTATCCTTACCAAATTGCATGGTTCAAAAAAGGGAATTAAGTCACCATTAATAAAAGATGTTTGATCAAGTTTTCTATCGGTAAGACTTATAAAGATGAAGTATGGTGTGATGGAATTCCTATGGATGCATGTCACCTGTTATTGGGGAGGCCTTGGCAATATGTCAGAAAAGTCATGCATGATGGAGAAAAGGATACCTACACCTTTTGGAAGGATGGATAAAAAGTTGTCTTATTGCCCCTTAAGGATGAAGGGAAAGCTAAGAATATGCTGTCAGAAAGAGAGATTATTAAGGAAATGAAGGAAACTATATTCTTCTATGCATTGATAGCGCAAACAATAGACGAGGAAGACATACCAATAACTACTGAAGTGGCCAAGGTATTAGAAGAATATGTTGATGTTATCCCTAATGGTATTCCAATGAAGAGGGACATCAAAATCACATTGATTTAATCCTAGGATCATCTTTACCTAATCAAGAATCCTATAAAATGAGTCCTACAAAACATGCAGAGATCAACCGGTAAGTAACTAAGCTTATAAAGAAAGGTTTGGTAAGAGAAAGCATGAGTCCCTGTGCCATACCAGCATTGTTGACTCCAAAAAAGGATAATACGTGGAGGATGTCCACATATAGTAGAGAAATCAATAAAATTACCATCAAATATTGGTTTCCTATACCGTGCTTGGACGACATGATGGATGTGCTAGCCAAAGCTAAGTATTTTAGTAAAATTGATTTGCATAGTGGATACCACCAGATCCAGATTCGCGAAGGGGATAAATAGAAAACTACTTTCAAGACCAGGGATGGACTATACGAATGGATGGTGATTCCATTTGGGCTATCCAATGCACCCAGTACCTTCACGCGGTTGATGAATACTATCCTTTGACCTTATATTGGTAATCTCATTCTAGTTTTCAGTAACAACAAAGAAGATCACTTGCAACATTTAAAAATTATATTGGATGTGTTGAGAAAACATCAGCTTTATGCAAAACTGAAGAAAAGTAGGTTCCTGCAAGAAAGTTTGGTATTCTGGGTTTTGTCATCTTTGCAGAAGGAGTCAAGAAGGATTCAAAGAAGGTCAGAGCAATTTTGGAGTGGCCTAGTCCTAGGAGCATAACATAGGTAAGAATTTTTCATGGGATGGCCACCTTTTACCGAAAGTTTATTCGAAATTTTAGCATCATTGTAGAACCCATTCAAAGGAACGACATTCAGATGGACCAATGAAGCCGAGGAGAGTTTCAAGTTTCTAAAGAAGAAGGTAACTGAGGAACCCATATTATACTTACTATATTTTGATAAAATGTTTGAGGTAGACTGTGATGCCTCACATGTAGGAATTGCAGCTGTACTTATCCAAGCAGGTAGACCAATTGCATTTTTTAGCGAAAATTTGAATGAGGTAAGAAAGAACTACTCCACATATGATGTATAATTTTATGCAATCGTGCAAGCATTACGCCATTGGAGGAATTATTTAGTGCCGAAAGAGTGTGACTTATTTACTGATCACATTGCATTTAAGTATATAAACACCCAAAAGAAATTGAAAAATAGACATTCAAAATGGGTATCTTTCTTACAAGGCTACACCTTTGTTCTAAAGCACAAATTAGGAAGGAAAAATCAGGTTGCAGATGCTTTGAGTTGGCGCATTGTTCTTTTGACAACCATGGAAAATCAAGTAATTGGGTTTGCTGCATTGAAGGATCTATATGCATTTGATAACAATTTTGGGGAGATTGTGGAACAGTTGAAAAATCAAGTCGTTGGGAACATGGATCTTATTCAGGGTGAATGTTTTATGCAAGATGACTACCTCTATAAGAGAAAATATTATCAAAGAAATTCACAATAGTGGCTTGCCAGGACATTTTGGGAAGGATAAGACACTAGCCTTAATCGAAGATAAATATTACTGCCCGAAGATGAAAAAGGATATAACCATGTATGTTGCATGGTGCAAGATTTTTCAAATGGATAAGGGACACTAACATAATACGAGGTTGTACATGCCATTACCAGTGCCCATAGACCCATGGACAGATCTGAGCATGGACTTTGTGTTAGGGATCCCAAACACACAGCGAGCTAATGATTCTATTTTTATGGTTGTTGATAGGTTCTCTAAAATGGTTCATTCCATTGCTTGCAAGAAAAATAGTGATGCATCAAGGGTGGTAGAATTTTTTTTTTCCAGGAATTGTTAGATTACATGGTATTCCAAAAACTATTACCTATAATAGAGATACTCAGTTCTTGGGTCATTTTTGGAGGAATTTATGGAAGAAAATGGGAACTAAATTACAGTTCAGCAGTGCCTATCATCCCCAAACAAATGGGAAACCGAGGTAGTAAATTGGAGTTTGTGAAACCTATTACAAAGCATTGTTGGAGAGAATCCCAAGCAGTGGGATTTGGATTTACCTCAAGCAGAATCTGCCTACAATAGTTCAGTGAACATATATACAAGTAAATCTCCATTTTAGATTGTTTACGGTAGAAATAATATGGGTGTCCTATATTTGGTGCAGTTACCGCTTGGAGATAGAATTAGTGATGATGGGAAAGCATTTGTATAACACATTCAACAGTTACAACAACAAGTGAGAAAAAAGGTGCAGGCTAGTAACGAGCATAACACAATTATAAAAGATGCTCATCGACGACATCAGATATTCAATGAAGGTGATTTGGTGATGGTTTATTTACGGAAAGAGATATTAACTATAGGAACCTACCAAAAATTGAAGTATAAGAAAATTGGTCCTTGCAAGATTCTAAAAAAATTAACGATGATGCTTATAAGGTCGATTTACCAGCTGATCTTGATATTTACCCCATGTTTAATGTTTCTGATTTATATATCTTCCATGGAGATGACCTAGGTGATGACAGTGAGGCAGAGGTGGATTGGCAATAGGCCATTCCGAGCAAGAAAAAGGAAAATATTGCACATATTTTAGATAATAAGAATCCTCATACTTGGCAAGGCCAACACAACCGATATTTGGTCCATTGGGAAGGCTTAGCACCAATAGAGAGTACATGGATTACAGAGGGAGACTTGCTAAATCTAGATCCCATTAGGTGGAAGCAATTTGAAGATAGTAACTTGCAGGAGCTCCTTTCTTTTCAACCAGAGGAGAATGATGCATGGATTTCCATGGGCTGAAATTTAAAAAAAAAGAGAGAAAAAAAAGAAAAAATGCAGGGATTTCCGAGGGTCATAACTTTTGACTCGTTTATCTGTTTGGGATCAAATTTAATAGGAATTTGTGTGTTCGAAGAGTTCAATGTAGTGACCATTAAAATCCTTTTGATCAGACCTTTTTCTGACACTTTTCCTGGGCCTAATTCCTTCATATAGTGCCTCAAATTGGGGTTTTAGTGTTTCTGTGGGAATTTTTAAATTTGTAATTATCAATTATCTGTTAGTTTTTGCACCTAATTAGAAAAAAAAGCTCACAACTAGTGTTTCTCTAGTAAGCTTTAAATTAGTGGTCAGTTTTAGATTCATGCGAGAATTTTCAAAAATTAGCAATTTTCAAAAATCTCATATATCAGTTATATGTTAGTTTATTTTTCTAATCAGAAAACAGAGTTGACAACTAGTGTTGCTCTAGTTAGCTTTAAGTTAGTGGTCCGTTTTAGAGTCATCGATAATTTTCTAATATTAGCAATTTTCAAAAATCTCAAATATCAGTTATAAAGAGGTTGAACCTTCATTGTAATAGTTAGGATGGAGAAGAAATATTTTGTTTTTTCCACTCTCATATGTTTGCATGGTTTTTAGATCTTGTTAATGAATTAAAGAGAAATAAAAGATTGTTATTTTTCCACTCTCATGTGTTTGCATAGTTTTTAGATCTCGTGAATGAATTAAAATTTATTCGCTACATCACGATGTATCCCTTGAAGTAGAAATGGACTATTTCAAATTGGTAGAAGAATAAGTTTCTCCCCAATTGAAAATTACACCAAGTGGAGTTAATTGATGTAATAGGGGCACTCATGATTCCCATAATTTCATGGCATGCTTTTCTTCATATGATTTAATAATGTAACATAGTCAACCATAATTCCCATAATTTCATGGCTTGCTTTTCTTAGTATAATTTAATTGAAATTAGTGTTATATAAAGAATAAAATATTGTATTACTTGTTAAAATTTCTATATTTTAAAGAAATTTTGGTGAATTTATTATTCATATAACCTTGCCCTCTGGCTAAAGGAAAAAATAGAAAGGTTTGGAAATTTGTTCATAACTTTTTCTTGGAAAATCCAAGTTAAGCAAGGCCAGTAGAATCATAGGGAAGACATTTAAAGCTATAATAATATGGAATTTTATACTAATTTAAATATAGAGCAATCTCCATAATTTGATAAATTATTATTTCATATATGAAATAATTTATGAGATAATTAAAGAAATAATTTATTAACATATAGTTTAATGTCTAATAAATATGTTTTTGATTATATATAGCATAATATTAAATTTTCAAGAATATGGTGTTTTTAAAAAAACAATTAGAACGATTATTTTCAATTTTGTATTAATAATTTTTTTTATACAACATAAATATTAATATTGTTGTTATAATGTCTTATAATGTTTCACTAAAATGTAATATAAATACTTTTTTTTTAGAGAAAAAAAACCGTACTTTTGTTATTTTTCTTGAAAATAAAAAAGTACATAGCATTTTGTCCAATTCAATGGACATATCTAAAACATCCAAAAATAACTATTCATGTTTATATTTTCATTACAAGACCAGATACCATAAAACTAGTGCAACCTCCACAATATCTTATACTTTACCACAAGCCAATACCAAAAACTGGTCGTGAAGACCACCTGTATAGTGACAAGAACAATTCTGAAAAAAAAGAACCATATGAACCTGAAGAAGCAAGTTGATCATCCACCCATTCTTCCCAAAAGAGCATGTCGGGATCTTCGTCGATAGCTGCCTTGGATAATGCATCTGCCATATCATTATTCTCTCTATAGGTATGATTGATAGAGAGGAAATGAAAACTGCTCAATAAATCAGAGATTCTGAGACACCAGTGATGAAGAGTAATATTCTCAATTTGGACAAGTTTGTTGGCCCATTTTATGACTACAAGTGAGTCACCAAAAATAAAAATAGTCCAAACCACATAATATTTCCATTTTTAAGACACCCCAAAGGCCCAAGAGTTCAGCCTTTGTATTAGTGCCCAAACCTCCAGATAGCTGAAATTTAAGAGTTAGAGATGCTCCACATCTGAGAATAAAGCCCGCTCCACATTTATGTGCTGAAGATGCGCCATCAAAAAAGCCCACAACCTTATCAAATTCATCAAATTTGAAAGCACCCAGTCTTTTAAGGTTGAGATTCTTAGTAACCCCTTTTCCATATGTGTGGTATAAACTCCAGAAAGTAAATAAAGTCTGCTTCAAGGAAGGAGAAATATCTTGAAAAATAACAAGATTACGGGTCTTCCATAATGACCAAGCCAATAAACCTGGCACAATGTTTAAAAAACTGTTCTTTTTTAACCAGATATAGTATGCAAATTCAAAGTCCAAATCGGGTCAGTTTTCCTTGATATTTAGCTTCAGAAAAATTGTTTTCCATGCAACCATAGAAAATTCACAATTAAGAAACAAATGATTAGTTGTTTCCTCACCTTTTCTGCACAGAAAACACATACCAGGGCCTAGTTTTCCACGACGAATTAAATTCTCCCAAGTTAGAATCTTGTTGTTGAACAATAACCAGAGAAAGCATTTAATTTTAACTGGAATTTTCCACTTCCATAATACCAAATACCACCATTTCCTTTGTTCTTCAGCATAAAAATCAACAATCGCCAGATAAGCCGAACTGGCTGTGACTTGTCCCGCATCTGAATTTTTTTCCCAAGCCAATATGTCCTTATTCTTATTTAGATGAATCCCAGCAAGGTTAAGGTTCTGTACATAGCAGTTCCATTCATCTTTCCAGCTTCCATCAAGTCCCAGAACAGACGGAGTAAGCCAATATGAAATATACGGAACCATATTTCTATTTCTTTTGAATTGGTTCAAGGTGAAAAGGCCAAAATCAGTAAAATTTTTGCGTAGATCCTGAGAAATTTGGTAGTTACTATTAAAACCCAAAATGGGATCAATTCCCACAATGACTTCGGTACCCTTGCCAACCTCCCAAGCCAACTTAGAACTTATCCAGGGGAATATTTTCAGAAATTCTTTCCATATAAATGAGGCGTTATATGCACCAGCATGTGGATTTCTAATCCAGCTGTACAAATCCACTTTTATATATTTCATATGAAGGATCTTAGACCATAGATGATTCCCCATCAACCCACGCCACATACTATTCATAGACAGAGCAGTATTAAACCAGAATATATTTTTAATATTCCATCCACCATACTTTTTTGGTAATGTCAAAGACTTCCAGCTAGTCAAATGATAATGGCCCCCATCACTGCTACTATACCACAGGAATTGAAACATTAAGCTATTCAATTTTTGTAAAACAGTGTGTGGGATTTTTTCCAAAAGAGCCCAATAAACCAGAATACTACTCAGTACAAGTTTGAGTAAGATAAGGCGGCTTCCCAATGAGAGATATTTCAGCACCCATAAATTTATCCTCTTCTCAATCTTGTCGATTAACCATCTCCAATCTTGAATTCTGTAACAATTTGGTTTGATGAAATACCCTAAATATTTGATTCCATCATCTAGATTAGAAGTTTTGTAAAGGAGGAAATTTAAAATCTCATTTAAAACTGGAGAATCCTTCAAGTTGCTAATAAAATTAGACTTATTTGGGCTGATTTGCATTCCCAAAGCCATGCAGAAGAGTGCCAAAAAATCTGCAAAAGTCCTCCATTCCTCCACAGTATCAACACCAAACATGACGACATTGTCCACAAAAAGTAGGTGAGATATAGATAAATTCTTTGCAATTTTTATCCCCTTCACAATCTTTTCACTTCTAGCTTTCCCAATCAGCAAACTTAGCCCTTCGATCACCAAAAGGAAGAAAAGAGGGGAAAGTGAACAACCTTGACGAAGCCTATTTTACACAGATTTAAATATTGCATTTTTATATAAAAAAATACAAATTGATTAAATATTCTTTATTAAAAAAACACAAGTTTTATAACAATCAACTAAATTCCTTCTTATTAAATTATATCATTCATATAAACATGAATCATAAAAGAAAGGTAGATGTATTTTCAAAAGAAAGCCTTTGATATAAACATGAATCGTAAAAGAAAGGTAGATGTACTTTCAAAGGAAGGCCTTCTCTTATCAACAAGGACATTCATATATACAAGAAAGGTAGATGTACTTTCAAATGAAAGCCTTCTCTTATCAACAAGGACACTCATATATACAAGAAACATAAATAACATAAAAGAAGTAAAGAATGTAATACTTAGTTTTATGTGAAGATAGATTTTGTTGTATGCTTAAATACATTAGATTCTGAACTTTGATATTGAAATCTTAAAAAGTTTGACAAACAATTATAAACAAGTTTGGAAGTTTTGATTTTGTTTTAAAGCTATAAAGATGGGAAAATATTACAATTTTAGAATTGTAAGTTTTTGAATAAACAAGCTGAGTACAATTTGCACCTGTTGGTTTTTCATTACTAGAAATAAAATGTGACTTTTAATTAAAAAAATCATAAAACTGTAAAATTATCTTGCTTTAATATTTTTAATTAATAAAACATTATTTTTATATTATGTTATAATTTAGAATTCAAAAATAAAAATAAATTATTTTAAAATTAAAAATAAATATAAAATTTAACTATGTATATATTCCTAATACAAATTTGTTGTATGCAGAGCCTGTCAAAGATTTTATCAACCGGAGCCATGACATTTAGTTTTATAGATGCCATTGAAAAGGAAGGAGAAAAAACTTATGGGGCTTTGTTAAGTTCTATGCATGATATTGTTAAATCACGTCCAAAGCCTAAGAAACCTACTACTCTTACAAATATGATTTATGAAGATGGCAACTACAAAGAAAGAAAAATCCAGGTCAATAATTTATATAATAAATGGTTTTATTAATTTTTTTTTTTATAAAATAATTAATATGATTTTGTATGTTGAATTTTGCAGGAGCCACAATTGTCTTCTTCCTATCCGTTTGATGTCGATGAGAAGCCATTTTATCTGTGATGGAGACTCTCTGATATCAATGAGAAACCTTTTTATTTGTGGAGACTTTTTTATGTCAAACATTTGTTTATGTATTTTTTTAAATAATTGATATTTTAATATGGTTTATTACATAAGTAAATATTTATATTTATTTTTTATAATAATAAATTGATTTTTTATTTAGTTTAGTTTTATATTTTTATTTATAATTTAATATTTATTATAATTCAGTTTTTTTTAATATTTTTTTTATTAAAGTGTGTTTTTATCGAAAATTATTTATAATATTTTTTTATTAAAATATAGATAAATTTACAATTTAAATTATTTTTTTTTTACTTGTTATATTCAACATTTTGAGGTTTATGGAAGGAGGATGTTGTAAATTTTTAAGTGTGATATATTGCTGCAGAAAATGGAAATTTACATGTCTGAGACACCATATCAAGATCATAACCTGTCTTTTTCCCACGAGTTCAAACTATTGAGCATAGGAAAATTATCAAGAAAAACTCAAAATAAGCCCCTTCCCTATGGAATAAAATAGGGTTCCGAGACTGTCATATCCTCCTTCAACTATTTGATTTGGAGCATCAAAACTACTATTGACCATCTAAACACACTTTGATTTATACATACTTTTAACAACACATAACATTCTATAGTGAAGACATCATTCCTATAGGAACACATGGTAGCCAACAGACTGTAAGAAAACCAGAGCATCAAGAGACCTGGTAGCCACCCATATTTCTTGTCATTCCCTCCATTATCGAGGTTGATGCCTTGCTTCCCTCGCCTGGCAGCCTGGAAACGAAGCAAATTTCCAAATTTTGAGCTATTATATCATTTTTTTCTATGCATCAACCAAGTATCTTCATTGTGTTCTTTCTAGAACCTGATGGGCTCTTCCTTTCCCTTTTCCTTCTCCTCTTGGGCCATCAGAACCCACACAAGGAGGCCCTTCATCACCCTATATATCGCCACAAACCGCTCATGTAACCCCATACGATCTTGAGTCATCCCCAGGTCCTAAATGCAGTCAACCTCAACTTCTCATTCTTCCTCAAGCTTAACATTCTCCAAATCCTCTCAGATATCTTGCTCAACCCCAATGATTTCCTCTTAGATACCCTCCATCACCATGAATTTGAAAATTTGGGTCGCCTGAGCAGCTTTCATCTGCTCCCTAGTAGCCTTCCTTGTTTTCGCTTCCTCTTTCCCATTAACTTCTCGACGAGCTTTGTGACCGCACATTTTCATTACCCCGAACTCCCAACACCATATCTTGCTCAGGTCTCCAATACCCTCAACGTCCCACTCTCCACCAAGCAAAGGCCTCACCATCATCAAACAATTCCAGTGTCTGTTTTGTCTTCCCATCCTTCTAAATCCTATCATACCATAAATATCCATGATAAATCCAACAAATATTCTTGAGTCAAGGTAGAGGCTTGTATGCTTGAAACAACCACTACACTGAACCATAGACATTACCCATGAACTTGATTGAAATTTGCTTCGTCTCATGTATTGTCTTATGCCTATAAAATCTACCAATTTCCCATCTACTATCACACCACCTTTCGACATTATAACCGACAGGTTGTTGCACACGTCCACTCCTTGAGTCATCACGTTAAACTACCTCCACTTGGAGATTCTCACCCATTACGTGCATTGAAGCTTCACAACTTACACCCGCATCCGGGGGGAGGATGTTATAAATTGATAAGGGTCTCTTTTTTCTTTTGTTATTTTTGTCCATACAACCAATAGGTTTGAGGATTATGGAATAATTATTGGATCGTTTCCTTATGTCTTTACCTTTCTTATCCATCACCATGAGGATAAATAAGGAAAGTAAGGAAAGTAAGCAAGTGAATGCTTATTACATCTCTTCGAGGGTGGAATGTGGATATGTGACATCATGGTAACATCCCTCTATTTCATCATTGGTTTCTTTCATTTTTTGGGTTTTTTATTCTTTCATTATTTTTACTTAGAGACCGTATCCTTTCTATAAGTTTCTTACATGTCTCATGTGTATACACATAGTTTAATCTAATAATTGTATTCTCATAAAATATCCATAATTTACTTTGATATTTTTTTGGTATATCTTGAAAAATTAGAAAAACATTTGTATCCCCTTGGCTTGAATGTTAATAGATTTATCATGGATTTTCTATTTTCTTGTAGGATTTCCTTTTCCCATAAATGGGGAAGATTCAACAATCTCACATAAATTAGGGTTGAGGAAATCAAAATTGAAGAAGGATGTTGAATTTTAGAATCATGATTTTTCTATATATTTACATATGGTTTAGTTTCTCCATAAATTTTCTATATATGTATGGCTTTCTGTAGCATATTTTATTAAATTTAAACTAGTTTATATAATCTAAATCATTTCTTTAATTTTAAAGTTGAGAATCATTTTATGTATATTACTATTTGTTTTCTTCAATCTTAATCAATTTCGTAAATGAAATCATTTTTTTAAAACTTAATGTGATAAATTTTTAATATAAATTATCATCTCATGTATATCGCTATTTGTTTTCTTTAATCTTAATCATTTTCCTAACTGAAATCACTTTTTTTAAGTTAATGTGATAATTTTTTGATATAAATTATTATAATTTTCCTTGTAGATTATTTGTAAAAAAAATTATATATGATATTTGTTTTCAATTTTTAATAATTTACAACATTGTGCCCTTAACCACTTTAGTGAAACTAAATTGACATGTGACATCTATGATTCATTATTATATTGAAATTGAATGGAACATTGCACTATTTGAGTTTTTAATACATTATACATTAGTATTATTTAGATAATTAAATTCTTAAATTTATAGTTTATGGCTTAGTCTTTTGTCAGGAGCACAACTAAATTCCTTTCGTTTTTTATAAGGTCATTTCAATATGGATTGAGATGATATAGATTGAGCAAATTTTGGAAAGCAATACCCACAACGAGTTGAACTAAGTTTGAGTTCATAATATTATATCTTTTAGTTAAGTTTGAGTTCATAATATTATATCTTTTAGTTATAGATACATTTTAAAGGTTTTATAGTTTAGAAGAATTAAGTTTATAGAAGGTTATATTTGCTTTATTTAATATTAATGGATTTTGTAAGTTTAATTTAACATGTTTCATATTATTGTTGATCAAAGTTGTATAAAACTTAGTAAATTTTGATCAATAAAACTATATGGAAAAAGAAGAAAAATGTTAACAATAATATAGAGTTCACAATATTTATATATATTTGAATTATTTTTAAATTTTATACTTAATCCATTTTTATAAATTATTTTGTTCACAATGTTGAAATTGCTTAAACATTATTAAGGAATTGTATGAATTTTATTAATATATGAATGTATTATAATCTAGATTATCTTCCTTTGAGATCATGTCTTGCCACTTTAAATAAAAATTGATTACATAATAATGTAATGCTTGAGCAATTTTATATAAACCATTGTTAACTTAGTTTTCCATGTGTCATATTGTTATTGGTTAAATGAAATATATATAAAAAAAAAAATTCATTAAAAACAATTAATATTAACATTAACATTGAATTAATTACTATTATTAATATAAAATTAATGATTTTAAATTAATTATTGTTATTAATATAAAGTTCAGTCGTGGCCAACCTTAAAAAAAGAACAATATGTTCAATACACTAAAATTTCTTAACTATTTTTTATGAAATTATATAAACTTGATATAACGCATGTTCATTCATTAATATTATATAAAACAAGTAACATATTAAAAAAAAATCACTGAAAATGAAATTTATAATGATGATAATTACACATTACAACATTGTTGTCTCTTACCAATATTTTCATTGACTTGAGATTGTCATGCGTACTTTTAAATTACAACATTGTTTTCTCTTACAAATATTTTCATTGACTTGAGATTCTCATGAGTACTTTTAAGTAACCAAGACCAAAACAAAAACCACGCATCTAAGTATTTTGGTTTATTGTATGTTGGATTTGATATTCATTTTTTATAAAAAAAGATTGAATCTTGGTTCTTTTTATTATGGTTTAGTGAAATTGTAGTTAAAAAGAAAATAAATGTAAATTCCCTATAAGACAAAACGTTCTTCCTCTCAAATGTAACTGGGCCTCCCAAAAGCCCAATTGATGGTGCTAATGGTATCCACTCACCAATCGACTAGTGGAGGTAACAAAGAGATAGTTCTACCGACGATGGGTCCAATGTTCCAATCAAGAAGACTTGGCAACACCTCCCGAAGGAAATAGCTAAATCCAGGAGTCAATTTACTCACAATTACTCCTTGGTGATATCCTAAGTTGGGCCACTAAGATACCTTGCACCAAGTGTGGATCAGTTGTTTAGCCTACACGGTATAATGTCATCTCCCTACAACAAGCAGAGTGGCTTGTAGGAGAGAGCAGGGAAGTTATACCTCATCGTTCACCTCCTTGGTCATGGTGCACTTCTTATCCTAGTTTTCTTTTAACAATTTCTTATAACATGATTTTTTAAGTACCCTATGAGACAAAAATGCTATGTTTCAAAATATTGCTAATGAAACTAGATTGGTGGGAATTAATGGATGCTTAGCCCAATCAATCCGACCTAACTAAAATATTTTTTGTGACCTCCTATGGAGTATTTTAGTTGGTTCAGGAAATCACAGTGTTGATTTTAAGGGGTTTGAGTTGTTCACTTATGGAGTGTAAGGGAGGTATTTCACAATCCCTACCTTTCTTATTCACCAAGCTCAAATGAAGTGCGAAGTGAAGACAATACTTGGATCATAATATTTTTTAGGTCTCTTAGTGTGTGCTGGTGGTGCAACCACATGTGATGAAAGCAAATTGATATCAGCAAATTAACTAGAAGAGCATATCAAGTAATGTGTACTTTTAACTCTAAAAGAAGCTAATGATGCTTTGATAATCAAATATACTAAGTGTCTAATGGAGGTATTTCACACTTCTCACCCTTTTCTGATTCACTAAGCTCACATGAAGTGCGAGGTGAAGAGCATACTTTGGGAGACAAGGGTCTTTAGGTCCTTGCTTGTGTGCAAAAAGTGTATTCTACGCTAGCAATACTACTAAAAACATGTCGATTGATGCATAAACAAGAAATGGTCTTGAATACTAGTGACAACAATGGGGCCTGTTGAAAGCCTCAAATTTGTTTACCTAGGTAAGTTTCAAGAGAGATGAACTCTTTACTTCGTAATATTGGTCTAGGTGAACTAATTATTAAAAAATTAAGTAATTATGTGAATTAGCCTTAATTTAAGTTCACTAGTAAGCAGTATTTGGACTTCCAAACTAAGCTATGCAAATAAAAATCAAATAAAAAACAGCAGTGAAGCTCAACCACACTTTGTCACGCAAACAACACGTGTTAATAAAAAACAAACGCTTTGGTATCCTAGGTAATAAACTGGCCTTCTACGTTGATTCGATGAGTGATGTAGCATGGGTATAACACTGGTAACCTATGCTATGCGTACAACTATCCCAGTCATTTCTGCGCTATCAACGCGGTAGAGACGTCGGGAACTGCGCGACTTTGAAAAAATTAATTGTGGTTGTGATGGGGCCAATTTATGGAAGCAAAAGGTGGAATACATGATCTCCTGCAAGTGATAAATACCCAAAATTAGATACTTAGCATAAAACAACCTAGTTTAAATAGAAATGAACAAAAATAAGTATGGTCTCCATTAGCATTGTTGTCGACAAAATTGCACAAATGCACTCTTCCACTTGGTAAGGGGTTAAGCTTTGTAGGTTGCAGGAAGGCCTCAGTCCTTGGAGCCCCTTTTTGGTTTGGTTGGTATTCCTCCAAGTGATCCTGCAAGAGATTGTTAGTATAGTTCACATTCAAACATAGAAATATTTCTAAATACACAATGAAAGAGATGGGGGAAGAATGTAAACTCCAACAACAACCAAAGGTATGCTAAACCACTATTATATTTACCAATGGAATAGTTGTACAACACCTAGGAGGTCTGGGATTCAATGGAAGCCACCAATATCCCTTAGGGAGGCCTTTATTGTCCAAACTAAATTCTATGTAGATGGTAGAAAAATGGAGAGAAACACTTGCCCCTAGATGGAAGGTAGAAAGGGAGCTTGGGAATGCTTACAATGGTAGGAAATGGTGGGATATCAAGAAGCTCAAACTCAAATACAACAACATAACCTTACTCTGATTTCTCCCTACAAAATTCATTCCAATGGATTCCTTTTATGGGCCAAGAGGTGGCCAAAAAACAACTAGATCCAAATGTGAATTCTCCTCCTTTATGAATTAACTCCAAGGTACACAAGGGGGGTTGATTAATGCCACAAGCTGTGTGAGGAACCAAATTCATATCTTTGGGGAGGACTGAGTCTTCAATGTGCCGCTAGGAGTGAGTGGTCCCACCATTTTGACATTAGCGCGACTATCGAAGGAAAAGTTGTGCGGGTGTAGCACAGGCATTGTTCATATAACTTGTGCTATAGTGTGGTTCAACTGTGTATTACCTGTGCTACCCTTTTCTTTTACTATTCCTTGGAACTTATGGACTCATACTGCATTTTGGATTTGTTGAGGATTCATGTGGTGATATGAATTCTTTATGTTGATGATGCCTTACTGGATGAATCACTGAAATATCACATGTGTGCGACTTTTAGGTGTTAACCCCCTCCCAATCAAATGTGCAACATTGAATAAAGGTTTTCATATCTATAAGTTGCACAAAAAAATTTAGGCTTGCTTCCCTTTGTTTTAGAGTTTTTCTTTTCTCAATGCTCATCATTTCTGTTTTTTTACACATCCTAAAAGTTCATTATTTATAACTTTATAAGCATTCCCCAATGCTCTTTTTCTCATTTGTTTTAAAATAAGTTTTCAAATAAATGTTGGACACTGTGTAAAATGGGTGTAAATAACACAAAAGCAATTTCATTGCTTGCATGGTTTAACTATTCATTCTTGGGAAGTATTTGTATTTTTACGATTGCCATTTTATATTATAAAAGATTAACTATTCGATCTTGGCCCAAACATTTGGTACTTTAAAACATTAAAATACTTTATCTGAAGAAGTTTGTGATTTACTATGTTGACTTTCAAACAAGTGTTTTGTTCAAGAGGCCATGTTTGAAGTTGGATGCACTCTCAGCTCACTTCCAGTTTACTTCAAAACTGGTATGAACTACCATTGTATGGTTGATTGTCTTCATTGAAATTATAGAGCTGCTTCAAGGAATCTTGTAGCTATATTATGAACTTATTCTACAGTTACATTCTTTGTTGGCATGTTATTGAAGATATGTCTATAGAAGGAAACGTTTTTTCTCTTACAATGGAAGAGGTTGCTAGAAGTGAATTTTGTCTATATTGACTTAGTTGTAGGTGAAAATTGTTTATGATATATGACTGCATTAATTTTTTGCATTTAGTAAGTGTCTTTTATATCTGTGTATAAATGGTTCCTGTGGAGGTTTCAAAAGCATCTATGCTTGCTCCATAAGAGTTATCTATAGGTGAAGGGACTGTTAAAGATGAAGGTGACTTGACTTTCTACATTTTATACATTTTTTGTTGAAATGACAATTGAGTTGACTTTTGGTTGTAATGTATGCAAATTATTGAACGCAAGCTACCTAAGAAGCATCCCATACAGAAATATCCATTTGTGATTGAAAGGGAGGACGTTGAGAAAATTGGAAAGTTCCGGGCAAACATTCTAAAAAGAGACTTGTTAAAACACCATAACACTTTTTTTTATATCACAAAAAACGATCAAATGATACCAAAAAATTTGTAGAATATTGCCAAAAGGAGGTATAAAAAAATATCTAGAAAACATACCCTATATTCTTCACACAAGAATTTAACTAAGGCTACCCTCATCCAAATTCAAATAATTTGTTCACATTCTTATTTGCTATAGATCAAATTGATATTCTACATCTTGCGGATATCTTTTTATTTTTTAAGATTGTTCAAATATATCTGTCAACTATAGTATCCATGTTTATGTTTTGAGCTTGTTTTTTTTAATGATTTAAGTAGTTATACTTTGAATCACATAGGTATCCTCTCATTCGTCTGCGAATTTATGTTTTAGGTTATGGCTATATTGCATGGACTTTGAAGTCGATCAAGCGTGCGTCAATGCAAACCAGGAAATTAGCTTGAGATATGCTGCTATTATGGAAAATAGTGGACAAGGAACATGCATAGTGCTTCAAACTCAAGTAAAACAAAGATAACAAGTTATGTCCCTTTTTTGTTGATAAGAAAGAAATTTGGCTAATGTAGATGATCGGGTGATGTTTTTTAAGCTTTCAACAGGTTCTGGAAAATATTTATATATTTAAGTAAACTATTTTTTTAGTGTGAACTTTGAATTAGTGTGCACTTTGATTCTATTTAAGGATGCTAGATCAATGGAAGAGCACCTTCCTTACAGGCAGGAGGTGGTGGTTTGATTCCTTCTTGCCCTATCTACAGAAATCAATGACTAATTAAATGACCAGTTAACGACAATAAATGATAAAATAAATGACCAGTGAACACCAATCAATGAATAAATAAATGACTAGTTAACCGCACTTAATGACTAACTAAATGACCAGTTAACTATAATCAATGACTAAATAAATGACCAGTTTACAACAATCGACGACTAAATAAATGACCATTTAAAAACAATCAATGACTAAATAAATGACCAGTTAACAACAATTAATGACTAAAACAATGACTAAATATACGACCAAACTAACCAATCAAAACAACCAAAAAATGACTAAAATATTTTAGTCACGTATTTAGTCGCATTATAAGTGACTATCAATAAATGACTATTAGTCACGTGACTAAATTTAGTCATTTATATGCAATATTAAGTAGTTTTTGTAGTAATTTATGTCACCTTTTCTACTAGTGACCTTTCTTCTTTCCCCCCGCTGACGTGGTATGCCCCTGATGTAGACACTTGGTTGAATATTTGCCTGACCTCTTGGTTGGTTTCCTGTTTTACCTACTTTTGGAATGCCTTCATGTCTCATCTGATGCATCATTTGTATATTTTCCTTTCCTACATGTGGAATAAAATCAAGTGGAGTGCATTGATTAGCAAACTGGGTTGGAATCTTCCCAGTAGACTGTCCTATTGTCTGACTGGAGCGTTGACCAGCTGATTGTCCTATAGATTTCCCTAGGGTCTATTATAATGGCACTTTAGGTGACATAATTAATTTATGATATTGCACCACTGATTTCCATTCTTTTCCCATGGGAATATTGTGTGCCTTCAGTGCCTCTAGGGATATTTCAAAATTGGTGGTTTTCTCATATGAGAATGGCCCTAGCTTTTTAACAATATTCTATGTATTATCATATGAGAATGGCCCTATTTTTTGTACTACAGTATTCTATGTATTATCATATTCTTCTATACTTTTTAGCACCTCCTGGACTTCCTCCTATGTTTCTTTGTTGGCAATATTGTCCCAAATAGGTTTGGGTTGACACACATAAGCTAAGTTCTTGTTTTCTAACCTTTGCTGAGAGATTATTTGTTGTGGATCATAGGATTATTTCTCAGCTTTCTTAAGATTCAGTTGATTCAGGTACCCCTCCACATATTGTAAATAATTTATACCTCTCACTATAAGTGGTCCTATTTTGTTTGGCAGTAGGAAATTCCTACGCTACCTGAAATGCCAGAAATGTAGCTCATCTGAAACAAACCTCTATCTTACATATTCCATAACAAAGATAATTCGATTTAGGAAGATTGGTAACTTATATGGTTCCTCCTCGAAACCATATACCCTTATTACTGTATGATCCTCAAATAGGAACCAATCTTCTGTTTTTACTTTAGATGTGAATTGTAGGTGCTTTTTGTTTTCTGGAAGCATTCCGGGAGGTGAACTACCAAAAATTAGACTATATGCTATGCTCATGACCTTATCTGTGAACTTAGAAAATTTTAATTTTTCTTCCCTCCTTAATACTAGTCCAACCCATTCATAGACTGGAGTTTGGATTCCATATTCACTAGCTATTTTCATCCCTAGGTGTTTGAAGCTTTCAAAATTCTGGTAAAAGAACATGTCTAACAAATGGGATGAGTATTTGAACCATTCAATAGATGGTAATTCTTCTATATGTACATGTATGACCTCTGCCAAATGACTGCAAAGATCAAAGTGAGGAGGACCTCCCCCTGGTTCGGTGGTTAGACTGATTAGTGTTCACAGACTAACATCATCCAAAGTGTTATCATATTCTAAACCTACAACAATGCAGATAAGGGAAATGGCATTTTTGGATATCTCGAAAAACATTGTTGTCATATAAGGAGGTGGGACAGTGGGTATGGTCATTCCTAGTTATAAATGTTTTGATATGAATCGGTGATGCTCATAAGGCCCAAGGATTTGGAAAGTTGTTGAAAGCGATTTTTTATTGAAAGGTTGTAGTGATAGTGATTCTGGTATGCAGAACATATGTTTTAAGATGTCTGGGATTATATAGCATAAGGTCTTGGACATATCTGAGGACAAAATGGCCCTCTTACTAGGTGAATAATGCTTAGAGCACCAGGTCACAAACCCAGGGAGCAACACAATTCTAGGGAAGACTATTCGGAAAAAATTGGAACTCCATAGGTTGCAGCTATCTTGGTTGGACATAGCTAGGGATTTAAATTCCCTAATAGTGGAATTTAAGTCTTAGTTGTTTATGATTGTGTCAAATATATTACCCTGGTGTTCATAAATGTGTTCATCCCCTGAAAACCTAGGTTTGGGAAATTTTTCTTTAGATTTGGGGGCCATTTTATGGATATTGCTTCATTGGTAAATTAGGGAAAAAATTAGGGCCTTTAAATCAAGGATGATTTTAAGAACTCCCCCAAATTTATATGTATAAAAAATTGGCGAATCTCCCCGATATATAGGAAAATTTGAAGGCGATTTTATCAATAATATAATATGTATATATAATTTTTTGGCGAATCTTTCATTTTATTTATTGATATTGTAAAATCTTGGCGAATATTTCACTAAATTATAAGATATTGTAAAATCTTGGCGAATATTTCACTGAATTATAAAATATTGTAAAAATTTGGCGAATATTTCACTGAATTATAAAATATTGTAAAAAATTGGCGAATCTTTCACTGAATTATAAAATTTTGTAAAAATTTGGTGAATCTTTCATTGATCTATAAAACACATTGAATGGCACTCTGCTTGTTAATTATGAGTTCAAGGCTTCTTCAAATGTTGAGTTCAATTGCTCTATTTCGAGTTTTGGTCTCAATACCAAAAGGTGGTGGCCTTAATGAAGCCTTCATATCCAAGAAAAGTCGAGTAGATCTTGGAGACATGTATTCTAAATGTGGGTGTTTGGAGGATGCACATAAAGTGTTTGGCCAAGTTCCAAAGCGAAATACAGCCTCATTGAATGCAATGATTTCAGGATGTGCTCAACATGGACATGGCAGGGAGGAACATTATCAGAGGGGTTCTTCGGGTGGAGATTGTCATTCATAGCTCTGATGACGATAGCATTTGCATCTTCTTCTTACTTACAGTTTTTTCTTCTACTACTTGAGTTTTTAGAATCTATTTGTAGTTCTCCCTGCAATTATTAGAGTTTTGTTCTTGTTCTTCTTTAATAGTCTATGTAATTATGCCAATTGGACTAGAGGAATGTTGGTCTCGTGCCAATAGGTCTCCTACGATCAATGCATAGGAACCTAGTGCATAGACCATTTTTCTCTTCACTTAGCTATGTAGAGCTCATTTATTTTTCTGAATAACGATAAGTATTTACAAAGAAAATATACAATCAACATAAAAGAATCGAAAAAGTGAAGACAATTAATTCATGCAAATAAAAATTAATAAAAACTTATTTTCTCAAACCCTAAATCAATGGAAATCAACTAAATATAATATTGATTCAAGCTACAACAAAGGGTTAAATCAAGCATCAAATGAGAACTAGAAGAATTCAAGGGTATAACACAATAATTAACCAAAATACATGCAAAGTCCACAAATCGACCAAATGGTTCAAATAAAAGCAATAAACAAACCATAAAAATTTGCACAAAATATTTGAGATAAACACCAACATGGTTTCGTGTACTTGAATGAGCTCATTCTTGCTTAGCAAAAGTGTAGTCAAATTAGTTATTTATCTTTTAATGCTAGGACACTATCTATGTGAAGAGATAGCTCCTAGGCCTAGCTTTGTCAAATTCCAGCGTCATTTCCTATCACATACAAGAAAGAGACAATGTAAAAGATAAATATAAAAACATCAATCTTAAAATAAACTGCATCAAGGAAATGTATGTCATATCATCAATGTGATAACAAAAAATTACAATGTAGAATCTATTTTTTATTAAAACGCTAGCTCAAATTTACATATAGTGATCACCCGCAAGGGTCCATGGAACACCTATACCAAAATAAGACTCAAGAGTCTCTCATGTGTATTGGATCATATACAATCTTAGGTGAAATCCATTTCCCAATTCACATTCTGGGCCTGGTCCTCATTTTTGGCACTCTTAACATGACCTTCTTCAGATGAGCCATCATTATGATCCTCAAGAACATTATGTTCCATATCAAGTTCATTAGATAAATTTGTCATATTGTTTTCTCCCCTTCTTTCACAGTTTGATCGCCAAAGAGCTACTGCTCTTTCATATGGAAAATTGTCAACCTCATACTTTGTTACATATAATCTTAAGCATGTATCCACATTTTTATCAAGCTTGTTCCTCAACTTTGACTTCAAAAATGTCAATGCACCAAACATTCTCTCATCCTCCATTGATCCCAAAATCATGGTTTGACATAAATCTACTAATTTGAAATACTCTGACATATTTTGCAGTAGAAATTCGCTACCACTGAGTGTAGTCCATAATTTTGTAATTGCACCATATTCTAGAGCATTATCCAACCTAGAAAATTGCTCCCACATTGTATCAGCAAAGCATTGGGCTTTATCTTTCATTTTTTTCCATCTAAAATACCTTGAATATGTTCTCCTTGTATCTTGGTCTCTCGACAAAAATGGCTCTGCAAAATCTTGCATTTTGCTATAAAGTCAACCTTTATAGTTTCTACACATTGACGATTGTTCCAATATTGAGGGTATACCACAGACATGGCCTCCAACAATTCATCTCGAGGAAATCGTTCTCTTATCTCTGATGATAGTGATTTTGCAATTTCTATCAAGCTGCAACTCACTGAAATCACAACATTGTCAAATTGTTCTCTTGACACAGGGCACTCTTTGGTGGTTCTTCCTATTTTGTCATTATAATAAAAAGGAAACATATACCCACGCACTGCCATACATAGAAACCTTTTTTCATCAAACTTCAATAAATTTTCATCATTTCAATATTGATTATCTTAGCCCAATTTGTAAATGCTAGACCTGTAAAAGAATCTGCCATCATATACAAATTATTTAATGCAAGGCATGCTAATTTTCTAGCATTTGTGTATTCAGCAATATACATGGTGCGACTCTGAGACATCTTCACGAGGCTATTCATTTCATGAAGCAGAGGAAGAATTCTAGCCAATGTTAAATATGTCTCTATATTAGTTAATAGAAAGAGAAGAGTTTGAGTTTTTTCTACACTTAGGCGATGTTCATACATCACCCCTACCAAGGATGCATATTCATCGAATAGTCTTTGAGCTGGTCCCTTCAGTGAGATCCATCTTGTATCAACATCTTTTAATAGTTTGTTTCCATTTGTAACACCGTCGGCAAATTTTTTAAACCTTGAAAACCATTTGGGACTCCGACAAAAGTATGCATGAACCTCACGTACAAGATATTCAACTTTTGAAACCAATGGAAAGTTGCTCACTATTTTAAATGAAAGATTCATCCTGTGAGCCATACAATGAATACCAATCATATACGGTGAAGCTGAGAGTTGTAGTCTAGCACAAAGGCCGTTCCTTTGTCCCTGCATTACTAATGCTCCATTTGCTCCAACGCATACCAACTTTTCTACGATCATTGAATGATCCATACCACTAGTTTCCTTCAAAGTATTAATAACAAGTTCATAAATGTTTTCTGCTGTAGAACTTTTGCTCATTTTATGAATTCCAAGTAGATAGGAATTCCTGATATGGTCATTGACCGTATAAATGCTCATGCAAATCCATGCAGTATTATCAACAGCTGTAACTTCATCCAAAGACAGTGACAAAAATGTAGCATTCACAATCTTCTCTTTCATATCATCCTTTTCTACTTGAGCTAGATATTTTCCCCATTCCCAACCACTCATTAAAGACCAATGAGAAGATGGAAAATTTGGCACTTGAATAAAGGATATATATTTCATCATTTTTGGATAATCTGTCATAGGACAACCATTGGATAGGATGTGAAATACAATGCTTAATTGTATCGACTTCGATAACAAATTTTTTTCCATCATCTTTCTGAATTGAGAAGTGACGGTTCCTCCACTTTCATCCAGTTTTCTCTTATTTATTAAGTATTTATTGTATTCCTCTTCATATTGGAGATGTTGACATTGGCTAATATATTTCCATCTAGTAGTAGATTTCTTCTCATCATTTCCAGTTTTCTTATCATACACCTTCCCAACATGCTTCTCTATTGTGTCTAGCTTCATTTGCAATTTCACTACCTTGCCAAGTTTCCAACTACATGAAATGCATTTAACTTCTCATGAGGTCTCATTCTCATTTGTTGGAGGTATCGGTTCAATAAATGGGAATCTTGATACCCAATCAGATTGGAATTGTCTCCCGAAGTCCCATTGGCCTTTTTTCCTCTTCAGTGAATGGTCTATGTCACCTTGCAAGGAAAAATCTTCAACATTTGAGCTACCAATTTCCGATGAAAAAGCATTTGCCTCACTTTGATCACTAGAGGAATGTGATCTGCCATCCATTGTATGTTTTGTAGATGCATCCTCCAAAGTGTTGACATCTCTCTCACCGATACCTTGCTCAAGAGATCTTGAAGCATGAATATGATGTGGATTATTGGATTGATGTTTTTGAAAATATGATATTACATCCTTTTGTCTTAATGTTTTATTTTTCTTTCCATGATCCATGTTTGAAATCTTACCTAATGTTCCATAATTGATATTCCAAATCAATATAGAAACCAAAAGGAAGCATGCATAAGAAAAATGATATAAAATTAGTACAACTGCAATTCCCTATGAGGAGGTTGGTCCTCCACAATTGCAACA
This sequence comes from Larix kaempferi, assembly GCA_027924585.1. Classification (NCBI taxonomy): domain Eukaryota; kingdom Viridiplantae; phylum Streptophyta; class Pinopsida; order Pinales; family Pinaceae; genus Larix; species Larix kaempferi. Next base: position 19,602,151 of record BSBM01000445.1, on the reverse strand, counting down.
AAAATATACTAATTGATTAGCCTAGGGGCCACTAGAACAACAAGGAACAAACAACACACCACTATAAAATTTTCCTATGATGATCAAGACCAGGAAAACATAGATGAACTCTCAAATGAAAGTTTGCGATGATTAGGGCCCAGAATGTATTGCTACCTCCAACAACCATTTGAGGTTGTGGTGATTGGGTCCCTTGTGCTCCTGATGAACTCACCTCACTGCCGTCGTGACTGACGGGTCAGAAGAGTAGCCACTTTGAAGAAATTTTGATAAAAGGATGTGTTTTAAAAATATTTTTGAAAAATAGAATCAAACAATCCTATGGCTTTCTAGACTCAACAAAAATAAAAAGTGTCCACATAGTAAAAAATTCCCTAGAGATTTCAAGCAAGCAAACTTACTCTTACAAAGAACCAAAGCTCAGTGAAAAGATGGATTGTAGGGCCTTCCGAAACTAGTAGTTGTTGAGGGATGTTAGGCCTCAGACAATTGCTAGCAGCGAAGATATGAGAAACAGTTACAATAAAATTTAATCACTAGGGGTGCAAGCGTTGATTCCTGACCAATCACCCTCCCAAGGAGTAAAAGCTCCAAAGTCTGTCTCAGGTATTACAAGTGTGTCCCACTTACAATATCCTATGTGATGTCCTAAGAAAAGCCACTAAAGTTACCACTTCACAATTCACAGTCGAGCGGAATAGTCGCAAGTCATGAACAACTCTCATAACTAGGCACTCTAGAAAAGTGATGTCACCCCAAGGACTTGTCACTTCACATAGAATTCCTTGATGAGATCATGTCCCACTAAACAAGAAAGAGGGAGAACCACTCTTTACTTATCCAGATTGACCTTGTGCTTAACGCATGTTTAAGAAGCGCTTTCCCGACATGCGTTTCATGCCAGTAATGGATTTCTCTCTTTAATCAGTGCTAGTTTCAAAGTTTTGCAGCCCAAGAGTGTTAACTCTCCAACCTAATCCAGGGCACTAACCTAAACTTGTTGGTGATATGAAAATCAAAAGTTTGTCAATTTTAGATTAAGCGCCAATTTTAAATGTAGTTTGCTTAGTTTTAGGAGTAGAAATGAAACTGGTGGTGTTTTGACTCAAAAACATAAAAATGAACCAAACAATGCAAAATTCTCACTAGTCTACCTTTCAATTCGATGAATATTCTAAATTAAGGAAGAGTTAGAGGTTCAAAGGAGATCCAAAATAAAAGACAAATATATCACTTATAAAAATGAACAACTAGCATTCTACAACAAAATGAAATCAAACTATTCGGCCAAGACTTAAACTAATCTAAGAAAAATAAACAGGTGGGATCAACCTCCGAAAAAGGTGACCACTAGAAACGCTAGTCCTGAAAACCTTCTAGCTAGCTGGATGTCTGCAAGGATGCTAACAGGGAAAGAGATGTAATCACAAAACTATGTGGCCCTGTCCTTGGGATGAAATCCCAAGGATACTATCTCAAGTCAAGACTTGGAAGAGAAGTAATCTAAGTACAGAAAGAAGATGAACTTATCGACATGTTGCGGGGTCTTGACTCTCAACCCTAGAAATCTTATTGAAATGGACATGGTAAGTCACACCACACCAATCTGGAAAATTTTACAGCCACACCAATCTGGAAAATTTTTCACATAAACTCTTACAAAGAACAAAGACACAACCACATCATCATACCTTCTCACTTGATGGGTTGAAGCTCCAAGGATGAGAAAGGAAACCACCAAAGCAGTAACTTCGTCAACTAGGCCTTTCTCTACACTACAATGAAGTTATGAACCAACACCTTTACTTCCACTTTAACCTGTCACAATAGTCTCCACCTTGATTAATTACACCAATTAAAAGCTCCTAAAATAACATCATGACAATCAACATAAAATTGTCTATTTTCCATAGAAAATCCCAGTAAAGGTAACCAAAATCTACCTATTATTTAGTAGGAGGAAATATATTTAAAAAAAACAGAGTTTCATCTCCCTGCACTTGTGACAATGGTCTAAAATCATGGGCCAAAACCTTGGTATATAAGTTGCAAATCAATGCTTATTCGTGCTAACAAGTTCATTGACATTCCTTGACCAAATAAGATTACAAACCTGTTAGGTGGGATATATCCTATTATATTGAGTTGATGCTTCTATTAAGCATTATACATGTACAACATCTCTACAAGGGTTTGATTGAGAACCTTTGATTGGTTGTCATTTTATGGATAAGAACATGTGTATATATCAAGCATTATGTTTACATCATTTATCCTAACTTTGAAAATGTATCAATAAATTTTGGATCCTACAGCGATCTGAGTGCAGTTGCAACAACAAGCTAGTATGTAGTAGAGGTTTTGGGAACATTTACACAGGTCTGGGCTTGAAAATAGCCTCAATCTGCATTCCTAGGCACATTGGGGACCCAAACCAGCAACAATCAATCATAAAAAATGCCTAAGATATCGGTGGCAGTGCTAGCTAGGAACACACAACTAATATTAATATTCCATTATGTGCTAGCTAGGAACATAAAAAAACATTCCAAAAGGATCATACATTGTGATATTCTAGATTCTTATTTCAAGAGACTTGAACTTGTTCTTGAAGTGAATGTAACAACTACTATGAACTTGTTCTTGAATTGATTGTAACAACTACTATTTGTTATTCATGAATTTTGGCACAAACAAATGAAATATGACCCATCGATCCAATTATAAGGGCTTTAATTATTGGCATGGTGTTAAGATTCTCAAATTCTAAACTTAGTTGGAGTCCACCCTTTCAACAAATGCAATCCATGCACTAAATAAGAGATTTAAAATGCCTTAATTGGTAATCTTTATTTGGCAGAAAATACAGAGCTTAGCTTCAACCCAAATATTTCTTATTGTTATGTTCATTTGTACTTATGATGTTCATGTATTGGAGAAAACTCACTATGGCTTGGGAATACCACAACAGACAGATGACTACTAGAAATCTACTCAATTCTCAAAACAATGCTATTATAAATGACAACGTTAAGATAATGGAGAAATGTAACCAACCTCGATCCAATGTTTGATGTAGATTCCCGTTGGAGCTTTCAATCCACGCACTTGTAATCTACAAATTAGTCTTGACAGCCAATATCCAACAAGTACATATAATATATAATTGACATTAACATTATCAATAACAATGGTCCATAATATCATAAGCAAATGTAACCCAATGTATAATAAATGACATTCACACAATGAATGGACGAGAATATGAGTATTTCTATTAATGAACAAGAAGAAGTACAAAGTGATACGACCTCTTGCCGACAACCAATTTGAACCAAGATCTAGATCAATCCACTTGTGCCTCCACCACTTCAATCCTCCATGAATGGCAAACTCAAACTAGCGATGAGTTTGGAAGGTGAACATAAATGGTTCACAACTACAAGGATCAATGAGTGCAGACTGAAGATAGGGCAAAAATCCACTAGAGTGCCTTTACTATTCTCTTCTTCCTCCCGTCCATAAGCCATATGTGCTCAATATATAGTCCTCTCAAAGGTAGGTGAAAGGACACATCGAGACGTTACTTGGTCAGATGGAGAGCCAAAGGTCACCCAATGACCACTTTTTGGGAGTAAAAAGTGATAAAATAGTGGTTTTTACCATTTTACTTGATACCCGTGGGCTATAGTGATGCAACGCGCGGGTATGCATGCTATAGTGATGCAACATGCAGGTAGGAATCAAAATAGGGCAAACTAGTATCACTGAAGGATAAAAATGGATCTGAGTCACTGAAATGGATCCTATAGGCCAAAGAATGCTGATGCTCACAGGGTGGAAGATTTCTATGTAATAGATGCCCCATAATGTGTGAGGTCAGAGACTAAAATGTGCTACGATGGCCGAAATACATTATAAAACCCAGAAGTGGAGTGATGGAGACACAAGTGGAAAGAACAGCTCACTCATCATAATACAATAGTATCTCTGAATACATATCGGTATAGTACAACAATCTGATACAATGGCCATGAATAGGCAGTACATAGTGAATACATGTCATAAGTGATCATAGCCATGATCCCTCTATAGTAAGATATGGTCTTCTGCTGAAAAGAAGACAATTGGTGTAAATTGGAGGTACAAACTGTTGAAATCTGAGCGGTGATATCTCAGATGTAAAGTCAAAGTCATATGTAGCATACTGAATGCCACAAGCGCCTGGGGTCTTCTACACAAGTCTTCGACGGTGCAAGTCCCATCAAGTGAATAAAGGAGCTGGGGTCAAACCTAATGAGACATCGTCTGATTACCGATCAATGATGTATACCATTAACAGATGCGAGATGACCCACCGATAATGAAAATGGGCATCAAGGCACAGAGCACAATCATCAGAGTGTGAATAAATGGGTTGAAGTTGAACACTAAGATGAATCCATCGATCAGGGGACATTGATGTATTCCCAAAACTGTCGATGGCGAGAGAACCTGCCACTAATGACTGCAAGCCTCAAGGTACTCAAATGAACTCTAAGCCTCAAGTCCTGGAATAAATGAGTTGAAGTCGATGGAATGAGACTCACTGGAAGGAGGGAATTAAGGCATCCCCCATCAACCAGCACGAGGTACCAGCAATGTTGAAAGATTTGGAAGATCTCAGGTGAAACGGACTGACTCAATAAGGATGGCCGACATGCAATGGTCAAGAGAACTGAGGAGTGGCCGACATTGGTTTCAGGACTTCCTTTGAACAAGAGCATGAGCAGATGGATAGACTTAGGCAACATAGACTTGACATAAACTGTGCAATGCAGGAGGCATTACAGAGGGATCCATAATGACTGGAAGCTTAACCAATCAGTGGAGAAAACTGAGAAACAAGTACAGCTCCTAAGGCCCAACTATAGTCCCGACTCATAATGTACGGAGTGGAATGAATGCTCTGTTCAAAGGCGACACAACAGCTACCAACAATAAATAGTGACCATAATCCCGTCTGGCTTTTTGGAATATTTGATTTTTTTGGTCTTTTTCATATTTGGGAAAAGCTTGAAAAAGAATAAAATTGCTTATAGTACAACAGGTGAGGGAACGAGTGTCAAATAGCTAGTAGACTAGTCCCAAGCAATGGAACATACCTATGCTTAATGCAAGGAAGTGCGTGTAGGATGTGGACACTCAGCGGTGTGTTCCCTTAGGGTCAAAGGGTCATCAAATTGTGAAGGGCAAATATATAATCTCTACAGGGCTCGACAGGGAAAAGTGCTCAGGCACCAGGCTATCAATTGAGTAAGCGGGAGCCGGCATAAGGCTCAAGCAGCAAGCAGGATGATGCAATGCAATCACAACATGATATAACTGAGGGGAGTCCTTTTTCGTCAAGTTAGTCTCCTCACCCGAAAAAGTGTAAAACAATGAGAGAAGAACTCTTCTAGTCACGTATGACTAGAGTATACCTTTTTCATAATTAATCCACAAAGGTCTAGAAAAGGGGTAAACTTATACCTAAGTGAATGTCACTTAAAATCCTTTAATGAGTTTGAAATGACAAGTATACTCGGCAATCTTGTTTGATTTGAAAAAGTCTAACAAGGGCTTAAAAAAGACTTTATAAAAATCTTTTCCATAAAGGTTTAATGAGCCTGAAAAAGTAAACTCGTGACCTCCTTACTATTTTTAACGAGCTCAAAGGAGATATGGAAGAATGCTCGTAATGAGAGCAGACGAATGTCAGGGGCATGCGAGACTAGTTCCAAGTGCATGGAACAAAGCTATGCATAATGCAAGGAACATGAGCAAGATAAGGACACTCAAGGGGTGTCTGCGAATTCGGATGGCACAAGGTTCAAATGCATCATAACAATGGGGAGGCCTAAACCTATATGCAAGGTTCCGAATATGCTTTCCATGAACGAAGCAAATGTAAAAAAGGACCAGTAAACAAGTATAAGTCCAGCTAAGAATCCTGTCTCCAAGAAACATAAATACCAAGATCATCTCTAAAACGCACATAAAGAAAAATCTGATACACGTCACTGCGGTAGAAACATTTTCAACTTCACTATGGTTAACCTCAGACATAACGCAGGTAGAGCTAACCACTGAAGGTGCCATAGTACCAATACCTGAGAGATCAAAATGATCATCTTCAAAATGAAGAGCAAAGTTGAAGGATGTGGAGGAATCTTCAGGAGCAAATCCATCATCACGGGAGTTGGAAATTCTAGAAATACAATCAAACTCTTCAGGAGCACTGATTTACGGATCTATAGGAGAGCTCAAAGACTCATCAGACTCAAATGTCAAATCAGGGCTGGATGAGACTGTGAATGGATCCAAATTCAAATGGATGGTAGGTTGTACTCGAGGCTCATCTCGTTCAATAAGATCAAGGGTGGGAAGGAAATAAAATTGATGATGAGAATCCTCCCATGGCTTGTCATTACCATTCATGGCCTCAATAAAAACTTCATCTAAAGGTAGGATACCATTGAGGCAATCATGTGAACAAGATAGGTTGGCTACCAAAACTGGCAGCGTAATGGGATCTTCTTCAACTGTCTGGGAAGAAGAGAGATCCAGATCTGCAGTGGTTTGTTGGATGTGATCGTAAGTGAGCTCCGCTATAGATAAGGGCATAGACATCCCGACGTGCGCAATGTCTTTAGACATAGAATCCGCAGATGGAAAAATCCATGGATCATTACAATAGGAAGCCCGGAATGGCATACTATTCGAAGGAGGAGGCGCACTATCGGAAATGGTTCCGATAAAATTCACAGGTGCAGAATGGTTAAAAGTTCCCATCAATGAGGGGTACATCCCAACACCTATGTTCCAGTTTCCGACTGAGAATCAGAAACTTGCGAGACTACAGATCCCATAGATGCTGTGGAAGGAGTGCCAACATAATCCAGCTGATCAATCGTCACAATCTTGCCTTCGTGGGGAAAGAAAATAACTCTAAATACAGTAGACACGACAGCTTTCATAGCATACATCCAGTTTCGACCCAGTAAAAGGTTGTATTCGATGGGCACATCAACCACTTCGAATTCAATAGGCACAAACTTACCTCCCAAGGAGACAACAAGGGAAGGGATAATTCCATGTGGCGTAAAAGGTCTACTGTCGAATGCAATGAGTGTAGTTCTAGACGCGAGTAGAGGAGGAGAGCCAAGAGCTTTCCAACAAGTTAACGACATTACTGACGCAGAAGCACCTTCATCAACCATAGTACATTTGACGAAACTCTTAAGGAAAACCATCTGGATTTGAAAAGCCACATGGTAAGGCAAGTGAGGTTGGACATTAGTAGTGTCAAACTTGATAACACTACGACTTCCCCCATCCTGAACTCCTAATGCACTCAAAAGGGCATGCTTCTGAGAAGGACAAGCTTGCAAAACTTCAAGAGCCGACATAGCACACGGAGTTTGGCCCAAATATTCTACGATGGAGTAGTTATGGGTGGCTCGAGCATTAAGATTATGCATGGAGTGCTTGAGAACACCTTTCGGTATCTGTGGCACAATGGAAGGCTTCTCGATATGCAAGGAATTGTTAGGAGGAGGGGGAGGCTCATTCCCCAAATTCGGTTGTGGTGCACCATAATCACGTTGACGAGTAGCAACACAAACCTCTAACTGAACCATATTCACACATCCATAACCACTAGTATTGGAAGAAGACATTGCCATTTCATTAGTACCATAACCAGTGGTGGGAGCATGCGAAACCATATTTTGATGATGAGGAAGGGGATCCTTCAACACAGCTGGGCTCTGTGCCAAATGCTTCAATGCTTCTTCAATTCGAGGACATAAGTGAGTAAGATGATCCTCCCCACAAAGCTTGCAAGGGAATTTCACCTTACGCCTAGGTTTACGATCCTCACCAGCATTACCGCCTTCCCGAGGAGGGTTGGCATTCTCTTTATGAGGAGTATTACGATTGCTATTGTTGTTACTTCCATTGTTTCCACCCCTACGATTATTTCTCCCCTTTTTCTTACCACCAGGTTGCTGGTTACCTGACGGTTTCGTTGATTACACATTGTGTACATCAGACGACGAAGTGGAAGTGGACAAGGTGTGAACCTGTCTAGGTGCAGACTGGTTTAGTGACAAATTTTGCATTTGATTGGCTACCAAGTCTACAGGATGAGTGCATGTGGACCCCATGATGACATCGACATGTAGTCTAGGAAATGACGTAGGCTCATGTCTTATTCTCAGTGTGTCAGGAATAATGTCATACAAAATGCCAGACTGAGAATAAAGTAGATCTAACTACTGGACTTTCAAGATAGCTTGTTCATCAGTCACAATGCCAAACATCGAAACATCCTTAGCAATGTATGGGAGTAAAGACTTAAGGAACCATTCCAACAGGAACTCTGGAGGAATGTTGGCTTTCACTAATCTCTTCTGCCGATGCCACTCTTGAACATGGTCATAAATATGTGTGGCCTTATTCTAACGGAAGGTGGACAACAACTCAGTACCAGTATCATAACGAACTGGCAACTAGAAATGGTCTAAGAAAACCAAAGCAATATCGTTGAATCCCCTATAGGTGTTTCCCAGTAACTCCACATACCACTTCGCGGCTGCCCCCATGAGGGTGCTTTGAAATAGTCATAATCTAATGGAATCATGATTCAAAGAGTTGGAGGAGCACCAAAGGTGAAACGTCGTGACATGATCTCCCAGGTCCTCACCACCTTTCCCTTCAAACTTTGGAATGTCTGAAGGAAGCTTGGTAGGGACCGGGGGCCAAGTAGGGTCGTGGCACACCAGATCATTCATGAGCTTCGAAAGATCCAAGAGATTCAAGCATGCAAGGAACGGGAGCTGCGGCTGGAAAGATGGATTATAAGCCCCCATAAAAGGTTGGTTAAACGAAACTGTGTTATAAGATGGACCAAAAGCTTGACCATGAGGATTAAACTGCTGATACTGAGGACCTGACGGCCCATAAGCTTGCCCATGGCCATAGGATTGATAACCTCCTCCTGGCTGACCCATTTGAGAGTAAGCAGGTATATGCGTGTTTTGAGCACCATATTGGGGTGGTGGGTTATACTGGTGGCCAGCACTGACTATGTTGTAGTAGGGGTTTCCACCATGAGTATGGGGCATATATGTACTATTCATAGCGGGAACCGTGTTGTATTAACCGTAATGGTATGGTATGTTCCCACCCCCAACATTAGGATTAGCTTGAGCAGTCGTGTGGTGACCAAAAGCATGAGAAGTATTCCCAGCCCCAACATTAGTGTGATTAGTAGCAGGGTTGGTGGTGTGATGTCCATGTGGATAGGAAATATTCCCACCCCTTACATTAGCATCCCTAGTAGCAGCAGTGGACGAAAAAGTATGCGGTATATGTCCACCCCTGTGGTTGGAAGGAAGGGTATCATGTGCAAAAGTAGTCCTAGGTTGACGAGTAGCGACACGTGTATTAGGTGGTGGATGGTGATTCGTATTCCGAATAGCATTTTAGTTAGGTTGAGTAGTCCTAGGAGGTGGTCGTCTTCCAGCATAAGCATTGTTAGGAGGAACATGACCAGTCCCCATACTATGTGAGTGGGTGGACAACGTAGTGCCCCCAGTGAGGGTAGTGCCCCTAATGGGTATAGTATGGCTAACACTTTGGGTAGTGCCAGCATGACTACCAACCATAGTGGAAGGTTCGATAGTATTATGACTAGGCATACCAAAAGAGAGTGCGGTGGGGTTTATCGTAGGGCCAGTGTCATCATGAGTCTCAGGCCTTCCGTATCTATAATCACGTGGAAACGAAGGAATGAAAGGCTCGTCCTATTCTTCATCCTCGGGTAGGTCGGGCATTCCGTAAAGATAATTATTCGGATTCAAAGGATCAAACGGATCCCAGTCAAGTGGATTAGGCCAAATAGAACCAGGTTGAGTGTCAGGTGGATCACCTCCCCAATCCTCATGAGGAGTATGGGGATTGGAAGTATGGTCAACTCTACCCAAAGGAGTAGAAGGGTCTTGCCCAATATCAGGATGTGTAGCCATGTAATCTTCAACGTAAGTCTTGTATGAATTCGAAGACTCAGAGGGAGCCCTCTGGAGTCCCCTAGCAATACAGCGTGTAACCTTGAGTGGCTTTAAACCAGCCAAACGACGAGACCGGCGGAGAGTAGGGCTCTGTGCCACGTTATCTCCGGAGAGAGACACAACGTCCCCTAAAGGCCAACTATTGATAAAAAACAGTAAATTAAAAGCACACACCTAGAGAAACTACAGCCAAGAGCAGACAGACAGAGTGGCTAAATGAGCTCCCGACACTAGAGCTAGTATGTCTCGCCTAGGAGAGGCTTGAGACTCCCAAACTATAGTCGGAGGTAACAGAATCAGTTATAGAGACACCAAGGCTTCACTGTGTCGACAGGGTCAAGTCCACTTCACGAACACAACTGTGTTGTCCAATCCCTATCTGACTCAAGACACAAACAACATAACCACTACAAGTACCCTATGCAGTACCTAGGTAAGGCAACTATGTTCACCGCAATATAACCAATGCTCAGGGGGACAGTCGTAGGTGGGACCCGTCGTATGGGCAGGGTAGCTAAGCCCGAATCACAAGAGGATGAACCTCCGGTACCCCCAGATACGAACAAATCCTGTATATATCTCCCACGTTCAGCCGGTATTAGAGGGATATCTCCTCAACCAACCTCCCATGACCTCGTTCTTAACTCTGGATTGAGTAGAGCTTCCTGAGAACACCGATCTATACCATGGATTCCTCCACTCCCTGGTCAGACACCTAATGTTTTGTCTAGTAGTCTTGGATTGTTAACTCACAATGATCTATTCCAAGACTCTAAACCTATGCTAGTTGGTGTACCCTATAAATAAAATCAGTCTAATCAATTTTAAGATTAAGCGTTAATTTTAGTGGCTGTGATTACTCAAGGGATATGATCGTGAAACTAGTGATGTGTAGACTCAATAGTATGCAAAATCATCCAATCCTAGACTCATCTATCTAATAAAACAATGTCACTAATATGCAAAATCAACCAACAATTCTGAAATAAAAATGCAATCTTTTATCTTTTCGATGCACAAGAAGAACCTAAAATGAAGGCAACAAGCCCTCAATGCAAATGCAATACATAGAAATAAAATATTTTTGTATTTTCTCTTATAAACAGAAAGGAAAATGCAAAAATTAAATGAATATTTTTGTATTTTTCAATATAAATGAAATGAAAAAATGCAAGCAAAATCCTACTATTCAGTCACTGAAGTGCCAAGAAGATCACTAAGACAACCCAGCAGATCCTAAACAACAAGACTCAGCCAAAGGAATGAGCTCAAAAGGAAGTAACCAAGAGGCTAAAACCAAAGATTGGTAAAAAACCAAGAAGGCTCAACCAAGAGAAACGAAGAGATCTGGTCACAACCAAGGCATGAAACAGTCAAGAAAGAGGACAACAAAGACTTAGGGACCAACCAAACTTACCCAGGAACAACCAATAGCCATAAACCAACAAAATCCAGAGTTACATGCTACTATTGAAGGAATACCTGCGAGTACCCACGAGCAGTAGAGTAAACAGAGGTGGGTAGACGCGGGCAGAACTAAGCTAGCCCACGGGTGAGGAAAGGCAAATGGGCAAACAGAGAGTCCAGAGGCTCAGAAAAAGCAAGTTTTCTACAGTGTATCTTAACGGCCAATCAGTGACACAGAGCTTCGATAAACAACAACTCTAAATATAGACTAATGCTCAAAATTTTTTCCAAACATGGATGTTTTCCCTAAAGGAGTCGCCATTTCTGTATTGGAGAAAAATCACTATGGCTTGGGAATACTACAACAGATAGATGACTACCAAAAATCTACTCAATTCTCAAAACAATGCTATTATAAATGACAACGTTAAGATAATGGCGAAATGTAACCAACCTCGATCCAACGTTTGATGTAGATCCCCATTGGAGCTTTCAATCCACGCACTTGTAATCTGCAAATTAGTCTTGACAGCCAATATCCAACAAGTACATATAATATATAATTGACATTAACATTATCAATAACAATGGTCCATAATATCATAAGCAAATGTAACCCAATGTATAATAAATGACATTCACACCATGAATGGTGTAATGTCCCCAGTTTGGCCCCATGGCATTTACATTATAAATGATGTAATATTTGTTATGAAATCATGGTGAGGAGCTCAAGGCCAAGGCCCCGCCATCGATTTATTGATGCATATGCTTTGCGTGCTAGCCAGGCACATCGGAATTTCAACATCATGTAATATGCATTTTAATAAAAATACCCACAACTAGCTATGTAATGCAACAAAGAGATGGGGGCATGATTTCACAAGGAATTGGGAGGGAAAACATTCAAACCCTTGAGCCACTAGAGTCAAGCCAAGTGTCAATGAGGGAACCCATCAAACCCTCAACTACCCATGTTGACTTTTGTACCAAACCATTGATTTCTCCCAAGAGTTGGTTGGGGCAGTTAATGCCTTGGGAAGGGAGAGGTATGGCTGTCCAAATTCGGGTATGGGCAAGCCACCCATCATGGGAAATTGTGTTGGTCTCCTTGGGCAAGAAGAGAGCCATGAAATGGCTCTCCAAGCCAGAATCCAGGACCATTCTTCCTCCCTCACGAGTTGAGAACTACCTGGGCGTTTTCCAGGCATGGGAAAAACGTTTTCTTCATTCCCCTAGCAGAGAAGGGCGTTTTTCTGTGTTGTATACCAGTGGGGAAGAGGGGAAAACGAATGGGGGGTTCAATAGAGACCGTTTTGGACTGTTGAAGGTTGAGATATTGGGGAATAAATCGTTTTTCCTCCCGGGGGTTGTTTTCCCATCCCACAATCCGTTTTTGTTGGGAACGTTTTTGGGAAAACCCATGGCCATCTTATTTGTAGTTCCCATTGTCTAAAATGTGTATCCTTGCCCCTGTTTGTGCTTACTGTGTGAATGAAGAGTGTGTTGGGTATGGGTATCCATGGCTTGAGCTTGAGTGTAAGCCTCCAGGGTTCAATTGTAGCCTGATAAACCCAGTCGGACTGGCTTGGCTAAAATGAATCGGTTAATGGACTGTGTGTGAGCGTGAATGTCCCCTTTTTCCTTGTGAGAATCATGCCCAGCTCGGGGGTGGCCTTCGGATGGACTCAGTATAAGCTGTCGAAGAGCCTATGGCTGGGTGGAACGTTGCAGCGACATAGCTAGTTGCTTGGGACAATTGCAATGAAGATAAGTGTTACTGTCTATGTATTTATTTCTGAAATGTTTTTAATCAATGACTGATTATTGATATGTTGAATGCATATGAAGAGTGTGTGAATGTTGTTTTAATTCCGTTGTGCATAATTTTCTTGTGTTGCATCTGCACATTCATATCTTATTTCTTTTAATGAAATAAGTGGGCTGAATTTTGATTAAAATCCCCATCGATTGGTAGTATGTTCCTTTCCTGGCAGTGGTCAGCAGGCGGGGACATTACATTGTGGTATCAGAGCTGCTGGTTGCAGCATTGGGCCTCTATGGGCCAAATCCAATAACAGTCATCTCTGACAGAAGGAAAGATTTCAATTTTCCTAAGTGTTTGAAAAATTTGCTTAAAGTCTGTTTGAAAAAGTTTTTGTTTAAAGACTGTTTCGGAAAGAATTCCCGAATGTCTTCCGAAACTGCGGAAGCATTCAACGAATCTTTCTGGAATTTCGGAAGCATTCCGCGAGTTTTTCCAAAATTTGCGAAGGAAAGTTTTCGGAAGGAATTCTCTTCCGAAATTTGCGGAAGGAATTCTCTTCCGAAATTGCGGAAGGAATTCTCTTCCGAAATTTGCGGAAGGACTCCGCGAGTTGCCCCGCAACGCGGAAAAATTCGGCGAACTGCTCCGACAAGAGAACAAAATTTTTCTAAGTGTTTTCAAAATTTTTGTTTAAGGTTTGTTCGGGAAGAATTCGGGAAAGTCTTCCGAAACTGCGGAAGGATTCCACGAACAGCTCCGAAATTGCGGAAGGATTCCACGAACGGCTCCGAAATTGCGGAAGGATACAGCGAGCTGTCCCGCAACGCGGAAAAATTTGGCGAAATGTTCCGAAAAGCAGAAAAATTTCTAAGTGCTCGGCGTCGAAAGGAAATTTCGGAAGGAATTCTCTTCCGAAATTTCGGAAGGAAATCTCTTCCGAAATCGCGGATCATTCCGCAACTGCGGAAGACTTCGTCGAATCGTTCTGCAACTGCGGAAGATTTCGGCGAATCGTTCCGCAATTGCGGAAGACTTCACCGAGTCGTTCCGAAATTGCGAATGGATACAGCCAACCGGTCCGCAACTGCAGAAGGATATAGCTAACCGGCCCGCAAATTGCGGGAGCATTCAGTGAACCGCCCCGTAGTGGTGGCAGGCAGGCAGGCAAAAAAAAAAAAAAAAAAAACGAGTAAAGTGACAAAAACTCGATTTTTGAATAGCAGGAGCAACGGGACTCAGAATGGGATGATTCCTGTGGGGCTCGGAGGCCATTGACGAAGGCCATGAAAGAACCAGTGAAGACCCCAAGTCCATTACACTCCGATTTGACAGAAATTGGATAATAGTGACTTTTGAAGGATAGAGTCCCGAGGCTTGACAGAAGGTCGGTTTGAGCCGAAATTGATCAGGCACGGCCATGAAGCAGGAACAATGTTAAGTTCCGAATCTTGGAGCCAAACTCCAAAGGATGTGGAGTCGGGGTGAGCAAGAAGGCCAAAAAGCATTGTTCAGGGCCACTTTTTCGGGATTTTGAAAAGCTTGTGGGCAGTGAAAGTGACCCTAGATGTGGGAATCAAAAATTTTACTAAACTAGACATTTCATATTCTCATTAAGATGGACAGTTTTTGTTAGACGAAGATTTTCCAGAAATGCACCGTTTGGGAGATAGCCGTTTTTGGCCCAAAATTTGGAATTTTGGAAAAATGTGAAAAGTGAGAAGTAGCAAAACCCGGAAATTCATAGAAGATGAACGGTACATTGGAATTGAAATCCGTGAATTGCTGAGTGTTCCTTGTTATATGGACTAACTCCGCCCAATAGAAACGTTTTTGTGATTCCTCATAGATTTTCTTCCACTGGTGGCTAAAGTTGGCATTCGGGACCAAAATGCAACTGTGTAAAATGTGCAGAAGTAGAGTGAAAGTTGTCATTTTTGAAGAGATGCAGTTCTCGCACCCGATGTCGAAATGGAGCATGAAGACAGGCATTGGAAAGCTTGTCCAGCAAGGAACAATGATGCATGACCATAGTTTGAAGGAGGTCTATATATATCATAGATATTTAGTGCAGAAGAGTGCCAGCGGCCGTTTTGACAAGCAAATTTTGTTGTCAATATGGGCAATTTCTACAATTGCAGGATATGGAAGAGGAATTCCATGTCACGATGAGGGACCGAAAAGGGAAGAATTTCTTAAACCTCTGTTTGTTATCATACTTATAATTATGAAATTGTCATATGGCATAAAAATGTTAAAAATGTAAGGGATTACATAGATGTATATGCACTAGATGGCATCTTAACAAATTGCATAGTGCATATAGAAATGCTTGTGCATAAATGGGATATTGCACCTTGGTAGAATAATGAAGTCGGCATATGCAATAACCACTAATGGAGAATATTGTGGTTGATAATCACTATTGATGTTGGTATTGGTTGTAGGACCAAAGATAACAAAGAGCATGGCTAAATGTGCTGAGGATGTTGTTGCATGAAGCCAGCAACCTTATGAAGAAAGGATGGTGCAACAAATATATGATCAAAAGTGGCAAAAGGACTGAGCAGCCTTGGTAAGAGGCCAACTGATCGGGTAACATCAGGCGATGTTAATGGTAACCATGTAGGTAGTGATTATCAGTGCCAAATTGCATGAATGTTGAAGAGGATTCGGTAAGATCTCTTCAACTATGTTTGAGCTATGTTGAGATAGTTGCATGTGATATTGAATATCGATTGGGACTGTTAACCTACCAAGCTTGGTGAGGTGTGGGTAAGTGAAGGAAATGATCCTTACACCCTATGACTGTTTAGAAATCTCAATGCATTCATATGAATTTATATCATGTCATGTGTATGTTGGTTATGTGCTTAATAACTAAAGCAAATGAGGACTGGTGGCCCTGATTATGGAAATGCAGAATAGTAAGTACATGAAGAGCCAAATCATGATCGATGGGTCGCTAGAATGCTCTGTGGAAGGACAGAGTTGTATGAATGATATGACTGTGAAATAATGAGTATTTACGATTTATTTAAGTTGCATGGATAGTGTGACTATGTCGTGAAATTCCATTGTGATAATGATGCATATATAGAAATGTATATATATTTCATTGCCTTTTTAAATGTTAAACAACTGAAGGTGTTTGAATTATTGAGTATTCTAATTCTGAGATCACTTCAGTGACTGTTATGGCAATGAATGATTATGTGCGTAGATACTCACAACGTGTTTGGCTGACTGAAGTTTTAGTTTTCAGGTAGAAAAGTCTTGCGTATGGCAATGAGGATAAGTCCATAGTAAAGACTGGGATCTACCATGTGCAGAAGCCAAAGGTTATGAGAAGGTTCTCATGGTTGTAAATTTACGCATGAAATGAATCTGAAAATTGTCTGGGTTAAGTTTATGAGAATAGTCTCATAGTTGCAAATCTAATTTTTGTAGGAAAACAGAATTACAAATTTCAGATTTGAAAATTGCTTATAATTGCTAATGATTGTTTGGCTTATATAGAATTGTGTCAGGAAGACATGCTGTAGGTGGATGTTCAGGTATGGTAGCAAGGGTGAAACCATAATGGGCAGTGTGATACCACTTACAAGGGCCAAACACTATGAGGAGAGACTCATTGCTAAGCAAATCAATTTCTGTAGGAGACAGAATTGTAAATTCATATTGAATTTAATTATTAATGTTATTGATTGGTTATGGAACAATCATATTTGAAGCTGATTGCTAAATGTTGCTGACTGTTTGGCTATTTGATAAAGTGTGCCAGGATGACACATTGCAGGAAGATCATGTGTGATGGCCTGCAGAAGCCAAATTAGATGGGAAGGATTCCATGCTTTGGAAATGGGTTTCGGGTGAAACGCCATTGTCTCAACCAAACAGCATGTCGGTAAACCATGAAAGTGAGATGGTAAAGCTATGCCTAGAAGGCATGTGAGACACATATGCAAAATGAATGAGTATTCTATGACCCTAGACAAGAATATGCATGTCTAAATTATTAGATTGAATATGCAGAGCATGTTTTAATACTTCATTATTGTTCCAGACTGCTTGAGTATGATTAGGGCCTACATGGCGCACATTAGGAAGGGGGTGCACACCTTTTCTGGTGCTGGGTCATGGTAGGGTTTTCAATATTGACTACACCCTAAGGGAATGGACGCATTCCTGGTGTTTCAATACTTGATAGTGAATGATATGAAATATGATTACGATTTTTGAGCAGCAATACTGATGAGTCTGCTTATCCTTCTTGTGCTATCAGCTTACACAGATGCAATTGGTGTTGCACGTAAGAGGCAAAGTGAAGAAAGGGTGCTCAAGAGGACTATATGGGCAGTGGTAACCTTTCTACGCTCACACTAAAGGACACTAGAAGGGGTGGATAGGCCCGGGGAGCTATGTTGCAGAAAAGGGGTATCATCCTTGTGTAGTGTGAGTGGGTATTGTGGGGCCATGCTAGCCTGCAGTCAAGTGAGTCAACTATGGAGTTCCTAGAGGGAACCACCGGTTGCATAAGAGAAGGAGCCACGTAATCATACTATGTTGTTCATATTGCCTGATAAACCCAGTCGGTGTACTGGCTTGGCAATGGTTGTGGTATGCCTGATAAACCCAGTCGGCGTACTGGCTTGGCATTGGTTATATGGGTGTTGTGGCGAATGGTTGCTGGATGCCTGATAAACCCAGTCGGTGTACTGGCTTGGCATTGGTTATTTGCATATTGTGGAGGTATTGGTTATTTGGGTGTTATTTCCTGACAAACCCAGTCGGCGTACTGGCTTAGCATACTGATTTTGAAATGCTTGATAAACCCAGTCGGCGTACTGGTTTAACATACTGATTTTGAAATGCTTGATAAACCCAGTCGGCGTACTGGCTTAGCATACTGATTTTGAAATGCTTGATAAACCCAGTCGGCGTACTGGCTTAGCATACTGATTTTGAAATGCTTGATAAACCCAGTCGGCGTAATGGCTTAGCATACTGATTTTGAAATGCTTGATAAACCCAGTCAGCGTACTGGCTTAGCATACTGATTTTGAAATGCTTGATAAACCCAGTCGGCGTACTGGCTTAGCATACTGATTTTGAAATGCTTGATAAACCCAGTCGGCGTACTGGCTTAGCATACTGATTTTAAGGATGCCTGATAAACCCAGTCGGCGTACTGGCTTGGCATTGCCTATTCGGATGATGTTGTGGAGCAGCATGAGTGCTGGCCAAGCATCCACCCCACAGGTGATCCAAGGCTTGTAAAGCAGAGAAGGAAACCTGTGGAGCAGCGAGGAAAATGCACAATACAGATAAGTATTCATTCTCATTTATTTCTTATTTGGAATGATGAAGACTTCAGGTATAAGTCTTATGACAACCAAGCTAATACACTGTTGTTTCTTGTTGGAAACCTTGGCCATTACAGGAAGCAAGGACCCTGAAAGAGCTATAAATGCTTGGTAAAGCCAGAGAGTAACTGGTTGGAGCTATAAATGCTTGGTAAAGCCAGAGAGTAACTGGTTGGAGCTATAAATGCTTGGTAAATCCAGAGAGTAACTGGTTGGAGCTATAAAATTCTTGGTAAATTCAGAGAACAGTTGGTGGGAACAGTAACCACTCGATGTTGTGGAGCAGCTGGCGTGCTGGCCAAACATTCCCTTAAACAATTGATAAAACCAGTCAGCGTACTGGCCTGGCATTGCCTATTTGAATGGTTGTGGAGTAGCTTGCGTGCTGGCCCAACATTCATTGTTGTATCCACAGGAAATCCAATGCTTGGAAAGCGAAGAAGGATCCTGTGGGATAAAGTGAAGACATCCTATAAAGATAAGTATTTGGGTATCTTGTAACTCTTGCTTATGAATATACATGTGTATATGACTTAATTATGATTTCTTAAATTCTCATTTGGAGATAAACCCTATGAAAATACACTAAACATGTGCATTGACTCAATGTTTGAGTGTAGGTATTGCTGGAAGCAAGGACTGTGAAAGCATCTGGAGGATGCATGTGGACATGTGACCATCCTAAAGAGAGCTCAGTATGAGCGGTAATGAAAGATGGTGCTAGTGGAACAGTGTGGGTCCTAGCAGCCAAAGGTTCTGTAAGCGACAATGGGGAAGGGTTCCCTGGTTGAAAGCCATTAGACAGACCTTAGACACTAAAGTGTCATAGCCAAGAAAGGGCAAGTCAAGCATTCACATTAAAGTGAAAGAGGCCAAGGAGCATGGAACCACCAGTGATGGTGTGGCTCCGGATTGGAACCAGATTAAGAGGGGGAAACTCTTACTCTTCTCTTTCCTTTTTGACTAATGCATCTCAGAAATAAAAGATTGTTGAGTGCATATCATGGCTGAAAATAGATTGTGCTGAATTGCTTGAGATGAAATGTGAATGCTGAAATAATAAATTTTCCTGTGAAAGGATGAACATGAATGAATTCATGTGTATGTTGGGAATGCATGAAAGTATGGAAGTCCCATGAATAAAGCATGGACGTTCCAAGTCAATTAGGAAAAATAATTGACTAATTTTATTATTGTGTTATGCTTGTCCTAACAGGAATTGCCATGATAAGTATCACAGATAGTTGCCAGGACAACAAGAAAGATGGCATCCATGAAATTCCAGACTTGTAGATCAGCTGGAAGATAAACAAACGGAAGGGATTGCTCTGGAGCAATGCCCACTTGTAGAGCTGGAAGACCAAAGCTAGCAGGAGGAACTTGTGGAAGCTATGGGACTTGATCGTGAAAGGTCAAAGTAAAGAGACGAATTGCAGGACAGACCTGCCACCATCTGTGAATTATGAATCATGTGTAAAGTGGGTATATAGTCCGAAGTGTTGAAACACCGAGGACGGTGTTATTCCAAGGGGAGGGGAATGTAATGTCCCCAGTTTGGCCCCATGGCATTTACATTATAAATGATGTAATATTTGTTATGAAATCATGGTGAGGAGCTCAAGGCCAAGGCCCCGCCATCGATTTATTGATGCATATGCTTTGCGTGCTAGCCAGGCACATCGGAATTTCAACATCATGTAATATGCATTTTAATAAAAATACCCACAACTAGCTATGTAATGCAACAAAGAGATGGGGGCATGATTTCACAAGGAATTGGGAGGGAAAACATTCAAACCCTTGAGCCACTAGAGTCAAGCCAAGTGTCAATGAGGGAACCCATCAAACCCTCAACTACCCATGTTGACTTTTGTACCAAACCATTGATTTCTCCCAAGAGTTGGTTGGGGCAGTTAATGCCTTGGGAAGGGAGAGGTATGGCTGTCCAAATTCGGGTATGGGCAAGCCACCCATCATGGGAAATCGTGTTGGTCTCCTTGGGCAAGAAGAGAGCCACGAAATGGCTCTCCAAGCCAGAATCCAGGACCATTCTTCCTCCCTCACGAGTTGAGAACTACCTGGGCGTTTTCCAGGCATGGGAAAAACGTTTTCTTCATTCCCCTAGCAGAGAAGGGCGTTTTTCTGTGTTGTATACCAGTGGGGAAGAGGGGAAAACGAATGGGGGGTTCAATAGAGACCGTTTTGGACTGTTGAAGGCTGAGATATTGGGGAATAAATCGTTTTTCCTCCCGGGGGTTGTTTGCCCATCCCACAATCCGTTTTTGTTGGGAACGTTTTTGGGAAAACCCATGGCCATCTTATTTGTAGTTCCCATTGTCTAAAATGTGTATCCTTGCCCCTGTTTGTGCTTACTGTGTGAATGAAGAGTGTGTTGGGTATGGGTATCCATGGCTTGAGCTTGAGTGTAAGCCTCCAGGGTTCAATTATAGCCTGATAAACCCAGTCAGACTGGCTTGGCTAAAATGAATCGGTTAATGGACTTTGTGTGAGCGTGAATGTCCCCTTTTTCCTTGTGAGAATCATGCCCAGCTCGGGGGTGGCCTTCGGATGGACTCAGTATAAGCTGTCGAAGAGCCTATGGTTGGGTGGAACGTTGCAGCGACATAGCTAGATGCTTGGGACAATTGAAATGAAGATAAGTGTTACTGTCTATGTATTTATTTCTGAAATGTTTTTAATCAATGACTGATTATTGATATGTTGAATGCATATGAAGAGTGTGTGAATGTTGTTTTAATTCCGTTGTGCATAATTTTCTTGTGTTGCATCTGCACATTCATATCTTATTTCTTTTAATGAAATAAGTGGGCTGAATTTTGATTAAAAGCCCCATCGATTGGTAGTATGTTCCTTGCCTGGCAGTGGTCAGCAGGCGGGGACATTACAAATGGGTGAGAATATGAGTATTTCTATCAATGAACAAGAAGAAGTACAAAGTGATACGAGCTCTTGCCGGCAACCAATATGAACCAAGATCTAGATCAATCCACTTGTGCCTCCACCACTTCAATCCTCCATGAATGGCAAACTCAAACTAGAGAGGAGTTTGGAAGGTGAACATAAATGGTTCACAACTACAAGGATCAATGAGTGCAGACTCAAGATAGGGAAAAAATCCACTTACTATTCTCTTCTTCCTCCCATCCATAAGCCATATGTGCTCAATATATAGTCCTCTCAAAGGTAGGTGAAAGGACACATCGATACGTTATTTGGGTAGATGGAGAGCCAAAGGTCACCCAATGACCGCTTTTTGGGAGTAACAAGTGATAAAATAGTGGTTTTTACCATTTTACTTGATACCCGCGGGCTATAGTGATGCAACACGCAGGTACGCATGCTATAGTGATGCAACATGTGGGTAGGAATAAAAATAGGGAAAACTGGTATCACTGAAGGATAAAAATGGATCTGAGTCGCTGAAATGGATCCTATAGGCCAAAGAATGTTGATGCTCACAGGGTTGAAGATTTCTGTGTAACAGTTCACTTGGGGTTGCATACAATCTTTCTGGGCACACTTTCATCTTGGCTACTAGCATGAAGATTCCTAATAGTCGATTCTTCTTTTTGCATGTAGCCTTTGGCTATTTGTGATTCACCCGACCTCCTTACTTGAGAGTTGGGTAACTTAATCCTCAACAACTACCCCATTACATCTAGCTCTCAAAAAAATCACCATACAGATAAGTTGTTTAACTAGATTATGCAATCTAACAGAATCTACTGTATGCATGTCCATAAAGATGTGCAGAACAAATTTCAACAAAGGAATTGAAAACACATAATTGCATAATATAAAAATTCACACAAAAACACCATAAAGATATTTTGGTGTGAATTAAATTGAAACGTCGACCAGTTATATGGCCAATGTGGATACTCAGGAAGATGTTCACTCTAACCATACAGGTACTTTACATAATTGTAAACATGTAAAATAGTTCCCAAGGGAGCATTCAATAACCATCCATATGAATCCACCTTAAATGTCACCTGAATTGCCAATGATAAGACAAGGGAGGGCTGTCTAAAAGGTTACTGATCCGTAAACAGTAGTCCTATGACCTGTCCATTTCACCGACACAGATACTCTGCGGAAGAAGAATTCAAAATCTCTGCAATTAAACAATTGATTGACAATTTGAATTTTAAACCGATTTCAAAGCTTCTTGTTCTTTGCAATTTCTCTGGCAACTGAAATCCAACTCTGCTCGCTCTGTCAACGCTATATTAGTATTGCTCCAACTGACCAAAAACAATGCTCAAAACAACAAATCTGTGGGTGCAAATTTCAAATGCATTCACAATCTAATGCATGCTCTATTTTAATGGCCAACTCCAATGGAAAATTCAATGAGATAACTCTATTGTCCATGGTGCATTCAACCTCTCAATTTTGTTAATCCAGCACATACATATGCTACGCTTCAATGTTATTGCAACTTCAGGTTATGGCCTATGGTTGGCAGCCAAACATAGATTTAATTAAAACACATGGTGGGCAGCAATGAGACCCATGGTCTAACCTTAGCACAATCCAAAAGTAATTAACTGGCTGTAAATGATGATTTAGTCAAATGATTTAGAATAGAGATCACTGAGCAACTGTTGCAAACCACTGATTTGAACTAGGGCAATTTGGCGGTGAACTAAGGAATTGGCACACTGATTATCCAAGCAATGGGCCAAAGATCAGGGAAAATTGAGCTATTGTAGGATGTGGTTACATAGCCTTCAGATAATTATATACCTAGTTATCATTCTAACTCGAAAGAGTGTTGTACCATGTAATTTTCATAGCATTTGGAGTACAATTCTTATGTCAGCAAACAAACAAACAAATAACTGAATTCAACGATTTGTTCAAGCTAAGAATGATGGAGCTACTAAGCCAAAAATTGTGGTAGAATGTGGGTTGCACCAGTCTACAGAGCCATCAATAAAAGTGGCTAGATCAGCAGCAAGAACCATTTCAAGAAGAAATGGTTCTTGTTGCTGATCTAGCCCACAGAAGTCCTTAGATTTCCTAAAATTGTCTTTTGACACACAGGTATGTCCTCAAATATAACCTAGAATCATATCACTGCTAACTAGGGGGGGGTCAAATAGGGCTGAGAATTGATTTTAGGGCCTAGGATGTTCCCAACAACATGGATTTATTTCTCAAATATCCATTGTTTACAACTACTGCTCATTCTCAAAAATTCCCAGGTCTGATTGTTAGCCACTTTAGCATTGCTATGATGCATAAACTTGATATCAGCATGTGATAACTATAAACAAGAACATTTAACTCTACAGGACAATAGGATAAGCCCTAACTGCTTCAAACACCACTCAAATTTCTACAAAGATTCTTTAAACAAAAGGTAATACTCTACAGGGGATTGTGTGTCCCAACGAGGTGCCAAGGATCACCATTCCACTAGTTGTTCTTCAAATGCTGATATAGCCTAATACAATGAGTTTTTTAAGGCTGCTTCCATATAGAGTGCTCAAAAAATGCAAGGGACAAATTTCATATGCTAACTACCATGGACAACCTCTTTTGTCACTAATCACTTTAGCAGGGAATAAAGTGGGCATCATACATATGCTCGCCATATTGTTAGCCTTAGTGTATGTTCAATGCTCAAAGTGGATTTGCCACATGCCCTGTTTACAATACAATGGATGAGGCTTGACTGAAGCAATGGACTCACATATGTTGATGAGATTTTAAAGGATGATTTTATAGCTATCTTATCTATTGCAAATGATGATACTAAAAGCATAAGTATCAATATTTGGTGGCGAACACATGCTTCAACTACATAGAATGGAAATTGTCCAAAAATGGTTTGATATTGGCATCCTCTAATATGGGAAGTTCAGCTCTTAAAATGTTGCAAATAGGAGTGCAATTAGGATAGGGAAAACATCTCTAAATACAATGTGATGGGGGCTAATCAATAAATTGGCATAAATAAATATGTCAAAAAATCTATCAATACAATCAATGAATTTGACAAGAAATGACATAGTCAGAGCCCCTACAATCAATGAATTTGACAAGAAATGACATAGTTAGAGCCCCTGCAGCTTGCTTACATGTTCAGTGGTAACCAACCAATGCTGCAGTAGGACCTACCAAGGAGCAGAACCCTCCAAGCAATGCACCACCCACTTGGTAGCAAGGATGCTTCCTTGAGTTGCCACATCAATCAACCTAACCCACCATCCTTCGACATGATGCACATGTCCCACGGGACCATAGGATGGTCCCTCTCTCTACCATACCTCAACCACAAATATGATCGCAAAATTTGCTTCAAGCACTGAAACTGTGCCCAACTCGGCAACCAAGAGGAGACATAGTAAATGTGAGAAGCTTGGAGAATCCTCCCAATAGCTTAGCGAACGAAAGGTATTTATACTACCAGACGTGAAGCTTACTCTGCAGCCATTTAAGACACTAATCCCACATAGAAATAGATGAAAGGAGCACTCCAAATGGTATTCCAAGATACAATATAATGACCCCAGGAAAACATATATCCACAACGGGGAATCAACCAGGTAGATTGTCCAATTTGACCGACCAAAAATCTATCTTGTGATCACTAACTACTGCACTCAAAGCTGTACATAAAGTGCCTACCAAAGCTATTTAAATTTAAATTTGTTGAATATTTGTAATAGTACTAGTTATCAGTTGAACAAGCAGGGGTTTCACCCAACAAGGTAGATTGACTGATGAGATCGATACAGACTTGCAACTTGCAAGTTAAATGTGAGGTCCCTAGACTCATTCTCCTGTCTATAAAACAGAGAAAAGAGCTATCTGCTAGTGTTTCTGACCCAGTTTCACCACACACAATTAGGATAATTGTAAACAGTCTAAAATCCATGGTCTTTTGTAATATGACCCATCAATAAAATTTAGTATTTTTCTATTTTTTTAATTTTCTGAATTAACCAAAAGGCACATCAATTATTTCTAAGGATTAAGGTACCCAATTCTCAAGTACGGAAGTCGGGTGAATCACAAAGTAAGGAGGTCGGGTGAATCAACAATTACCTTAATCCTCACAATTGATGCTCACAACATTGTAAACATCTCAAGAAGGTAGATAATTGTAGCCATTGAACCCTAAGATTGGAACAAGCAAGTGGAGGAAGCAATTCCAATCCCCAGCAGTGGAAGGAAATAAAGAGAATGGTAATTCATGTCAGTTTGTAAGCTGGAGGTGCAAGTCCCTGACAGCTTCAAGTCTATGACACTCTTAATGTAATCTCTTGAGACTCAAGAGTAAGTTTGTGCTCTTCAAGGAGCAGCACATCTTCCCCAAGGATTCAAAGATCATTGAAGAACTACAGACTAAGATAGAGAGATCAAGTAGTGCTTCTTCTCTACTACTTCCTTTCAAAGTATAAGCATAAGTAGACATTATAATGGTGAGGTTGATGTCATCATAATCACTATAAGATACAGCAAATGGAGGTCTTTTTCATTGTGCACAAAATTAGTGAAGAGCATAAGATTGCACTCATGCCTGGACTTGGTTATCCCAAATTATTTCAATATCTAACAATATTTCAATGTAAATCCTATTGCATAAGGAAAGCTCAAGGAAATGTCTAGCCAAACAACCTTCAAGCGAAATGTGTGTCATCTAAGAAATCATAAATGCCATCAATGTTGAGATTAGAATTGCCATCAATGTGTGTTATCTAAGCAATCATAAATGCCATCAAGTTATCCATTAGAGTGAATGTGGAACTAGTCACAATTGATGCTCACAACATTGTAAACATCTCAAGAAGGTAGATAATTGTAGCCATTGAACCCTGAGATTGGAAACATGCTTTCAGACATCTTATCCTTATTGTAAGTTTCTTGCTCCTTATATGATAGGTATGGGATTGGGATTTAATCAAGAGCACCAAGCTCTCTATCAACCTATTGAACTTCTCTATGATGACCTTAGCAAAATTGTACCCTTCTCTCAAGAAAGTCACTAATTGGGCATGGTAAGATTTTTCTACCTTATTTTAAATCTTGGTTAGGAAGTTCCTTGAGGATGGTAATATTTTTCTACCTAATAAGGGTGTTGATTGATGTATTTGAGATTCAACATAGTGAAAAGGCTAGAGCCTAGAGGAACGGGTAGAGGGTGTTACTAATGATGAGGAGCTACCAGAGTTAGTCAAGGAAATATGAAATTATCTGATACAGCAACTGAAACACATAATATTCCTTAAATCTTTCTCCTCCCATCTGAATTTGCATTTTTGCAGCTCCAATTGTGACTAAGAATACTATCAGCAAATGCAATTCCACTCCACTTCCACAATGTCAAAGTGAGCACTGAAGAAATAGTGAATGTGTAATTCCAACTCTACCCTGGCAATCTCAACATTTCATTAATAGCTTATGCAGAGCATCATGTGCTTCATGCAAATTGAGTATTCTTGGTCAATACACTTCAAACGAGGCAGAGCAATCGGAAAGCTTTCATTCACAACAGCTTTACTATTGGTTTTCTCTCGGAAAACTTTCCCAAAAAACCTTCAAGCATGTCTTCCAGCAAACAAACACGCTCGTCTTCCAGTTTTATAAGTGAAGAAGATTCTAAATCGCAGTCTTCAGCAGGGCTTTTGAATGCCATTATGGAAACACTCAACGATGTAAGCCTAGCTCAGTAATTCAACAGGCTTAGTTATAACACATCTACAGCTATTCAGCTCTTCTTGGTAGATTGGCTATTTTCAACAAATGTAAGCTCATACAGCATTCTTATTCATTTGGGCTCTGTGTAATAAGCTTCCTAAGCAAGCAGTTTGTCAACTGAAGATTAGGCATTCATTCTCTAACAATAAAGGAACCCTCAGGCCAATTTGGCTTCATTTGTAATCTACCAATTTGGTTAACAACCACGACTTTTTTTTCTTTTTATACAATAATCGTTTCTGTTTAAAAACAAAGATGAGGATCCTAATATAGGAAATGTTTTTTATTATATGTAGTTATTTGTTATAGTATGACGTTTTCTGGACTCTAGAGGCAATTTAGAGCCTCTTTGTTTTTGTATTTTGGTTCAAAAATGGATTGCACTCAGAGCTATTCTGGTTATCTGCACCCTTCCATACTATATACATGAGAAAACATTGCAATTTTTGTCTAATGGTTTGGATTCACATTAATGTACATTAATATATATTCTTTTTCTCAAAATTTGAATATGTTCTATATGTTTTGGTTGTATTTTTTTTCTATATTTTTCTATTTCTGCATGTTTCTAGTTTTTGGGGTCCACCGAATTTTCAGTGATAGGGAATTTTTGGAAACACTATAGCCCAACAGAATGTCCATAAATACCACATATTGAAAAGGAGAACCAACAAAAGATATAAACCAAGGGGGGAACAGAAGTACAAGGTCAAGGAAAACATGAAGAGGAGATCCCCAAAGATGAAATCTATTTAAACTTATGGAAAATTGTTCCCTATAGAAAATAAGGATGACACAATGGAAATGAAACTGATTCTAAAACAACACAATAGGAGAATCTAGAAATTAAAAAATTAGGAATTAAAAAACAATCCAATCCTACAAGTGACCACCCAATTAAAAAGTTTTCTACAAATTCTAGAATGTTTCAGGACCTCATATATTTTAGCATGTATTCACAAACTGAGAATCAGAACAACTCTCCACCATGGATAAAGTCAAAATCTTATTTTGGATTATCCATTCACTCCAGAAAGGTGCAATAACATAATGATACATGAATGTCAATGGTACTATTGCTTGGAATCAAGTCTAAAATATTAAGTCAACAACACTAAAAGCATACTCTCCATTTTAAAACTATTAACCTAGTAGTAATAATAATAACAATTCAGTAGCCCTAGTCAAGATTCATAGATACCAGAATATATGATTTTTAAACCAACAATGTTTGTGAATCCCTTTTATATTCCCCCATGCAAGAAATAAGGAAATTGATGTCATGTGAATAAAAAAGATATAGACAACAATAGAGACAATATAATGTAAATATAAAATCAAAACAAGACCAAAAACAATGGAAAATAATGGGGATCACATTGGGAAAAAAACAACAAAATAAAAATGGCATGCACTAATATGTGACAATTTTTACATCTTATGCATCATTACATATTGTGTAACAAGAGGATGAGTTGTCACTGCTATTTATCCCTAGTCTTTTAAGTTTTCTATTGCTTGACCCATGGACATACATTACATTCAGAGATGATAGTTGAGTCGAGGTGTCTAAAATCCAAATGATTAACAACATTTACTGTGCTTTCACTATATTAAGAGTGATGATAGATGTGGCAACTGGAAAGCTGATGGAGCCATAGATTAGTGAGTCGGTAACATGGGTTTTTCTGTTTCTTTAAAAATGAGGATGAGCATCAAGCAGCATTAAACATGTGAGTATTTTGTAGAATGGGAGATTTAGTCCACACCATACTTTCTCCCTTTACTCAAGGCATACAATAGGATGGATGAATTACTGATTAGTGCTTTAAGAATGAAGGCCATTGGATGTTTTTATTTGGGGAAATACTCATGAAACATTTCCAAGGTATTTCTAGGACATCTTATACCAGTTTTTGTACTTGAAACATTTATAGTACAGAACAATGTATGAAAACAGAGTCTTTCCATGTTTCAAAACATAATGAAAATTTAGATTCTACTACTAGAGTTGGGATTTGAAGCATGCTTTCAGACATCTTATCCTTATCGTAAGTT
This sequence comes from Larix kaempferi, assembly GCA_027924585.1. NCBI lineage: Eukaryota > Viridiplantae > Streptophyta > Pinopsida > Pinales > Pinaceae > Larix > Larix kaempferi. The sequence continues at coordinate 19,572,725 of BSBM01000445.1, read as the reverse complement.
TCTTCCTCCTTATATGATAGGTATGGGATTGAGATTTAATCAAGAGCACCAAGCTCTCTATCTACTTATTGAATTTCTCTATGATGACCTTAGCAAAATTGTACCCTTCTCTCAAGAAAGTCACTAATTGGGCATGGTAAGATTTTTCTACCTTATTTTAAATCTTGATTAGGAAGTTCCTTGAGGATGGTAATATTTTTCTACCTAATAAGGGTGTTGATTGATGTATTTGAGATTCAACATAGTGAAAAGGCTAGAGCTTAGAGGAATGGGCAGAGGGTGTTACTAATGATGAGGCGCTACCAGACTTACTCAAGGAAATCTGAAATTATCTGATACAGCAACTGAAACACATAATATTCCTTAAATCTTGCTCCTCCCATCTGACTCTGCATTTTTGCAGCTCCAATTGTGACTGAGAAGACTATCAGCAAATGCAATTCCACTCCACTTCCACAATGTCAAAGTGAGCACTGAAGAAATAGTGAATGTGTAATTCCAACTCTACCCTCGCAATCTCTGCATTCATTAATAGATTATGCAAAGCATCATTTGCTTCATGCAAATTGAGTATTCTTGATCGATACACTTCAAATGAGGCAGAGCAATCGGAAAGCTTTCATCCACAGCAGCTTTACTATTGGTTTTCTCTCAAAAAACTTTCCCAAAAAACCTTCAAGCATGTCTTCCAGCAAACAAACACGCTCGTCTTCCAGTTTTATAAGTGAAGAAGATTCTAAATCACAGTCTTCAGCAAGGATTTTGAATGCCATTATGGAAACACTCAGTGATGTAAGCCTAGATCAGTAATTTGACAAGCTCAGTTATAACACATCTTTAGCTATTCCGCTCTTCCTTGTAGATTGGCTATTTTTAGCAAGTATCAGCTCATACAGCATTCTTATTCATTTGGGATCTGTGTAATAAGCTTCCTAAGCAATCAGTTTGTCAACTGAAGATTAGGCATTCATTCTCTAACAATAAAGGAACCCTTAGGCCAATTTTGGCTTCATTTGTAATCTGCCGATTTGGTTAACAACCACGGCTTTTTTTCTTTTTATACAATAATTGTTTTTGTTAAAAAACATAGATGAGGATCCTAATATAGGAAATGTTTTTGATTATATGTAGTTATTTGTTATAGTATGACATTTTTTGGACTCTAGAGGCAATTTAGAGCCTCTTTGTTTGTGTATTTTGGTTCAAAAATGGATTGCACTCAGAGCTATTCTGGTTATCTGCACCCTTCCCTACTATATACATGAGAAAACATTGCAATTTTTGTCTAATGGTTTGGATTCACATTAATGTACATAAATATTTTTTTTTTTCTCAAAATTTGAATATGTTCTATATGTTTTGGTTGTATTTTTTTTCTATATTTTTCCATTTCTGCATGTTTCTAGTTTTTGGGGTCCACCGAATTTTCAACGACCACCCAATTAAAAAGTTTTCTACAAATTCTAGAATGTTTCAGAACCTCATATATTTTAGCATGTATTCACAAACTGAGAATCAGAACAACTCTTCACCATGGATAAATTCAAAATCTTATTTTGGATTATCCATTCACTCCAGAAAGGTGCAATAACATAATGATACATGAATGTCAATGGTACTATTGCTTGGAATCAAGTCTAAAATATTAAGTCAACAACACTAAAAGCATACTCTCCATTTTAAAACTATTAACCTAGTAGTAATAATAATAACAATTCAGCAGCCCTAGCCAAGATTCATAGATACCGGAATATATGATTTTTAAACCAACAATGTTTGTGAATCCCTTTTATATTCCCCCATGCAAGAAATAAGGAAATTGATGTCATGTGAATAAAAAAGATATAGACAACAATAGAGACAATATAATGTAAAGATAAAATCAAAACAATACCAAAAACAATGGAAAATAATGGCGACCACATTGGGAAAAAAACAACAAAATAAAAATGGCATGCACTAATATGTGACAATTTTTACATCTTATGCATCATTACATATTGTGTAACAAGAGGATGAGTTGTCACTGCTATTTATCCCTAGTCTTTTAAGTTTTCTATTGCTTGACCCATGGACATACATTACATTCAGAGATGATAGTTGAGTCGAGGTGTCTAAAATCCAAATGATTAATAACATTTACTGTGCTTTCACTATATTAAGAGTGATGATAGATGTGGCAACTGGAAAGCTGATGGAACCATAGATTAGTGAGTCAGTAACATGGGTTTTTTTGTTTCTTTAAAAATGAGGATGAGCATCAAGCAGCATTAAACATGTGAGTATTTTGTAGAATGGGAGATTTAGTCCACACCATACTTTCTCCCCTTACTCAAGGCATACAATAGGATGGATGAATTACTAAGTAGTGCTTTAAGAATGAAGGCCATTGGATGTTTTTATTTGGGGAAATACTCATGAAACATTTCTAAGGTATTTCTAGGACATCTTATGCCATTTTTTGTACTGGAAACATTTCTAGTATAGAACAATGTATGAAAACAGAGTCTTTCCACATTTCAAAACATAATGAAAATTTAGGTTCTACTACTAGAGTCGGGATTTGAAACATGCTTTCGGACATCTTATCCTTATCATAAGTTTCTTCCTCCTTATATGATGTTAAATTTCAACAAATGGATAATAAAACAAAAAACTATTTCAACGGAACATTGGTTCACTAGTGAGGTGCATGAAGTGTTAAACGTCAGGGTTTCATTCTTCTTGCATAACATGAATTTCAAAGGGATGAGGCATTTCGGAAGTCCACACTTTGCAATCCTACCCATGGATGTATTTTCTTGGATTACTTCAGGAAGAAGAATCCATCACATGATAGTTTGAAAAAATAACATTCGAAAATACATTGTATTTAGCAAAACAAATTTTTCAGCATAAAACTTGCCTTGAAGCATAGCACCAAAGCCGGATTCTTGAACTCAAAATCTGAACCTCTTGAAAATAAATAAAATACAAAAAAAAGGCTAATTCAGAATAGTACAGAAATGACCAATTCCCCACTAGGCAGGCAGATAGGTTGGGGAGAGGAATGGGGTTCAACTGGACTTTAACTCCTGCCGAGAATGAAGTTAAGGCTGCAACTAATGCTTTCCAACCAGCTACAAAGAAGGTTGAGGAGATAGTTGGAACTGTACATGGAATTTGTAACTTAGTATAGTGTTATACCCATTTAAGTTCTAGTAATCTATGCTTACTTCTTCTATCAACACCATTGTATCTAAGTAATGTGTTACTAATCTGTAACCTCGAAGCCAAACTCAAACCATGACAGAGATAGTAATATTTAGACACAAAAAATCAAACCATGACAGAGAAAATGCAAGACAGTGACTATAAGGGTCATTCTTTGACTAACCTGTAACTCAGAGGCTTAAATCACTGTGAAATAGAGACTAACGCATGGAATCCAGATGCAGCTGAGACATAGTTCACTGGTGCAGCAAATGCTCTTCGAATTCGATGTGGACTCTTCGAATTCGATGTGGACTCTTTGAATTCGATGTGGACTCTTTAATACTTAGTGACCACACCCATCGAGCACCGAGTGGATTCCAGGGAGCGGATTGCCAAGGTTTGATTGCTTCTCCATGAGCAGAATCATAGATGCTAGGGGTTTGATTGCTTCTCCACGAGCAGATGCGATGGGTTTGCTTGCTGCTCCAGAAACCAAATCACGGGCAAATCGGACTCCAAAAACCGTCATTGCTTGAAATCAAGGGCGAACAAGAACTCCCGAAGATACCCATGCCAGAAATCGCGGGCGAATGGCTTTACAAGAACAACGATCCCTAAAAATCGGGGACGAATGGTGCATCCAAGGCAGTTTTAAGTAAAAGTTGGGGGCAATTGGTGCATCTAAGGCAGATTTAACTATAAATCGTGGGCGACTAGTGCATCCAAGGCAGATTTAATTGGCGAAAATCATGGTTTCCTCTATTTCTCTGAAATACGGTTTTGGCTATCTGGGTTTTGGATATTTTAAAAAATATAAGTGGGCTATTAATATTAACCCTAAAAAAAAAATTTATATAAAAATTCGCCCCCAAAAAAATTGGAAACCTTCTAAATTCGCCTTTGGGCTAAATTTCACCCTTAAAATCATCCCTGCTTTAAATTATGTGTTATACGATGGTATAAACAGAACTAACTGAGATTGGTAACAATAAAATACCTGGATAAGGTCTGGAGGATGACTCAAACAGGTCGGTTGTTGAGGTGGACTGGTCATCCACTCACGATTAGTTGTTCTAGTATTGTAGATATTAGGTATAGAGTCCTTGAGAGTAATAGGGGAGAGAGTTCTATAGTTGAATGGGAACTGGTAGTGGTGATAGAACCGGTGACTGTTACAACACAAAAAGTGACCAAGAAAATGCCAACTCTCAAACACATATAATTATATAAATATATAAAAAGTGTCCTATTTATGTTCATTAAGTGTCATTCTATACAGTAGGCCCATAGCTGTCAACTATAGGACAAAAGGTTGACAACTGGGCAGTCTTGACAGAACCAAATTCAAATCCATCATGTCCCTTCCAAATCCCAACATGCACTGACACAAACATCTAATTGGACCTCATCACTCCCCAGGTAGCCTAATCTACAAGGACGGATTGCCCATCACATGGACCCCATCGAACAAGCTTCAGTGTACACCCAGACCAGCATCGAGAATCACTTAACCACCAAGGCATCCCACCTTCACATTTATCGAATGTCACCTGCATAATAAATGGAGAATGAGTGTCAGCTCCAAGTGCATTGCTGTTCAACAAAGTAGCCCAATCAATGCAATTAATGCTGCCAACTCCATTAAAATCATCAAATCAACCATAAAACCAAACAAAAGCATGTCCATAGGCATTTCGAATAGCACCTGGATCGACAAAGCCCCATTGATGGCCATTAGATCGAGGCCAACTCAATCTTGAGCCACTCATCCAACTCCAGCCAGTTGCAATCCATGCCTTCTCAAAGTTGCCAATCAAATCAAACACCAAAATGCTATAAAGACACTACAACCTTCAGACAAACTCCATTTTTTCTGCTATTCGAAATTCCCAGACCATGTTAAACTCACCTCTATTTCCAAGCTTGAATTTCAGAGTCCGGGCATTGCATTCAAGCAAAACACAGTTGCATATTGATTTCTAGGTGCAGAGTTAATTCAAGACAGCATTCAGAGTTCAGGTATTGCATTCAAGATAAACTTGTCTTTCAATAATGTTTTCAAGTAGCCAGACTATATCTAGTTTTATGCAAGAACCTGCATTGAACATGTAAATCACATCAAGAGATCCTTTTGAATACTCCAGATCCTAGGGTCGTTTTAATACTTTGTTTTAACACAACTATTTTAATATTCCAGATCCCTGTGAAGATACATAGCTAGTTCTAATTCCGTGGGTGGGAGCACTGTTATGGTTTTTGGTTTTTAATGGAGCACTATCCCTAGCCCTGTCCTTGGCCCTATTTGTTCTAATTCTGTGGGTGATTGCAGTCATGGCAAGAGTCAACACTACTCGTGTAAGGAGGTCAAGTAGGAGACTCAGCAGGGGTGCCCAGCTACGATGCACCTCGTCCGATGAGGACATAGCACATGATGTTGATAATAACAATGCACACAGAGATGCTGAAGGGGGAAAATGATGCAGTTCCTGGAGGTGTTATTCCACAATCAACCACAGTTCAAGGTGCAACTTCTAGTAAGAAGATTAGTGCCATCAGAGGATGGACACAAGAAGACATGAAGGATACCATAGATGATATAGAGTTCAATGGTTTTTCTATCAGAGAAGCTGCTAAAAAACATGGGATTCCACCAACATCAATCCATTACTGGATAAATGGCTTGACCCATACCAAGCAAAAAGGACCTCTTATAGTGTTGAGTGCAGAAGAGGAAGAAGAAGTTGTGGTTTGGTGTGAAGAGATGGCTCAACTAGGCCATGGTCTGGAGTTGGTTCAACTCAAATCCACTGTTGCCCAAATATGTCAAGGGAGGCCAAACCCCTTCAAAGATGGATTTCTAGGGAAATCATGGTGGAGAGGATTTAAACAAAGGCATCCAGAACTTGTGTTATGCACAGCAGAGGGGCTTGACAGGGATAGGGCTTTCAATCTACGCCCTATAGTTGTGACCAAGTTCTATGAGACACTCTCTGATGCATATGAGAAACACTCATACAGAGGAGACCATTTATAGAATTGTGACAAGACTAGATTGCAGGCAGGGAGGAATTGTGGCATGCGGGTAATTGCCAAGAGAGGGAGCAGGAATGTGCCCAAAATTCTGCCAAAAAGTAGGGAGTGGATAACTATTCTTTGTTGTGTCAACGTAGTTGGAGCATCAATTCCAGGTTTTTATCTGTTCAAGGGAAAGAATCAACTCAAAAATTACATTAAAAACTGTGAACCTGGCGCATGCATGGCTGCACACCCCCATGCTTGGATGACAAAAGAATTGTTCTTGAGTTGGCTTTGCCACTTTGCTTCCTCTGTCCCTGGCGGTGTTTCACCTGAAAACAGACACCTGTTGATTTTTGATGGCCATGGCAGCCACGTTGCTACACAAACCATTGAGGAGGCAAATAGGCTAGGCATTGATCTGTTGACACTGCCTGCACATACCACCCACAGGCTGCAACCTCTAGATGTGAGTGTGTTTGGGCCTTTCAAGTGTTACTTCAGGTCTGAGAGAGCATCCTGGATGGCAAAGAACCCGGGGGTAGAGGTGAAGAGGTTCGAATTAACAGAACTTGCAAGCAAAGCATTTGCTAGGGCACTCACAGTATCAAATATCAGGGCTGGTTTTAGGCGGACAGGAATATGGCCTTTCAATTCTGATGCTCTTCAACATGACACGGGATGTAGTCATGCTTTTGATGTTTAGGGGAAAGAGGATGCAGACGCTGCAGATAACATCATATCACTCTCTCAAGGTCACTGCCAACCACTGGATGACGACAGTGAACACATAAGTGAAAGTCAGTATGGCACTGAACTTGTTGGGTGGAATATAGAAGTTGTTGGAAGGACAGAAACAGAATTAGATGGCAAAGGGATTGTTCATAACAACGTTGCCAATTTGAGTGTGAATGGAGGTGACTAAGCAGTGGTAAACAACAGCGAGAAGTTGACAATTCCAAGCCAGCTAGAACAACCCGAGTGGTTGGCAGAGGCGATGAAAAATATGAATAGACACATTGTCACCCCCACCAATGATGAAAGCCTTAACTTGCCTTCGATTCCAACAATCCCTAACAATGAAGCTGTACATTATTATGTGCCACTTGGGGGTGTTGGAGATGAGATTGAACAAAATGAAGATACAGTGGACCAAGAAAATGATGATGAGGCACTCCCACCAAATGAGCCACTACTTGGCCAGTTCCTTAAGTTTCAAGTGGAGAAAGTTGCAGCTCGACTATCTAATCCCACTGTTGAACATCTTAGATTAAGCAGGAGCTCACAACTACTAACATCAAAGGAATACATCACCCTATTGATTGAGGCTAAGCACAAGAAAAAGGAGATGCATGAATTAAAAGAGAAGAAGAAAGCCTTGGCAAAGGAGAAGAAGGAAGCAAAGATTGTTGTAGTAGAAAATTGAAGGAAGGAAAGGCTTGTAAGAGTGAAACAAAGGGAGGAAAGAGAGCGATGGAAACAATTGGCAAGGGAGGAAAGGGAGCAAATAAAGGCAAATCAGAGGAATCCAAATGGTCTAGAGAGGATAGAGGTGGTTGACAACCCATTGGATCAGTTTTCAGAGAACATAAGATTATTCCAGGACCTTATTAACATACAGATACCCCAATACCACCAGGCAGGGGGAAATACTGTGTATGCCTTCCAAACACCTCCAGTGAACCCAGAGCAATTAGGCTCAAGTCATAACTATGGTTACTCAATTCCTCCTTGGCTACAAGGAGCAACCTGGCCCGCACCAAATGTTTGCAGCTCAACACAACCAGGTCAAGCATCAGTATCTAACCCAACTAGATTGGGTAATGAAGGCAGTTAACCTCCTCACACATAGGGTTTTTTGTTTGGCGGATGATAGATGTTTTGTGTTTGGCATACACATATGAAAGGAATATTTTGTCGCTGGGGGGAATTTTGGGTGGTTCCAAAGTTTTTGTTTGACAGATGGAAGATGTGTTTTCTTTGGCATACACATTTGAAAGCTAGATTAAGCTTGATTTTGTTGCAGGAGGAATTTTGGGTGGTTTCCTAAGGTTTTGTTGCAGGAGGAATTTTGGGTGGTTTCCTAAGTTTTTGTTTGATTCCAATCTGACAGTCGATATATGTTAGGCATAACCACAGTAAATGTATAAAGTCCCAACCCACCAGGGACCAACCATATGTATAAATCTTGAATTGCTACTATGTTGAACAAGAATATGCCCTTTATGTCAAGTATTGTTTTCTTCATGGCTATGTCTATTTATTGGACAACAGTCCTTACTAAAACTGATTGCTAGATTTCTTGGTTGGCAAACTAATTTGAATGTTAAACTAAATTGGATGGTAGACCAACCTGATTGAAAATTTAAATTGAATGCAAGTTTTTCCTGAATGCAATACTGACTTGAATGCAAATCAACTTGAATTGGATTGATAGTAAGCATTGAAAACAACTGCCGAGCACATAGTTAAAGATTACTTAGGTTAGAGCACACAGCAAGAATGAATGCAGGAGGTATCACTATTTCCATGTTGCATATTGCATTACTGTTGGAAGAGTATTGACAAATTTTTAAATGAGAACCAAAATTCTAGAAAAATACAAAATGAGGGATAACTGTAGATGGGACAAACACATATGCATGTCCAACATTCAAATACTCTTTCATATTCTCTCATACTCTCATTAGAAATCAATGCTTATTTCACATATTCATCCAATAAAGGGATACTAGAATTGTAAAAGGTTTCATGCCTCCAATTCACAGTCCAAATTATTCATCTAATTGGCATGCCCAAATCCATTTCAGAGCATCATCTTGCATCTCAAGCATGCATCAATCCTATAATCAACTCCAATAAGAAATTAACAACCATTCCTTAAGAATTCAAGCAATCACTGAAGGGTTTAATGGAGCACTGTTATGGTGTTTTTTTTATGTCAGAATTTCCCGTAACTTTCATACCATTAAACCATATCTGAATTTTCCATAACCATGAAACCTTCTCTCAATTTTAAAATATACTAAGTTATCGACCAATGAAACAATGAAACCATATCAAACCCTAATCCTATAATCAACTCCATTAACAAATTAACAACCATTCATTGCGAATTCATACAATCACTGAAATAGTCACTGAACCATAGCAAACGCTAATTATCATGAATGGTTGTTAATTTCTTAAAAGGTTTCATGTCTCCAAACCCTAATTGCAAATTCATACAATCACTGAGACAATCAATGAACCATAGCAAACCCTAATTTGTTAAAAGTTTTCATGCCTTCAATTCACAGTCCAAATTATTCATCTAATTGGCATGCCCAAATTATTTGAGAGCATCATCTTGCATCCCAAGCATGCATCAATCCTATAATCAACTCCAATAAGAAATTAACAACCATTCCTTACGAATTCAAGCAATCACTGAAAGCAATATAATCACTGAAGGGTTTAATGGAGCACTGTTATGGTGTTTTTTTTATGTGAGAATTTCCCGTAACCTTCAAACCCTAATCCTATAATCAAATCCATTAACAAATTAACAACCATTCATTGCTAATTCATACAATCATTAATAATGAATTTCGACCCTAATAGTGTGCCATTAATAATCAATTTCGACCATAACAGTGCTCCATTAAAAACCAAAAACCATAACAGTGCTCCACTAAAAACCAAATACCATAACAGTGCTCCATTAAAAACCAAATACCATAACAGTGCTCCAATAAAAACCAAAAACTATAACAGTGCTCCATTAAAAACCAAATACCATAACAGTGCTCCATTAAAAACCAAATACCACAACAGTGCTCCATTAAAAAACAAAAACCACAACAGTGCTCCATTAAAAACAAAATACCATAACAGTGCTCCATTAAAAACCAAATACCATAACAGTGCTCCATTAAAAACCAAAAACCATTGCAGTGCTCCATTAAAAACCAAATACCATAACAGTGCTCCATTAAAAACCAAAAACCATTACAGTGCTCCATTAAAAACCAATTACCATAATAGTGCTCCATTAAAAACCAAAAACCATTACAGTGCTCCATTAAAAACCCAATACCATAACAGTGCTCCATTAAAAACCAATTACCATAACAGTGCTCCATTAACAACGCTCCATTAAAAACCAAAACGTCTTATCCTAAAGATGAAACCATGAAACCCTAGAAACCATAGCCTTGAAACGAAGGCAGTGCTCCATTAAAACCCCAAAACCATACCAGTGCTCCATTAAAACCCAAAAACCATAACAGTGCTCCATTAAAAACCAAAAACCATAACAGTGCTCCATTGAGAACCAAAAACCACAACAGTGCTCCATTAAAAAACAAAAACCATTACAGTGCTCCATTAAAAACCAAATACCATAACACTGTTCCATTTGTAAATGAATTCAACCCTAAAAATGCTCCATTAAAAACCAAAAATCATAATAGTGCTCCATTAAAAACCAAAAACCATAACCTATGACGTCGTTTGGATTCAACCAAGAACACAGACGCAACCGGACCCAACCAGACCGAACACAGACAGAGAAAGCAAGCAAATCACACCGAGAGAGTGGTTGTGTTGAAAAACACAATGCAAGAGAAGCCGGTAGGATCGAAATCCTACCACGTTTTTTGGACAGATGGCCACCGCCGAGCACGAACCAGGAGCGGAGCAGGAACCAGGAGCCAAGGATGAAGCAGGAGCTGAGGATGAACCAGGAGCCAAGGACAAAGCAGGAACACCAACACCAAGAGCAGCCGACAAAAAAGCAGGAACAGGAGATTCCCACCAGGGGACCCGCGCCACGGACCACGAACACAAGAAAAACACGACAACAGTTCTCCAACCCACAGCGACGACCATGGAGGCGGGTCGCTCCACCATGAACTCCAACCAGGTTAACAACAACAAACACCTCCGCTCGAACAACAAACACCTCCGCTTGAACAACAACCAGATGCAGACCACAACATGACGACGGAGCCTCCAAGCAGCGGCGGGTTTGAACAGGAGCAGGAGGCGACATCAGAGCAGCAACAACGCCATGGCAAACAGGTTTCGGGGTGGCCAAACGTTCACACTCCAGCCCCGAGCAAGAATACACAGGCGTCTGGAGCAGCTGCGGGGAAATGGACACCTGGAACGGTTCTCGAGGTGTAATAAAGCGCATTAAAGCGCTATCTACTCGGGACGACGTGGAGCAACCACCTGGGCACCTTCGGACCTTGCCAAGTGGTGTCCACATGGCGTCCCAGGTGTTCAAAGTGGCCCCGCACCACTTTTGGCCTCCCTCCCCTAAACAAATTATTTTTGGAAAAAAGGGAAACATATGTTCTTTATCTTTTTGAAAATACAAATGGAGGCATTTGATTTGACAACTTGAATGACGAGGATGATGTGGTAGTGGGTCTTTTTTGAACAGATGGAAAGTGGAGACAAGTTTGACATGGATGCACTTTATGTGAAGTCAAGTTGGGCGGAAACCACTTTGGTTTCCCATAGTTTTAATGCTTGAAAGCGGGGTGGTTTTAAAAACATTGCTTTTGGACGTGTGATCAATCAAAACCAAGCACGTGTCCTCAGTGGTTATGCAAACAATGCCCCTTCAATCCATTTTTGAAATGGGAGAAACTTATTGTTGTGTTTTTAATCTCCATCGTCGATCCAAAATATGCCTTTTTTTATTATCCCGATCATGATTTACACTAACTCACTTGCATTTTATCAATGCACACTACCTCTTGACCATTAGATCCGATTAGATCCAACATCTCTGTGTTCTCAATGATTAATGCCCTTCATTAGTCCTCTGATCACCTGTTGCTAGTCACATGTGACTCGTGCTCTCTTGAAAATTATCTCCCTTAGCTCCCGAAGGCTAAAATATTTGAACTTGATCGGCCTTTCAGACTTCAAAGTTCTGCTTTGGAGGCCTATAAAAATATTAGTACGACTGTTGTAAATACCCCAATTTTATTTTGTAATGAAATCACCATTGTAAATACATTGGCGTCAAGGAAACTATTTGTGTCGTTTAGTTCCATAGGTAGGCTACTAAATACACATTAATACAACATATCACTCTATAAAATACCTCTTAGTGCTATTAAATAATATATCAAATGCATAGCATAATCCTTCAATGGAGGGTGTGAAGGAAAATTGGAACTTGAGTGTGTATCCTAACTTAACAAAATTTTCTAGTAAAATTTATTAAAATAGATACAAGCTAAGAGGATAGGTAAATCTCTGTTATTCTAATATTTGTGGAACTTAAATTTCAATAAAGGTGTACCATAAATGATCATAGTAGATTGTGGGTATCGTAAATAAGCTCAACAACTATATTATGAGAATACCACTATTATGTGTAAACTATGTCTAAACATATGAAGGAAAAATTCACAAAGCTAAGGTCTTTATGGGAATGTTAACAACATAATTTCTCTCACCTACCTTCTCATGATTTTCATCACCATTATAAATCATTTTCGGAAGTATAAGCATCACATCCATTTAAGTTCATCCATGTGACCTAATCAAAATGACCAAAAACTAAAAGTCAACTTAAAAAATTGTCCATAACAAGCAAGTCAGGACTTTTCCCTCGAAATTTATGACCTTGGTTGCACCTTTTTCCCCCAAAACCCCTCGAACTTGTCCAAAAATGCACTTCTTCAGTTGCTAATCATTATTTTGCACTTACATAAGGGAAGTAGTGATTGAAAGTGGATAAATACAATTGACAATGTCAAATATAACCATTGAACTAGTCTTCCAAAACCCTAACCTCTCCACTAAGTCGTCAATGGAATGGAGAGCAACCACATTAGAACTATATCTCATTTCTTACCACTATTTTCTTATAAAAGCAACCCTCATGGTCACCATTCATATATCTCCATATCATATTCTGAAAGCATTGTTATGCTACTAAAATTTCACCAAAAATAATGAAAGAGGCCATTCCTTCCTTTTTACTTTCACCACTATGGGATCTTCCATTAGTCACTTGGCTAGAAACCCGGCTAAAAAGGATACTGATGAACCCTCCCTTGGATAAGCTATAGACACCTTCTACCTTTCCACAACTAATACCAAGGTGTGATTGTAACATCATATTCTTTGTATCATAATAAAATCTCATTCTTTTACATCTTGCATGTTTCTTTTATGGCAAGTTTTGAAATTTATCTTGCATACATGTTTAAGAATTAATATCATTAGTGTAGTTTAGTTTAATTTAGTTCTTCTCATTCAATATGCTACTAAGGATTGCACAACCCCTTAGTAGGTGTATTTTGCACACGTGTTTGAGGAATCAAAGACACCAGGGAAACAAATGGAAGAATAACAAATCTAGTAAATGGGAAAACTTGATGATGAACCCATAGGGGGATGGAACTAGAAAAGGATGTAGATGCATAAAATCCTATATATTTGGAAAATATCATCATCCAACCCTTGGAGAGGTGTATGGAGAGATGTATTGATGATATGGAGTTAGTCATAACTAAGGATCGACATACTTCGTCGTTATCCTATTCACATGAATTCCTTGTAGGAAGTTGAAGAGTAGGCATGAATCCAATAATTCAAACTATAGTCCCTTTCACTAAGCTAGAAAATGCAATTCAAATAGAATTTCTAGATACTCCATCAAACTTCAAATCAATTAGCTAAATGGAAAAAAGGAAAAAATGAGAAAATGATCTCCTATAATTTTATAATATCTTGAATTAAAAAATTTGACCAAGTGATTCAAAAGAAGATCATATCTTAATAAACTTTGTAAAAGAGCTAAACTAATATTTGACATTCACAATTCAAAGTTTGTAATTAGTTTTTGAACTCAAATAAAATTTTAAAAGTTGAATATTATTTATTTGTATTCTAATCTCAATAAATATCAAATTATCAAATACTAAACTTTAAAAATATTGAAACAAACTGATATATATATATATATATATATATATATATATATATATATATATATATATATATATATATATATATTGATGAAAACGGTTGAGAATTTTGTATTAAAATAGGAAGATAAAAACTGAGTACAAAGTGTAAGACCATGGCGCATCTCGACAGATGAGTGCTGCCATGTCTAAACTATCATCTTTTACAAAAAACAACTACAGCATATCAGTGGGAAAAACTAGGAATTATCGTAACTACAATATGCCCCAGGCTAGACTATTACAAAAAGGAAAAACAAAATGTAGGCAAAATTCTGCAAGCAGTTAACTGAGATAATGCAGATTCTACAAGAGAAACCGGTTCATGGGCTATTTTTAGACCGAAGCTTCCATGGCTCCATCCTCCATCCTTCTAACTTTTTCCTAACGCAGCAGCTCTACCTTGAGTTCTAGGATCTCTTTGCACATATATCCGACAATATTATGTGTATCCTTGGCTATTTCACGGACCGCTCGAATCTGTTTTGAGATGATGTCCAGATTTTGACATGGGAAACCACTTTCCAGGGCTGCCACCTTACTATTGAGAACATCCACCTTGCCATTGAGAATGCTTATACAATTTTGAACCTCCCTGTACTCTGACTGCTCCATCTCGTGCAATTGCTACAATGCTTGCTTGATATCCTTATTTTCATCTTTCAGAAGGCGAATTTGCGTGTCTAGGATTGTCAAGTGGTCGTCCACCACAGATAGTGTGGCCGCCATACCCTGAGTGTCTTCAAAAACCCGTTTAACCTCCCTGCACTGATCCAATCCTTGATCAGCAAAAAACTTGCCCTATTGCTGCTTGAAACTTCCGCAGGTCTGGACCTTAGCTCGATGGCATTCACACTCCAGACACTTCTGATCCCCGAGCCAAGAAGGTAAGCATTTCCTCTAATCCGGGAGAGAGAAACCGTAGTAGGGGGTTTTCTGCATTCCCCACCGACGATTCGGCCCGGGGTCACCAAAATTCTCATTCAAGAGCCAAGGGGCCTTGCGTTTACCATTAAAACCAGAGTCTTCCATCTTGAGATAGATCACTACAATGGAGATTATCCATACACAACCTTTCAATATAAAGAGGAACCTGATTCTAGCATCTTCTGGAATGAGACGTGGTTTACTTGCCATGTGAAGATCACATGACCAACGTGTGTGATTGTCCTTCAAATAATTGAGTCGAAGTGGGATGAGAACTATAGTTTTATTCATTCCTTTTGTTCCAAAGGTCAAATGGAGATAAATGGAAGTGCATCCTAAGTGAAGATTCATAGCAGGTGATTAGAGACAAGGTATCCAAACCTTGTAAATCATCTTATCGTTGCTAGAAAGAATACCATGATTCAATTTTGTTCCCTTATTTGCCATCAGATTTGCATCATGGTTGTTACTATGCAAGATATGCAAAAAAAAAATGGTATTGAACTCGCTAGCCAAGCACTTGAGAAGGTTATGAACTTTGGAGGTTGGTTTCTTTCTGTTCTCACTCAAGTTCCTAGCCTCCTTGACCACTATCATTGAATCGCCACAAATTGTTAAGTCCCTGATACCTTCATCCCTTGCAATCTCTAAACCTTTAATGAGGGCTAGTCATTCTGCGATGTTGTTAGTTCTCTTGTCGATTCCCCATGCATAGTCTTTCTGTCTATTTATGTCAGAGCCAAAGAGGACTCCACCTGCGCCTACCAACCCTGGCTAAAAACTGAAAAATATATATTGATAATATAACATACTTTATATTTAAAAATCAATTAAAGATGGAAGAGAAAAATGCACTATATTGATATGCAATTATATAGTAAAACTAAATTTGAAACAAATTTATTATAAAAATGTATGTGCAAATATTATTAAATTATGAAAATAACTATTACAATTATTTATATTTTCAACTATTTTAAAATTAATTTTTACATTTTTCTATATATAAATTAGAAAAAATTCTATATAAAAAAATATCAATATTGTATTAACAAAATTTATCCATATCATATATATACATTTTGAATATTATATTAAACAAAATCTATCAATATCTGAATATTGTAACAATCTCCTTATATAAAACATAAAAATACACCCTTCACTAACAAAATCTATCCATATCATATATAAACATTTTGAATATTCTATTAAACAAAATCTATCAATATTTGAATATTGTAACAATCTCCTTATATAAAACACAAAAATACACCCTTCACTCTATTAACATATACATGCCTTCTTAGATGGTAACTAAGACTCACGACCAGAAAAACTTCTAAAATTAGAAGTTAAATACACGTTTAAGACAAAATACCTTAACTTGTAATACAATGTTTATCAACATTTTAATCTCACCCTTATATTGCAATAAGATTACATATGCATTATATGCTAGTTTTTATTTTTCTCATAACAATAATAAACTCCGTCCATGTCTTCAAAGTCTTCCATCACAAATAAAATGGCTTCTCGTTGATATTAAATGGGTAAGAAGACGACAATTGTGGCTCCTGCAAATTTTATCATACAGAAAGGTTACAACATAGGAAATATATATTTGTATGCATGGTATATTTAATGCAAGTTTGAAAATTATATGATTTTGAAAAAAATTAAAATATATAATTTTATAAATTTGTAAAAATTATATGATTTTAAGAAATAATAATAATTATTATTATATTAGAAAAAAAGTCAGTGGATTTGTATGTATTCTTTAATTTAAATCAAAGTATAAGCTCGTGAATCAATTTAATAATTGTACGGATTCTATTTTCATGATAGTTTCTTGATTGTATGGAGGTGTTATCGGTGAGAATATTACCTCATTATCCAAGTTCTTATTAAAAATGTAGTAAAAAATAAAATAATTTTTCTTTCTAAGTTAAATCCTTTTATGTTCCATCCATACATAATGGAGAAGGTGGAAGAGGTATTGTTTTTGGAAGTGTTTTATGAGAAAATAAATTATATTTATTTCAATTATAAAAAAGTAGCATTATATGTAGGTTTAATGGTTTATGGTTTTTCTTTTAATAGAATTTTATAAGTGAATTCATATAAATTAGATTAGTGAGTGAGATAACTTTTAAATGGTTTATGGTTTTTCTTTTAATAGAATTTTACAAGTGAATTCATATAAATTAGATTAGTGAGTGAGATAACTCTTTGTTTTAAAAGATTGTTTTATTTTTTATTTTTTATAAATATAATTTATATTATAAAGTGTGGAGGAAGAAGCTAGTTTTGGCTATGAGTGAGATTGTTTTTAATTTCATGGTTTTCATATTTTGATTTTAACACTATGTGAATGACCAAAATTCTTATATGGGTATTTTTATAAAATAAAAAAAATTATGGTTTCGAAGTTCATTATTTTTGGACAATATTGGGAATATATATTAAAATAGATGTTGAGAGAGCTAATGTAGGGTTTAGCCACACATTATCATATTTGTGTTGAGATGGATCTTAGTAAAGAGTTGCTGGGTAACATAATCCTCAACCAAGAAAATGTAACACCTCATTTTTTACTACATAATGCAATTATGTATGAAGTGGTGAAGTCACTAGAAGTGGAGCATATATGGTCTAGGATGACCAAAGATATTGTAATGATGTACATTTTATATATTATGAAAACTCCATTGGATGCAAACAAAAGACAACAAATAGATGGGGGGCTATGATACAAGTGTTGGAAGTGAAAGGGGGCTAAGGGGAAGTGGGCCTTATTTAGTTGTTAACCTAAGCTCTTATACCTTGACTATAAACTTTAGCTAGTGATATATCCCAAGGCCCCTAAACCCATTATTATTAATGTTGATTACCTAAATCATTTATGTATTATTATCCTAATATTTGGGATTAAAGGGAGGGACATAGGTTCTTCATGAGGATCAGGTGGATAGTTATAATCATGCAAATATAATGTTTAGAATTGGAAAATTCAATCATTCATTCATTTCATTGATAATGCTCTCTTATACAAGATGTAGGGGGAGGAAATAATTGTACTTTCATGGAAGCTCATGCCAATGCTCATCATATTGTTGCTATTGACTGTAGTTCTACTATGATAGGACATCTAGCCTACAACTAAAAATACTTGGAGTCCTAGCAGTGAGATTCCCCATCCAGCCTATGTTGGAGCATTGGAAAGGAATTGTGATAGCCTAAAGGGACTGCCTACAAAAAGGGGGCCCAATTCCTAGTGTTGTGCAAGCTAAGAGGGAAAAGTCATGGTTGATTATGATAGATGCAGAGGGGCTTTTTGACACCAATGAGTTTCATGGGTTATGGATTAAGTAGGAGGACTTAGAGCTAGACATTAGGCAATTCACCCCGGTGGAATGTTTGCCTTAGCTTGGGGTGGATTTTTTCATAGAGATATTAAGTGTGAAATAGATCATAATGATAAGAGGAATTTCCTTTGTTTCTAATTAGGAGGAATATTTGTCCAACAAAAATAAGTAATATTCTAAATATGTATAAATACCATGTTTATGTTTAATTTATGTGTTTATTTATTTTATAGTTTATGTAAATATGTGTGCATGGATTTAATTACCACAATTTGTATGAATTCATGATAGTACTGCATAAATATGGGCTATAATTTAATTAATTTTTTTTTGTAGTTTTTCTTTTTTTATTGAATTTCACAGATTGTCAAATAAAAATTGGATTTGTATCACATGAAATGAGCCAAATTGTACTATATAGTTAGAAATTTAAGTCTTCATACAAAGTGTTTGATAGAAAGTGTATGAGAATTATTTGGAGAAAATATTCTGGAAGCTTGCAAATATTGAATTGAAGGTTCAATTTACCAAATGTAATATAATTGGAATAGTTAATTAGGTTATGGAGGTGTAATTTAAGTAAAATTCTAGAGTTTTAGTGTTGGGTATGTGAAAATTTAGGGCAAATACAATTCACAAGCTAAGTATTTGATCAAATGGCCATGAGGAATTCATGGTTTCAAATTTCCCAAACACTATTTTTTATAGAACCTATGAACTACATAATTTTAATTATAATGATAATGGAAAATTTTGATTATGAAAAATATTGAGTAAAATTCAAACATAGTAAAAAATTGCAAATAACATACATAATTGACAGAATTACAATATAGAGAGGGACCATGTATAAACTTCATCGAAACTATGTATCCTTGTAGATTTTAAAAATATATATATATATTTCATACACCATTACAATATTTTTTTTAAAATACTTTCAAAACATATATAAAATATAATTTTTTTTCAATAAAATATTACAATATACTTATCCTTAAGTTGATAAGTGTAATACTAGGTTATAATATGAACTAAACATGTTTATACATTAATATCTTAAAGCTTAAGATTAGAAATTACCATATATTTGATATAGTTAAAGTATCTTAAAATTTAAGATTAATGATTTCATTAGATATAATTTAAATAACATAATTTTTAAAAATTAATTAATATTTTTAATGTAAAATAACATAGATAAAAGTAAAAAATTTATAAAAATTAATTCTCAACAAATATTTATTAAATATATTATTTAGATTTATTTTTAAATTATAATTAATAATAATTTTATAAATCAAAATATTAAATATATTTATAAACATAAAAAATATAAATAAATAATTAAATTACGCTTTTTTCTGAGATAAAATAAAAAATATAAATATAAAAATTGTGAGTTTCATGATATTACCTGGATTTTTCCTTGTTTGTAGCTGTCACCTTCAAAAATCATATTTGTAAGAGTCGAAGGCTTCATTGGCTTTTGACTTGCTTCACGAATACCATCACGCATAGATGTCAACAAACTCCCATATGTTTTCCCTTCTCCCTTTTCAATTGCCTTTATAAAACTGAAAGTCATTCCTCCCGTTGATGTAATCCTTGAAAGGGCCTGTTTCCACAAGAAATTGTTTATGTAATTTATAGTCTTATTCATATAATCGAGGCCGATAAGGTATTTTTCTTTCAAATGAATTTTATTATACTAAACATAAAAACAAAACAATATTAATTTATCAAAATAATAATATCTAAAAAATCAAATTATTTATATTATTTATTTAATTATTTTAAAAATAGAAAAGAAATATTAAATTCTGGCTTTGTAATCCTAATGGTTTACTAAGTAAACAATACTATAGAAAATAAGTTTATATTGAAAAATTTAGTACTCAAAAAAATAGAAGTAATATATTATGTGTAAGGGGTATTTTTAATATATTGTAGATATTTGAGAAGTTTATAATTATGTATCTATAAGATTGAATAGGGTATTGGGGGGCTTGAATAAGTATAATTTGTATGTGAAGGTGTCATGATTCCATTTGTGTTTGGATTCAGAGTGATGTTTGAACATGTATGATTTGTGAGTAAATGTGGTGTGAAGTCAATTGGAATCACTGTGTATGAAGTTGACCTATGATGAGGGGATTACTCCTCATCTTGAATTATTTGCTTTGAATATGATTTCATATTTCACCCTACAAGGTTTTTAGAGGTTAAAGAGTTGTGCCATGTCACCATACTAAGGGTAAAAATAAAAAGGGGTATTAAAAATGTTACGAAAAAAATGGATACCTAGGAGGGAAGATATGATATTTTTTTAATTGGAAAGGTATATTAAGAGGGGGCTTAATAAAAGAATTTATGGAGGCATTTCTTAATATCTCTAGTAAAAATAAGGAGATTCTTCAATATCATATCAACACACATGCTATGCCATAGGTTCATAGAGTGAACACCCCCAATTACATTTATAGGCGTTTAGATATTATCTCATATGTTGGGATTCATTGAGCGGATCAACAAGATTAACATTGACTGTAACAAACTGGGATTTATTTATGACCATCATATCTTGTTATACTTAAATTCATCTTGATTAAGATTTAAATAAGCTTCACTTAAACTGTGGCTAAAGAAAAGGGTAACAATAATGGCGTGAATTTTTTGTTGTAATTAATAATGTTATTGGTTTTTATAAAATTATGTTTAAATATTGATAAAGTGTGACTTTCATACATGAGATCTTTTCACTCTGTAAAACTATGCCACCCAAATTTCACAAGATATTGATAAATACCTACCAAAATATTTTTGTTGATGCCCATGCCAATACATATTTCCAATTAAAAAAACCATATTTTTAAGAAATATTCCATATTTTTATTAAATACCCTTTTTTATACCCTAATACCTATAAAGCCTCAATACCCTACTCTCTGCTTCTCAATATTGATAATATATTAACCTTATTTTTCACAATTTAAAAACCTTACTTTATAAATAAACTTAATAGAGTGATTCATCAACAAAGTGAATCCACTATGCTTTTATGTAATAAAAACTTATAAATAACTAATATTACCATGTTGTAATCCCATTTTTTAATAATAATAAAAAAATTACAAAGTAAATCCACTATGCTTTTATGTAATAAAAACTTATAAATAACAAATGTTACCATGTTGCAATCCCACTTTTTATTAATAATAAAAAAGATTAAAAGAAGAGTAGAGCATAACTTTGCAACTATGATCAAAATTGAGGAAAGGTATAACTTTTGTAAGCTAACCTTGAATTTTAACTAAACTTTTTTGAAAAATAAATAGGAAGAATAACTTTTCAAAACTAACTTTGAATTTTATATAAGACCTTTTTCAGATTAAATTTTATAAAAAACTGTATATACGATGCTCTTTGTTGAAAAAAACAGACGTGCATGGATAACTATGAGATATAATTACCTCAGCATCTGCAGAGGTTTGATCATCATCACAACCACTAAAAGAGATGGCTTCACCTCCTCTGGTTCCTTTCCTCATACCGTTTTGAGGTGTATGGTCCTCCCACACACATTTCCCTTCGCTGAATTTTACAAGATAAAATTAATAACAATAACAGCCATTTTTACAAAATACTAGACTTCTGATTCTAAGAACAGAAGATCCAATTTTAACTGACCTGGGGTTGAAGAGACAGACGTAGGGCAAATCAAGAACAGTGCCACTGTGGCAAGCATCGATGATTGCATGCAGTCGAGCTCCGAGAGGAAGGGGTTTTACCAGCGTATCGTTGATCTCGTTATCAATAATCATCCCCTCCGTCTCAAAGTCGAGAGGCAAAAGCGTTTCGTCGTAGCCATCTACTTCGTGGCCCGTGTAATCTTCTTGCTGAGAGCCATGCCCAGAATAATGAAACACCAGAGAATCCCCAGGTTGACAATCCTGCACCAGCCAACGCATCCAAATCTGCATGTTGCGTTTTGTGGGGATTCTTCTGTAATCCTTCTCTTTCTCTGAACAAAATTCAAACTACACAGCATGAAAAACGGCACAACAAAATAATAATAATAATAAGAACAGAACGTTGATGAGACATTTAGTTTATAGATTCATCTATTCCCTAAAACAAAGATCATGTACAAGTTGCAAAGTAAATTCTGCCAAAAACATACGATTCTGAACCCTTAAAAATGATTGAAGATAATTACCTGTGAGAACAATTACAGAATCTTCAGGAAACTTGAATCTGGTTGTGAGCAGATATTTCATACAGTTGACATCATTGATGGTGCCTTTGAGCTCGTATGGCGTGTTTTTGTAAGAAATCCCACAGAGGACGGCTCTTTTCTTACGGGAGACTTGAAGCAGAGGAGGAACATAATTACCCGGCCTTATTGCCGGTTGTTTTCCAACGGGAATCAGCTGCTGGTAGCTGCAGGGTTTTGCTCGGCGAGTTTCTGCTCCGCGAATCCCGACATGAACAGCACAGTATTGACAGCGAAAACCAGCATATCCGGGAGGAAGCCAAAGCTCAGCTCCGCAATTGGGACAACCTACCAGCTGGGCTTGTGCCATAACAATCTCTCTAGTTGCGCACTGTAATCTAATTTACTCCTCGTAATACGTAGATTGTGTGTTTCACATCGATCAAAGGAAGACTATATATAGAATTTTGACGAAATGTCTGTGTGGAATGTTAAAAAATTGAAGCGCACATATCAAATTTTCCACAATTTGTGGAATTCGCCGAGTTATCTCGGTTGTAGATTCCTTTACCTATTTCGCCTTCCTGACAATGGAATTTGCAATAGACTTGACGGTTGCCGTATGAATTGGATTCGATCCAATCCATCGAATACGGGACAAAGAAAGTCGGCAGGTAGGAGAATACAATCTTTTAATATTTAATATGATCTAAAACGTTTATAATTATTATTTAAGTTTATATTTTAGTATGTAGATTTTTGAAGCATAAAATCATATTTGTGATGTTTTTTAAGCCGAAAAAACATAGTATTTTTGCTATTAAAAAAAATCAAAAAGTACATATCAAGTTTTCAAAATAGTTTCAGAGACTATCCAATCTTCAAAAAAGAAAATATGTTCATGTCATACATGGCTTCAGCCGTTCTTTACAAAATATATCTTCTAAAAAGTAGTTTCGAGTAAAAGTCTAGCAAAATAGTACTAAAAACTGATCATCAAAGATAAAATGAGTTCCATTCCATTATCATATAGAAGGTTTTTGTGGAATTCCTTTCAATAGAGGATCACTTCCTTTCCCGCTAGTGCAAGTTTTGAAAGTTCATCAGCTGCAGTATTTTGTTCTCTAAATATATGTTTGAATTTGATTAGATGAAAGGTTTTGAAAAGTGTCTTTAATCTGCAACACCAAGGAGCAAACTTTATAACATTAATAACTTTGGAGTCTCTAAAACATAATAAATTGCCATATCCAAACGAGGAAGCCATGTTGTGTAACAACCAAAGTGCTAATACCTCTGCTTTCATATTTGTGCCTCCACCACAATTTAGTTTAAAAGTAAACCTATGTGACAAATTCAAATGTAGAACCACTATCTTTGGGGGCTCCATCACAAAAGCCCTTAGTATTCAGCTCTTTGATCATCTTTAAAATATTATGACAAATAATATCTTGATCTTGCATATGATTTAAAAAAATACACACATTTCGAACATACCAAATTTTTCAGGAGATGATAGCTAAAACAAAATTTAATCTTTTGCAACTTTTATGCCAATGATAACAATTCCGATCAAAAGATGTGTTATCCCATTTCTGTAAGAACCTTGTCCCAAATAACAAAAATATAATTACATTTTACCAGGATGTGTTCACTGGTCTACCACTCCAATTTGCACAAGTAACCTATGTTAGGCCAGTGCCAACGCTTTCTGGCCATATTGTCCCATGTTTTTAAAAGAAAATCATTGTGATGTTTGTTTGGGTGGACTCTCCATCCACCCATCCAACAATTATAATTTTTTTTTTTATATTTTTTAATTATGTCTTATTATCTAAATTATTATTGAATAATTAACTACACTTTAATTTATAAGCTTAAACATTTACATTAGTATTTGCATTGACACTCTACAACATTATTAACATTCCTCCTTGTGAATTAAGTGGTAAGTGAATAAAATTGAGGATGAAGTGTTCAAAAACTAAAACTATGTACCATGGTGGTAAAGAGATTGAACAAGGATATAGAATTTACACTTTTTAAAATTGAAATGCCTATGTAACTTGTAACTTGTTATTGTAAGTGATGATGTTGATACTTTCTATACTTTTTTGTGTGTTTAAGTTTGTATCATGTCATAGTCAGATGTTGATTATTTGTAAGCATCTAAGCTTTCTTACTAGTTACCAAGATGAAAGGTAAGATGATGTTCCTCTCACCCTCCTCTACTTAAGTTAGCCGTGACTTGTTAATTTAAATGAGGAAATTTTTTCCTTACCAATATTTTCCCATGCTTATGTTGGTTCCTTGCTAACACTCTCTTGTGCTTCTGCTTGTACTTTGCCAACCTTAAGCAAATTTCTTATTCTTCCCCTGGTTCCCAAGATGAAAGGGAAGGCAATGTTCCCTCATCCACCTACACTTAAAATTGTTCCTTGTTAATTTAAGTGAGGAAGTTTATACCTTTTTAATGTTCAACATGCTTACTCTAATACATTGTCTATTAGACAACATATCATAAAATATATATAAAGAAAATAAAGAAATACGAGAAGAGAAACAATTGCAGAAAAGGCTTCATGTTAATGAGCTACTAAGCTATCTTGCATATGCACAAATATGTACACATATATTACAAAAAGACCATAACTGTCATGTAACTGTATAACAGTTAGATTAAGCTAACGAATTATGATTAATCTTTAACATTGTCACTGTAGGTGAGGACACTAGTACCTTGTCAATGCTCTCTCAAGCTTAAGTTGTTACCTTATTAGTGCTATCTCATGCTCAAGTTTTTACTTTATCAATTTAAATGAGGATGTTGGCACCTTCCAAGTGCTCTCTTAAACATAAATGAGGATGTTGGCACCTTCCAAGTGTTCTCCTAAACATAAATGAGGATGTTGGCACCTTCCAAGTGTTCTCCTAAACATAAGCTAATACCTTATAAGTGTAAGTGACAAAGTTGATACCTTAAGAGCACCTAGTGGATTTTCATGTTCATATCTTCTTAAGATGGAAGATGATATACCTTACTAACGTTCTCCCACACTTATAATGGTACCTTATGAGTGCTCAATGGATTTCCCTTTCTTACTCTTATTCTTAGGATGGAAGACAATATTCGCCTCACCCTTCTACACTTAAGTTGATACCTTACCAATATTCTCTTATGCTTATGTTCATATCTTGCCCATTTAAGTGACCACATTGATTTCTATGTTCACTTCTCCTTATAATTTTTTATTTTATGAGTAAACATAAAAAAAATTAATTACTTTTTATTTTTAATCATGTTATATTTGGTAAGTTACATTACTTTACTTTGCATAGCATGCTTTTTGTAATATGTTAAAGTCTACTTTTGATAGTTTTTTGACATGATAGAAGTTGTGGATCAATCTGGCTTACAACTATGAACATGATGAAAATACCTTTATTCAAAAAAGATGAATATCTTTGTACTATTTGATTCAATGAATAGCAATAGTACGTTTATTTTTGGGTTGAAAAAAGTTACATTACTTTACGTGACAACATCTCCCCACACTAAGATGTAAAACACATCACTCCTCTTGATATAATAATAATCGCATCCTTTAAAACAATATCCCAATAACCATAATAAATTAATAATAATAGTAACCCCATAAAATTTAGTGAAAATGGTTAAATCCCAATAACAACCGTAATGATAACCATAACCTATTGAAAATGGTTATCACAACCCAACAAGAATAACTTTTCCTTACCAAGTTGTACACCTGGTTTGCTTTGTTTCAATTAAAGTAGCTTCCGATATGGATGGAGTCTCGGTTACGGAAAAAGAGAATAAAATAAAAGTGATAAGTGTCTTACATAGTGAGGGTCATGCTTCCTTTATAAAAATAAAAGCAAATAATTCATATGTACTATAAAATAGAAAATTAGAGTATAGAATAAAGCAAATAAAATGAGATTTGTTGAACTGCTTTTTCAAATTCTGTATCGGAGACTTCCCTAACATTATTCACTCTCCTCTCATTTTTTCTATTTTTATTGTCTCACCTGATCCAGAAATAAAAAAAAAAAAAATATATGACGTTAGTGAGGTCGAGAAATGCTGAGGTGTAAAATTACATCATCGGCTTTCATTATAGCAATCCATTTGTCTAAATTATTTTTTCATAATCAAATTATAATTATAATATGGTATTATGATAAAGTAAGTTATAATCATGTCTAGATCAATTTGGTGTAAGTTTTTTGGGATATGGATTAATTAAAATCATATTTATGTTAAATTCATTTTATTCTAAATTTTGATATTGTTTTAAAAATTTGTATTCTTTTATTTTATTTATTTGGTATTTAATAAATTAAAAGTTAAAATAAATTTATCAATTTAATTTAAAGTCATTTCAAAAATAGAATATATATTGAATCATAAACTTATCTTATCTTATTATGTGAAATTTTTTTATTATTTTACAAAGAGGAAATCCCATACATACATCTCAATAAATTATTACCATAAATATGTTAATGATGTTGAAAATGATGATTATTTTTAATACAATATTATGTAATGGTAAATAGATTGAATGCAAATAAAAATATAAATATTAACAAACAACGTCGTGATCAATTCAATTACTTTTCCTTTTACAACGAAGTGACCTCTCCCTCATATAAGCATAGATATAAATATATTCACACATTAATGATATAATATTATATAATAATAGATAGATATATTCACACAATTAATCATATAATAATAAATATACTAAATATATAAAAATTATAAACATTAACAAAATAACTTGTTGATCACTCCCTTGGATGGGGTGACAGGGACGAGAAATGGGGGTTATACACTACCACGACAATACGAAGAGGATAATTGTAGGTTTTTGTAGCACCCTAGACCCTATTTATGGAGTTTAACTTTTATTAAGAGTACTACATATTTTTGAAAAAACTAAATTCATTTAAATTGAAAGTAGTAACAATAAATTTAACTATCATAATGGAATTAATAATAATAAACTAATTTTCAAGAGGAAATATTAACCAGATATTATCTAAACATAGGACATGGAGAAAGGCATACCTGAAATAGAAATTTATACTTACAAAAATACTGAAGAAGCCATCGAGACTATAGAAGTAGTAGTTGGAAAACCACAATTGAGAGACCTCTCTCCTCCCAACCATCCCCTCGGTCATAGACTGAGAGCCCTCAAGCACTCACTCAACAATACCAAGCCAACCAAACCTCATAACCAAGATCATATTATAGACTCAACCTCCACACCTCTGTCACCTCCAAACAACTAAGACCCCTAAGGAAGAGGAACAAGGAAGGAAGAAGAAGACCCCTTCCCCTTCTCCTTCCTCCTATTTAAGCTTTTTCCAAGCTCCCCTTGGGTGGACACATGTCCAAATGCAATAATTCCCATGCAAAATTCTACTAAATAGATAATAGATCATAATTACATATTTTATTATTTTTCTAAGCCATGATTAATTTAGCTAAATTTGTTAAGTTATATGTTTATATTCTTATGAATCCCATGCCCCTTAAACTATTATTAATATAATACTACGCAGTCTAATACTATTGTGCAGGGATAGGACCCACTCATGTGGCCATCACGAGTATGTCCCATGCCTATACTATAACCCCAACATGTCCCTAGCACTAATGCAATATGTGACGAAGGGGTGTTACATACTCCCCTCCTTCAAGGAACTTTGTCCCGAAGTTATTGTTATAATATTCTTAACCATAACACTTCTACTTCCTCTCTTACACACCCTCTCCCATAATCATACCATCCAAGTCAACCTCCAAACACCCCCAATACTCTGGATGGTCCCACTCGCCATGAAACAGGTCCTCTATTGCAACTAGTATAAGGGTAACCTATCATGGCATGCCCACAATAGGCATCATAAGTCTCATCACAGATTCAATGAGGTACAAGTGTAACTCTTTCTATATCCTCAAATTTTGGCATCAATCTAAGGCTTAAGGATTTTTGGCCTTAGCTTAGCTCTATGGCCCCAAGGCCTCATCTAGAGGGTACCAGACATCTAGTTCAGTACACTAAACCATGCACACTAGGCATCTCATAAGGCTGGCCCAAAAATCCCTCCACAACTCCCACCGAGAAATCAACCCTAGGCATCAAAAGTCCTTCTCCGTATACCTCCCCCTCAATGAAACACCTCAAGACATGGACTTTCGGCAACTGTATAAAGTAAAGGAAATGTGCGCAAGGTATTTCTGATTAAGTTGGTCCCTAGCCCACAACTTCCTCATTGTTATGGGATCCCATGAGATCGTGGTTTCTAGAATGACCCGGCGTCAAAGGCCCCAGAGTGGAATTCCTATAACATTTCCATTCACAATCATATAGTCAATCATTAATATTCACGAAACAAGTCCATATACATTAATGCATCATTTCATAACCTTCTAATATAAACAAATCAAGTACAATTATTTCATCACATCATGTGTACTAAGAATTCAAGAAACACATGCTACCTTAACCATCTCACATCACTGTGAATGATGTCATCATCATCATGACTAGAATCTCGTAACATAACTATAACAAAAACATCTGGAACCATTCTCAACATAGGACTACATAATAACCACATCATAACAATATATGTGGATCATAATAATGATTAATTCATAAACCAAGATCGTAGATATTTCATCAAAGTCATGTAACACCTCCCTCATTGACTCCCTCATAACCATCTTCTAATAAATGTTGGAAATATTTAGATGGAAAATTACAATAGCAAAATATAACAAGGGTTGTTTTATAATTCCAAAGAAGCACTACATGAACCAGTTTCCCTTAGTGACCCTTTCTTCATAATAACCATATGTTGATAGTTTGCAATACATTTATGAAGATAGTTGTATTATGACTTATATATATAACTTCATTTATATGCCATTGTAAGAAAACCATTAAATATCAATTCAACATCACGTCCTAGGAAATAAATATGCTATGCATCATATGGAATCACCATTCTATTGGGAATCAAAATAAACTTCCTTGTCATAAACAACATCACATACTAGAAAATAAAAGCATCCCATGAAATCATCATTCTACCAAGTATAAAAATAAGTTTTCCCATCATAAACATGATCCCATACTAGAAAATGAAAGAATTACATGAAATCATCATGTCATCATATCAGTGTAACGCCTAAATCATAAGTTATCTTTCCACAAATAATCACATGTCATACCATCTAATCACATATCCACATGTTAAATACATAAGTGTTCATAACCTTATGAATGTGATAATAGTCTCGGCACATAAGATGTGTAGCACAAATAAGACACCACGAAAATTCTTATCATGATTAATCAACTCTAACAAATTTCACCAATATGCATGAATAATCAATAATACGTACGACATATCACATCTAATGCCATAGAATGATCATCAATTACCCATCTAGTATCTGAATATGATTACATTTTTCTTTATAGGTTGTCTCTACAACATGTTCATCATGAAATACCTTCATGAATGCCATGAACAATAATTTGTGGGATAGGTTTACTCAACACATCAATAAGATGTAGGATTTTCATATATTTTACTACTAAAGCATTCAATTAATCCTCAATCATCTATAGCTAGAGCAATGAATTCTCATTTGGATAATGAAATTCAACAATAAGTGGTTAATGGCATATATCCTAATGTTGCAAGTGCATCATTTGCTAAAGTTCATGATTTTCTATATGGACCCCTTAAAATTATATTAGTCATGACCCTTAGTCATCCTTCATGCTACTCATTCCACTCATTAATTAAGAAAACTTGCCACTTGAGAGAGACATCCCTTTGTTAGCCTTTATTACAATTCCATAATTTTTTATCCTTCATTATTATCCTATAGGTTCCCACGGTTTATTATGTCTTTATCCTAAGGTATACATGCCTTCCAAATTCCTTATAATGACCTATATCCTCATCCTAATCATTTAAATCCAACAAGTTTAATTGTGACTGTTGCTTCATGATAGGCATTTCTCTTGACCTTATAGAGATTATTATTATGATTCCTATCTAGGGATCCATATATGGTTAAAAACCTATTAATTATCCACAAGGTTAGTTAAAATTCAATAGTGCATTACATTTCAATGCTAGGGCTAGGGAACCATATAAGTTATGTCTTGATTCCTTCTCCTTACTTTGTACATCATGTACTGAGTAGTTTATAAAAGTTGTCATTGTTCCACTTAAAAAAACTATAGGTTTCTTATTTTTCTAAAGAGTCAACATCTCTCTATGCCATGCCTTATGATTCTTAAGATTTCTTAGTTTAAGTACTAAGTCTCATGGTTAAGCATATAAAAGAATTATAGTTCAAAGGCAATCACCATGATTCCTTCTTATAAGATTTTAATTACTCACATCCTACCTAAAAATACATCCAATTATAATGATCATTACTAATATCTCTACCAAAGGCCTTAGCATTATACATATTTCACATTCCTCTTATAACACTTTTCTAAAGAAGGGGTTTTCCACAAGTGTTTCCAAATTTCCAGTCAAGTGCAAGGACATTCAAAGTTTGTAAGATGATGTTGAAATATTGAAAACGTTATAACTGTAGATAATTGATCCCATCCTTCTCCTAGATTTATGTACATTAATAAAGTCATGAATGATTCAATTTGGTTCCAAAATATGTCTAGCTAGTTGTTGATGTATATGTAACTTTGGAATGTATTTCACCTATGTTTTTCATTTATGTATATTGTACTCCTATAGAGATGTGTTATTCCTCTATAAGGAAGTGTCGTCATTTGTATTGACAAGTGTCGCAAGTGTCGTAACTTGCCGATGGGTTCTTAGACCACCATGTGTGGGTTCGGCTCTGATTAAGTTAACCATGGGTTATTATGCTAAGCTAGACAATTCGGCCCCATAAGTTTATTGGGCAGTCAGGACAAGTATAAATAGAGATCAGGAGATCTCTATTTTGATCATCTCATTATCTCACTCTACATCACTCGGAAAGTGGCGCACATGTGAGGAGGAGGATCACCTGCTAGGAGGAGACTATCTTTGTGTACTTGGGTTGTACTTTGGTTGTATTATTGCTCTATCTATCTTTGAGGAAGTTGTGGGGTTTTTCACCTTAGGGTTTTCCCCACGGAAACTCTGTGTGTCTATTGTCTCTTATGTTTGCATCTTGTGATGATGGATATGCTTGCTATGATTGATATGCATTGATATACTATACATGTTATTCTCTCAGTAAAGATCCTAGAGTATATTGAATTAATGCTCAAAAATTAACATGGTATTAGAGCTAACCTGAGAAGAACACACTGTGCAATTGCGGAAGCTAGGGCTTCTTGTTTTTGGGTTTCTCTCCACAGATTTTGGAAAAGAAATATGATAGATTGACTCTCCTCAGCAAGTTGAATCTTTCTGTCCAATCAGAATTCAATTCTGAGCACTTTCAGTTTTGGCCCTAAAAATTAGGGTTTCCACAAAAATAGGAATTTCTGAAATCTGAAGACACAGCTGAAAGATCCTTGGAAAAATCAAAGTTTAGAGCTTTGGATCGAGATTTTTGGCTGGGTAAAACTTCGGGAAACTCAAACCCTAATTTAGGGTCCTCCCTAATAAATCCGGGAAGACTAAAAGGCATTTCTGAAGGGTGAAACTTTGTAGAACTCAAATTCTGAATACACCAGGCTGATCAGCTCATCAAGGCGCATCTTTCTATACTTTTAGAAAGTTGAAATTCACATTTTTAATTTTTAGGGTTTCTCTGTCAAACCCTAACTCAGCTCCAGATCCAAATTTCTGCAAATCAAGTGGTAAGACCTAAATATTTTCTATTTCCATTTGAAGTACTCTTTAAAATGTCTCACCACACCAAGCTTGAGGATAAGCTTTATGGGGCTGATAACTTCCAAGCATGGAAGTATAGGATTGGGTTAATCCTGGAAGAAAATGAATTGGATACTTACATAAGTGAAGAGGTCCCTGTCCCAGAGGGAGAAGAGGCTAAGGCTTTACATAAGAAGAACTTGGTCAAGGCAAAGAGGATCATTGCTGATTCTATCAAAGACCATCTCATACCACATGTGTCATCTCTAAAGACACCCAAGGAGATGTTTGACTCCCTGACCAAGCTATTTGAAGGGAAGAACATAAATTGGAAGATGACTCTGCAGAATCAATTGAAAGGGGTCAAGCTGTTGAATGGAGAGACCATTCAATCTTATTTCTCCAAGGTCTCTCAGATCAAGGAACAACTTGAAGTTGTGGATGAAGTAGTGGACAATGGTGAAGTTGTTATGACCACTCTAAATGGTCTACCTAGGTCATGGGATTCCTTTATTCAAGGAATCTGTGCAAGAAAGAAATTGATCTCCTTCAGTAGACTGTGGGAGGAGTGTTCACAAGAAGAGGCTAGGCTTGTAGCCCGAGAAGAAAAGATGGGAAATGAAGACCAAACTCTCGCAGCTCACACCAAAAGAATCAAGCCTAAGAGAGAGCCATCTCATAATAAAAGATCTTCACACCACCATTACCATAAAGATAAGAAAGATATCAGGTGCTTCGCATGCAACGAGAAGGGACACTTTGTTGCAGATTGTCCCAAGAAGAAAAAAGACAACAACTACAACTTCAACAAGAAGAAGAACAACAACAAAAGAAGATATCATGCTCATGCTGCTGAGGATGATGAAACTCCTAAGAAGAAGGATAGAGCAGAAAGTGATGAGGATGACTCATCAAGTGAAAATGAATATGTTCTAATCTCTGCTTTCACAGGTACTATCTCTCATGGTTGTAATGATTGTCTTATTGACAGTGGGGCTTCAAAGCACATGATTGGGTTCAAAGAATCCTTTGCTAATCTATCTAAACATGAGTCACCCCATAAGGTGAAACTTGGGGATGACTACCAATATCCTATCAAAGGAAGTGGTGAAGCCTCCTTCAACCTAGACTCTGGAAAGTCCTTGAAGATGAAAGATGTATTATTTGTACCTGGGATCAAGAAGAAACTACTCTCCATATCTGCATTGGATGCAAAAGGCATGAGGGTTGCATTTGTAGATGGCCAAGTACTCATGTGGTCAAAAGGTAAGACCATAGATGATGCAGTTGTGATTGGAGAGCAAGAGGGAGGATTGTACAAATTGAAGGGACAACTTGAACATGCCATGGTACATGAATCCATGGAGCCAAGTGAACTTTGGCATAGAATACTTGCACATGTGCACTACAGAGCACTACCAATTGCAAGTAAAGCTGTAGAAGGTCTCCCTGAAATCAAGACAAAGCATGAAGGTGTTTGCAAAGGATGTGCAAAAGGAAAGAACATAAAGAAGGCATTTCCAAGCAGTGAAAGCAAGGCAAAGGGAATCTTGGAAATCATCCACTCTGATGTATGGGATCTGATGTCATCCAATTCTCTGAGTGGGTATGTATAATATGGTTCTTTCATTGATGATTCCTCTATGAAGACTTGGGATTTATTTCTTGAAGAAAAAAGATGAAGTATTCAGCAAATTCAAGGAATTCAAGGCCTTGATAGAAAACCACACTGAAAAGAAGGTCAAGATATTTAGATCCAACAATGGTGGAGAATTCACTTCAAGGGACTTCAAGAAGTTATGCTGGAATTAAGAGGGAGTTGACTACTCCTTACAATCCACAATAGAAAGGAATAGAAGAAGCTACTTCAGATCCAGACTCCAGCAGATCCCGCAAGGAAGCAAAGATTCAGAGGGAGTCCAACCAACAAACAAACAAAGATAAGTTTTTGAATTGCCATTTCTTGTATATTTTGTTTGTTTAAATAATGTTGTTCAATGATGTGTATACTTATGTTCCTAGACTTAGGTTGTGTATTATGCATAATTGCATTAATGAACAGTATACTACTAATATGCATGTGATGGGTAAGTAGCCTATGGCACTGTACAACATTCCATTTCTACTTATCTAGAATGAAACCTATTTGCTGACATGTTGGGAGTAGTGCAAACTCTTAACAATGTTCTGGTAGATATGGAAGGCATCTAGAAAGTTACAAGATATGGATGAATGTCGTATTGAAGCATTGGCTAAAATAATTGCATGACTGTATGACATATTTCTTTATGTGTAAGAATTTGTTCTGAAAACTATGAGAAGTTTCTAATCATGCAATTTAACTTGTTTTGTAGGAAAGATCGTATACAAGCACCTACAAAAGTAGGACTACAACATTTGTTTCAGCAACAAAGTTATCTATTGAAAATATTGAATATATTGAAGTTCCCAGGATTCAGGAAGAATGCCATGATCAAGGAGTACCAGTCGATCATGAAGAATGATGCTTGGGATGCAGTCCCAAGACCTGAAGGGAAGTTTGTCGTGACTTCCAAATGGATCTATAAGATCAAGCATGCTGCAGATGGTAGCATGGAGAAATACAAAGTGAGGTTTGTAGCTCGTGGCTTCTCCTAGAAAGAGGGATTGAGTATGAAGAGACTTCTACACCTATAGCCAGGCACACTTCCATCAGATCAATACTTGCTCTGGCTGTAGTGATGAAATGGAAGATACACTAGATGAATGTCAAGACTACTTTCTTGAATGGTGTAGTTGAAGAGGAAGTGTATGTGGAGCAGCCACTTGGGTTTGAGACACATGACCGGGAGTCACATGTGTGCAGGTTGAAGAAAGCCTTGTATGGCTTGAAGCAAGATCCTAGGACTTGGTATGGTAGGATGGACAGTTTCCTATCTAGTTTGGGCTTTACCAAGAGTAAAGCAGATTCCAACCTTTACTACAAGACTGAGGAAGGAAATCCTGTGATACTACTCCTATATGTTGATGACCTGTTTGTTACAGGTAATGATAGTTTGATTGCTGATACCAAGAGGAAGCTTGTTGCCGAGTTCAAGATAAAGGACTTGGGGATGATGCACTATTTTCTAGGCATGGAGGTATGGCAGAGTGCATATGGGATCTTCCTTGGACAAGGGAAGTATGCAGTAGAGATCCTGAAGAGGTTCGGGATGATGGACTGCAAG
The DNA here is from genome assembly GCA_027924585.1 of Larix kaempferi. Taxonomy (NCBI): domain Eukaryota; kingdom Viridiplantae; phylum Streptophyta; class Pinopsida; order Pinales; family Pinaceae; genus Larix; species Larix kaempferi. The sequence continues at coordinate 19,536,910 of BSBM01000445.1, read as the reverse complement.
GCCATGGCCACACCTATGGCATCGAACCTGAAGCTTCTGTGTGATGCTTCATCTGATCTGGTTGATGTCACTGTGTATCATCAGATGATTGGGTCCTTGATGTACCTGATGAACATGAGACCATATATCTACTTTGTGGTGAACACATTGAGCTAGTTCCTGACAGATCCCAGAGGTGTTCACCTGGTTGCTGTAAAGCATATTCTGAGGTACCTGAAGGGTACGGTTGACTATGGGCTCAAGTATGATGCGAATCAAAAGTTTAACCTACAGGGTTATGTTGATTCAGATTGGGCAGGCAATGCTGTAGATAGAAAGAGCACTTTTGGGTGCTGCTTCAATATGGGATCAGGTGTGATCTCTTAGTTTAGTAGGAAGTAATCCTACATAGCATTGAGTATAGCCGAAGCAGAGTATGTTGCAGCTTGTTCGGCTAGTTGTGAGGCAGTATGGTTGAGGAAGATACTGTCTGAGTTATTTGATCTATTGTTGGAGGCTACTGGTATCTTCTGTGATAACCAGAGTTGTGTGAAGCTGTCTGAGAACCCAGTGTTCCACGGCAGGTCGAAACACATTGAGATCAAATATCACTATATCAGGGATATGGTGCAGAGAGGAGCAGTGAAGCTCCTATATGTTGTGACGGATGACCGGATTGCAGATGTACTGACGAAACCACTATCCATAGTGAAGTTCGAGTACTTCAAAGAGAGGCTTGGTGTTCTTCAGATTGACGACACTTCGAGGAAGAAGTAATGGACACATTTGCTGAAGCCATTCCAAGCATGGTGAGAGGAGGATCCTTCCATGGCTATGGATGTAAGCGCTGGATGAGCATCAGGACGATGCTCCAGTTAATGCTCTGTATATGCATCATGTTGTATGCTGGATATGATCAGTTGGATCATTTATATGTATGTATGGATCATGTTGGATGATGGATATGATCAGTTGGATCATTTATATGTATGTATGCATCATGTTGGATGCTGGATATGATCAGCTGGATCATTTATATGTATGTACGCATCATGTTGAATGCTGGATATGATCAGTTGGATCATTTATGTGTATGTATGCATCATGTTGGATGTTGGATATGATCAGTTAGATCATGTGTATGTATATGTAGATGTATCAGGTGGATACATTGTATGATCAGGTAGATCATGTATGTTGATATGTATCAGGTATGATCAGGTGGATCATGTATTTGTATATGTATCAGGTGGATACATTGTATGATCAGGTAGATCATGTATGATGATATGTATTAGGAAGATACTGTGTATGCATCAAGTGGATGCATTGTATGATCAGGATGATCATGGATGATGAGCTTCAGGATGTTGCTCCAGATGACATGCATCAAGACGATGCAGTGATGATGATCAAGATGATCATGTGTACATCAGGATGATGTATGGTGAGTATCAAGTTGATACTCTGTGGCCATGGACAGGTTGTGCAAATAAGCATATAATAGCGCCCTGGGAGGTTTGCAGATTCTCTTGCTAGGTGTTGCCACTGGCATATAATAGCTCCCTAGGAGATATGGCAAATGCTCTTTCGAGGTTTTGCTTTGGGAGGACATATAATAGCGCCCTGGGAGGTTTGCAGATTCTCTTGATAGGTTTTTTCGCTGGCATATAATAGATCCCTGGGAGATCTGGTAAACACTCATTCAAGGTTTTTTCCTATGGCATATAATAGCGCCATGGGAGATCCGATAGGTTGGGATGTGTTCCCGTAATAAGTCCTGGGATGCTCTTTCGAGGTTTTTCCATGACCACATGTAATATCACCCTGGGAGATCTGATAGGTTGGGATGTGTTCCCATAATAAGTCCTAGGATGCTCTTGCAAGGTTTTGTGGTGACCACATATAATAGCACCCTGGGAGATCCGATAGGTTGAGCTGTGTGCTCGTAATCAGTCCTGGGATTCTCTTTCGAGGTTTTGTGGTAGGGTCACATGTAATAGCTCCCTGGGAGATCTGATAGGTTGGGTTGTGTTCCCGTAATAAGTCCTGGGATGCTCTTGTGAGGTTTTGTGACACACATAATAAGTCCTGAGGATTCCATAGTATGGCCAGTGATGATGAAGACCTGCAGGTGGTGGGCCTACATCCAGTATGAAAAAGGAATGGCTCTGTAGAAATTCCTATGACGAGTAGATTCAGAGATTGATTGAGATAGCAGCAACAGTGATGATGATGATGATTTGATGATGATGATTCACTGACGATGATCCAGAGAAGAAGACTTGTGCTAGCAGATCTGTGTCGAGAAATACCTTCCTAGTTAAGAGGGAGTGTTGATGTATATGTAACTTCGGAATATATTTCACCTATGTATTTCATTTATGTATATTGTACTCCTATAGAGATGTGTTATTCCTCTATAAGGAAGTGTTGTCATTTGTATTGACAAGTGTCGCAAGTGTCGTAACTTGCCGATGGGTTATTAGACCACCATGTGTGGGGTCGGCCCTGATTAAGTTAACCATGGGTTATTATGCTAAGCTAGACAAGTCGGCCCCATAAGTTTATTGGGAAGTCAGGACAAGTATAAATAGAGATCAGGAGATCTCTATTTTGCTCATCTCATTATCTCACTCTACATCACTCGGAAAGTGGCGCACATGTGAGGAGGAGGATCAGCTGTTAGGAGGAGACTATCTTTGTGTACTTGGGTTGTACTTTGGTTGTATTATTACTCTATCTATCTCTGAGGAATTTATGGGGTTTTTCACCTTAGGGTTTTCCCCATGAAAACACTGTGTGTCTATTGTCTCTTATGTTTGCATCTTGTGATGATGGATATGCTTGCTATGATTGATATGCATTGATATATTATACATGTTATTCTCTCAGTAAAGATCCTATAGTATATTGAATTAATGCTAAAAAATTAACACTAGTGAGTCACCATGTCAATGTTCCTTTCATTTGATACACAAATTGAAATTGCAAGTATGATAAAATTACACTTGTAAGAGTTGTCTCAACCAGACATTAAATAGAGTCAAACTTGAGACTTAAATAAGATTATTGGGGTGGCTAATGTGGTATAGAGCATAATAAGAAATACAATTGAGCAAGATCAATAAAAAATCATTGTGCTATATTTCTTCCCATCTTAAAGAGGTGACGTCCTCGGAACCAAGAAACCGAATATGCCTAGATATTTGAATGAGAATGAAGCCTAAATACCTCACATATTTGAAAAAGAGAAGTTTGTGACAACATGATACTTCTCCATCTAGACTTGTTTAAAGTTGCATGGGATACCATAATGTAGCACCCTAGATCCTATTTATGGAGTCTAACCTCCATTAGAGTACTATACATATTTGAAAAAACTAAATTCACTTAAATCGAAATCACTAATAATAAATTTAATTGTCATAATGGAATTAATAACAACAAAATGATTTTCAACAGATAATACTAACCAGATATTATCTAAACATAGGGCATGGAGAAAGGCATACCTAAAATAGAAATTTGTACTTAAATAAATATTGAAGAAGCCATCGGGACTATGTAATAGTAGTTGGAAAACCAAAAATGGGGGACCTCTCTCCTCCCAACCATACCCTTAGTCATAGACTGAGAGCCCCTAAGCACTCACTTTGCAATACCAAGCCATCCAAACCTCATAATCAATATCCTATTCTACCCTCGGCCTCCAAACCTCTATCACCTCCAAACACATAAGACCTCTAAGGAAGAAGAACAAGGAAGGAAGAAGAATACCCCTTTCGATTCTCCTTCCTTGATCCGGATTTATGTGAGAACGAATGAAAGAGAATATATATATATTCACATACACATATATATGGCAAGAAACACAATGATACAACAAAATCAGATTCTATTACATGAATGAAACATAATAAACTGTAAAATAGAAGCAGATAGAATGGTGGTATCTCTAAGAAGAGATGTGGTGGCTATGCTCATTTGTGACAAGTTGAATACAAAAAGAGGCTGAAGGGGCATATATATCATAAGAATGAGGGAAAGAACCCTAAACATCCAAAAAACTAACCCTAGAAGATGAACCATCATAAAGTTTGTGGCCCTAAGGTGGTTAGTTGAACAGTCAACTTCCCGGGGTCATAACTTTTGCATATGATCTCCGTATGGGGTGCTCAATATCCCGTTGGAAAGGTCTATTCGATATATACAAATTTATACTAGGGTTGAATGTATGCCATTTATAACCATTCACCCCCCAAATCACCAAAAAAACGTCGTTTAGGGCCTCAAAACGACCTCAAAAGTTCATGACCTGAAAAACTGTAGCAAAATTACTAGAAAATTGCCAAAATGGAAAAATGTTTTGAGCCAATGGAATAGGTGGGTGGCCACTTATATACATATGGATAAATCCTCCCCACTTAGTAAGCACTGGTATCCATTGTGTTGAGTGACTCCATCAAATGGGGAAGCTTCTGCTGAACTTGACTCCTGGTGAGCCATTTTCCTTGGAGTAGTTTCCCTACATTGACAACCCGATATAGTTGGATATTCTGCTAGAGGGTGCCCTTAACTTGTGTGTCCATGATATGATCAATAGTTTCATGTTCCATGTAGTCAGGATTAATCTCTATAGGTTTCAATTGCTCTGCCACCTCCGAGGTGTCCAACAATGGTGGAAAATATGGGTGAAAAAGCTCCAAATTGAATACTGGTTGCAAGACAAGGAGTGGAGGAATGCTTAATTCGAAGGGATTATCACCAAATTCCTTGGTGATGGTGTACAATCCATATCTAAGCGGACGAAGCTTACGATGGCGTCCTGTGAGCCTCTCTTTCTGCAAATGCAACCAAACCTTATCACCCACCTGGAACTTGTGTGGAACCCGATGCTAGTCATGTCGCTACTTGTACTTAGTATTGGCCTTTTCCAAAATGTCATGGACATGTTGGTGGATGTGCTAGATTCATTCAACAAATATGGTTGCTTTATCAGCCTCAGTTTGAGCATGGGAATATTCCTCCCATTTGGATGCAATGGGAAAATCTACATCAATTGGGGCCAGTGGTTGGAATGCCAGGCACACTTGAAAAGGGTTGTGGCCAATAGAACTATTAAGAGCTATGTTATAGCTATGTTGAACATAAGGAAGGCTCTTATCCCATGTGTGGGGATGTTTAAAATTGTACATTCTCAGAATATGCACAATCAACCTATGGACTACCTTTGTTTGTCCATCTGTATGGGGGTGGAAGGTAGTCGATTTGGTGAGATTGGTATCCATCAATGACCATAGGATGGACCAGAAAGTGCTTAGGAACCTATTGTCCTGATATGAACTGATAGTTTTTGGAAGCCCGAAATTAACCCAAACACGCTTGAAGAAGATCTTAGCAGTGGCTTCGGCAGAGATGTTCTTCTTGTAAGCTATCAGAATGGCCATCTTAGAGAAGCGATCCATGACCACAAACACATAGTCATTACCATGGGTGGTTGAAGGTAGTACTGACATGTAATCCATGTAGATGGATTCCCATGGTCTATTAGGAGTGGGAAGAGGGGTGTACAACCCTTGATTTTTTATGGACGGTTTCGTGATGGTGCAGGTAGTGCAAGATATGATGTATCAAATGACATCTTGTCGAAGCTTGGGCCAAAAAAAATGCTTCTTCAATATAGCCACTATCATTTTGGTTCCTAAGTGCCCTACCACCCGACTATAATGTGCTTCCCAATTCATATTTGCACGCTCTCTTGAAGGAACACAGAGATGGCCTGAGTGGCATAATAATCCTTCCTGGAGATGAAATCCTGTCACGGATGTGCCTGCACATAGGGCTTGATAGATGGGAGCAAAATCAATATCACTGCTATATAGCTGAGGCCACCTGGAGGTATGGTGGCCACAATATTTGAGCACTATGGTCAGTGCTTCTACTAGAGGTCGACCGAGGCAATCAGTGACTCGATTGGTGCTTCCCTTCTTATATTTAATGTTCAAATGGAATTGCTGCAAGTAAGTGGAACACTTATGGTGGCGTTCATTCTGTAACTTTCCTTGGGTTTGCATGAACTCCAGGGGCTTGTGATCAGTGTGGATGACCATTTATTTTCCAAGGATGTAATGCTTCCATTGGTGGCAGGCTTGGACAATGTAATACATTTCTTTGTCATAGGTGGGGTACTGGCGGACTGTATCTGAAAGTGTCTCACTATGATATGCCACTGGATGGCCATGTTGAGTGAGGAATGCACCAACAACATAATCTGAAACATATGTCTCAATATCAGAGGGTTGTTGCAGATCTGGTAAGGAAAGGACAGGCACCAAACACAATCATTAATTCATCTCCTCAAATGATTGTTGTTGTGGCTTGGACCAGATGAACTTGGCCTTAGACCCCCCTTTGGTGACCTAGTTAAGGGACCAAGCAATACTAGAGAAGCCCAAAAAAAACTGTGATAGAATTTGGTAAGGCCTAGGAAGTTGTGAAGCTCTGTTAGAGTTGTCGGGGTCGACCAATCGCGAATGGATTGGATATTGGCTGGATCCACATGAACACCATGCTCGTCCATGATGTATCCCATATATTGAACCCTCTCCATGTCAAATGAGCACTTCTCTATATTGGCGTATAACTTGTGCTATTGCAGGGTGTTGAGGACCTGGTGGATATGATGCAAATGTTCCGCCCATGTTCTGTTGTAGATGAGGATATCATATAGATATATGACCACAAAATGATTGGTGAATGGCCGTAGAATATCATCCATCATCCTCATGAATGTTGTTGGAGCGTTAGTCAAGCTGAAAGGCATGAACAACCACTCAAAAAGGCCTTTCTAATATTTGAAGGAAGTATTCCAGACATCGGTCTGCTCAATTGGCACTTGATGATAGCCAGACTTTAGATCAATCTTGTTGAAATATTTGGAACCCTTGAGTTGCTCAAGAAGGCCATTGATCCGAGGAATGGGATATCAATTCTAGGTTGTGATCTTGTTTAGAGATCGATAGTCAATACATAGTCACAATGTCTGATATTTCTTCTATACCAACACAATTGGACTCCCACAAGGTGAGGATCTAGGTCGAATGTGCCCCTTTTGGATTAAATCTTGAATCTAGCATTTGATTTCTTCATTTTGCATGAGGGAACGCCTGTATACCGACCCATTAGGTAAAGGTGCACCAGGTATCAAATCAATGGAATGCTTGACCTAGAAATGTACTAGCACCCCATCAGGTGTGGTGAATATGTCTTTGTATACTTCCACGATATTGTCCACCTGTTTCTACTGTGTAGAGGGGTTCTATGTGGAGGTGGTGGATGCTGCTGCAATATTTCATTCACCTTCAGAATGAACCATGAAGAGGATGAATTTCCCTATATGGGAGATTAACTTCCTGCACTGCTTAGCTATGATGAGGGACACTGCAGTAGTGGGAAGTGTCTCTAGTATCCTATAGAGTTTCTTTCCCACGATAATAATGACACTACGAGGTCTAGACTCATACATAAAATGACGTTTCCACATATATTGTTTTCCTAAAATAAAATCACAAACTTCAAGTGGGGAAACATCACACATTACCTCATCTTTCAAGGGCTTGATTCCATAGGAAAGGAAACATTGTTGACTGACGCGTATGTCTCGTCCTTGGCTTAGCCAAACGATGTTGTATGGTTGAGGATGTGGAACTGTCGAAAGCTTCAATATTTTGATGACCTCGACCAAGATGAGGTTCTTCTGGATACCATTGTCAGTAATGAAATGTAGCAGAGTCCCCTGCACCCACAATTGTGAATGGAAGAGGAACTCCCCTTCCTCTGGATCCCATTGCAACTGCAAAGATCCAACCAGGGATTGTTTTGGGCGGCATTCATCAGTGTTATTCCAGGGGTTATCAAGCCCCTGGCATAACAATGATGAATGCCACCCAAAACAATCCTTGTTAGCTGAGACAAAAACCCAGGATATGTACTTTGTATTAGACTTTGATGCGGAGAAAGAAAGGGGAAAGCAGATCATTGATGCACCCCCAAGGTGGTTAGTTGAACAGTCAACTTCCCAGTGTCATAAATTTTGCATACGATCTCTATTTGGGGCGCTCGATATCCCGTTGGAAAGTTTTATTCAATATATACAACTTTCAAGTGGTATCCAATGCATGCCATTGGAAACCATTACCTCCCCAAATATAAAAAATAAAAAACGTCGTTTAGGGACTCAAAATGGCCCCGAAAGTTCAGGACCTGAAAAATGTAGACAAATTACTAGAAAAATGCCAAAATAGAAACCTGTTTGGAGCCAGTGGAATAGGTGGGTGGCCACCTATATCCATCTAGATCATTCCTCCTATTTAAGATTTTTCCAATATACCCTAGGGTGGACACATGTCCACATGCAATAATTCCCATGCAAAATTCCACTAAATAGATAATAGATCATAATTACATATTTTATTATTTTCCTAAGCCATGATTAATTTAGCTTAATTTGTTAAGTTACATGTTTATATTATTATGAATCCCATGCCCCATAAAGTATTACTAATATAAACCTACATATTCTAATACTATTGTGCAAGTATAGGGATCACTTATGTGGCCATCACGAGTATGTCCCATGCCTACACTATAACCTTGACATGACCCTAGCACTAATGCAATATGTGATGGAGGGGTGTTACAGTTGCCACGACAGAGTCATGATATGGGACAAGTAGTGGAGGATGGGTCTAGATAGGTGGCGGTGGAGACAAGAGACAGATGGAGGAAATTCCATATGAAACAGTATGGGTGGGAGATGGAAGGCTTGACTTAGATACATGCCATTAGCTTGATGAGACAATTTTGCAATTAGTGGTGGATCCAAACTGTATTCTTGATTATGGTTTTGCAACAAGAATTATGGCGACTCACGGTGGAAACGAAGGAAGATAACATGAACTAGGGTTTGGGACATCGTCATTATTCCAATTTGTTGCAACATTCCAAGAGGCTCATCATGTTATACAGGTATTTTAAGCTTCCCTTCCTTGTCACATTTTTAGAATAATTTATCTTTAATGCAGGATCTAAACTTGGAAGAATTTGTCTGTTTGGGGCTAGGATTCAGTGTTTCAACTTTCATCTTTGTTTCAATCCCGAGGTTCTCAAAATAATGGCTAGTCGTTATAGAGTAAGACTAGGAAAATGAGGTAGAGGAGGTGCTAGGAAATTCCCTCAGACCACGGTAATGAGGGATGTTGATGAGGCCAAGGAGTTGTATCGGAAGAACACCCTGACAACACCAACAAATAATATAGAAAGAGAAAAAAATTGGATAAAGACGAAGCATGAGTGTGTTCGTAGGGAGGAAATTGCAAAGGACATGGGGCATTGGGTGCATGATGTTGGTTCATCAGATTCTCAGGAGACAAATACTACAAAACACTTTCCCTCTTTTGGTAAATGAAGACGTTACTAGTATAGGCCTTCAAGACTACTTGTGAGGAACATAATGAGGTTATGTTGTAGTTGGACAATGTTCAAGAGAAGGTCAGGAAATTGGACATGAAGATGAATATGATCCACAAGGCCACCACATGTTTGAATTTGCTGCAACACTAGGCAAGCCAATAGCCAATCCTGAGATGCCCCCTATATTAATTTCATATCATGATACTATCAATTCAACTTATCTTCGGATTTGTTTCATTTTCTCTATTTCATTGTTCTTTCCAAATATGTCTAGCTAGTGGAAACTACTCACTACAAGGAAAACACCTTGTAGAAGAAGTTCTTAGTGTTATAAGATTGGAAAAAATTGTCCAAATAACATTCGCTACAACATTTGTTTTTGTTAGTAGAGTATTTTTCATAGATTATAACGAATATTCACTATAACTAAAAAGGAGGATGGAGGTTTTAGTAGATGCTTTTTATTCAGTACTTTATATTTTTATAACGTGCACTGGTGTGCCTTATATAACTAGAGTGCACTAATGCATACACACAATGACTATGCATCGGTGTGCATATTATAAAAAACACATCAGTGCTTATACATTATAGTGAACGAACCAATGTGTATATTAATTCCCAATGCACCTGTTGGTATGTTTTAATGCACATAGCGGTGCATTTATTACATCGTAACAACATCGATGTGTTTCCCAAAATGCATTGGTGCCTCACATGTTTTATTAAAGAAACAGTGTGTTTGTATATTTAAACACACCGACACTGATGTTGTATTATGTGTATTGTTACATATTTTGTATTTAAATAGAACCGATGTTTCTACTGTACCAATAAGCACTGGTGCGTATAGTATACCAATAAGCATTGGTGTGTATAGTATAACAATAAGCACCAATGCTTATATTTTAAAAGCATGACGGTCCTATGATATGTAAAGAGACCTTATACATTTATTATGTGAAAAAGAACCAACGACTAAAATTTGAGTAGGAATCAATTCATGGAAATGAATAAAAGGCACTGGTTAGTTGAAATAAATAGATTGTGTATGCTATTGTGTTGAATTTTTCCATGCTGCAGATATGTAAATATAGTTTTTATTTATTTTATAGATTGTGAATGGTGGTGTGGTGAAATTTTACATGCTACAGATATGTAAATATAGTTTTTATTTATTTTATAGATTGTGTATGGTGCCATAGCGAATTTTTCCATGCTGATGATATGTAAATATAGTTTTTTATTTTTATTTTTTATAAATTTTCAATTAATCATTTGAGAATCAAATTTATTTATAGTAATATTTATATTTATTTTATATTTTTATAACTATTGTGTTTTGATAAGAGCTTAATTTAACCTTTGTAAATCATTCATATATTTAATCAATAATGTAACATTTTGCGGCATTAGACAATCCAGTAGAAGAAGAAACCCATTTTATTATATAGAATAAGAGTCCAAAATATGGGACAACATAAAGGTCGTCGATAATCAAAATTCCATTTTGACATTGTTATACTTATTGATTTCTTATCCTCATCCAATCGGGGTGATATGTCCACATTACAAAGAATGTTTGTTTTTCACAGGTAAAAATTCCAAAATATACAACTTTGAGTAACAACATTCAAATGTATTAGTCATCATTCATCACTTTAAGTGTTGTAGTCACTCAGCATCGACATTGTTGGTTGACCATCTTTTCCTTTTTCTCTTTGATTACACTACAACAAAACCTTGTGATTAACATCCCTTTTTTCTTCCCTTTTTGTGTCTAGACCCCCCTTTAATGTATTTTCTTCATTACCTTGACCACGTCAGTGCAATTTCATGATTTAGTGCTATTTTAGGTGTTTTTTGTGTCCTTTTGCTAAATTCAGCGCTAAAACCGATGTAAAGTGCATCGGGTTTTGTGCCAGGTTTAGCACCGGATTTAGCATCTAGTTTTACATCGAGTTTTGCACCTAGTCTTGTGCCTAGTTTTGTGCCTAGTTTTTGTGTCTACTCTTGTTGCACCCCCTTTTATGTCCATGTTTACCTCCACTTTTGCACTCACATTTGCATCCTTTTTTGCATCCTATTTTGCATCCATGTTTTCATCCATTTTTGCATATACAGTTTTGTCCACTTTTGTTGCACCACAATTTGCTTCCATTTTTGCACCTACTTTTGCTTCCACTTTTGCATCCACATTTTCATCATTTTTTGTGTCTAGGTTTGCATCAACTATTGCATCCCTTTATGCATCCATTTTTGCATCCACTTTTACATCAGGTTTTGTACAAGGTGTTGCATCTAGTTTTGCATCCATGGTTGCATCCTTTTTGGCATCAACCATTTCATCCACTTTTTTTGTGCCCCATTATGCACCCACTTTTGGACCTACTTTTGCACCCACTTTTGTTTCCACTTTTTCATCCACATTTGCATCCAAGTTTTCGTCCACTTTTGCACCCACTTTTGTTTCCACTTTTTCATCCACATTTGCATCAAGTTTTCGTCCACTTTTGCATCTAGTTTTACGTCCAGTTTTGTGCACATATGTTGAAGATGATGATGAGGATAATGATTATGAAATTCACAATGACTATGATGATGATGATAATGCTTCTAATGATGATGACAACGATGACGATGATGATGATGGTGACAATGATGATGATGATGATGATGATGATGATGATGATGATGATGATCATATTAACAATGACAATGACAACATTGACGGTGATGATGATGGCAATGAAGTGAATGATGATGATGGTGATGATGATAATGAATAATGATGATGACAATGAGGATGTTGAAAATGACAATGATGATGATGAATATCTTTCAAAATAGAGCTATTATTTCTCATGCATTGATCATATGTGACCTCCATGACCCTTTCCCACTAATCACATCTTTTGGGTTGATGATATTTCTTATGCCAAAGGTAAATTATGAACAATTGATGAGAATATACATAATCATGATGATAACGACGACACTGACAATGATGATGACATGAATTATGATTAAGATGATAATGTCAGTGATGATGATGACAACAATGATGGTTATGATGACATTGACAATGATGATGATGATAACAATGAAAATAACTATGATGATGACAATGCCAATGACCTTGGTAAATATTCCCAATTATTAAAATGCCATCATTGTCATCATTATCTTTGTTGTCTTCATCTAGATCATCATCATCGTCATCTAGTTCATCATCATCAACAATGACATGAATGATGACAATGACGATGATGATGCCATCGATGATGATGATGATGACGATGTCCATGAGGATGATGATGTTCATGTTGATGATGACAATGATGACAATTATGATGGCAATGATGACAAATATGTTATTATATGAAGATGATGACTACAATGACTACGATGATGATGATGATGATGATGATGATGATGATGATGATGGAAATGATGGTGACAATGATCATTGTGTTGATGATGTTGTTGTTGATGTTGTTGTTGTTGTTGTTGATGATGATGATGATGATGATGATGATGATGATGATGATGATGATGATTATGATGATGATGATGATGACGAAAACGATGATGACGATGATGATTATTATGATGATGATCATCATGATATTGATGATGTTGATTATCACCATCATCGTCATCATCATTGGTCATATTCATTGTCGTCATTGATGATTATGACAATGAAAATGGCATGGACGAGGATGATGATGATATGAAAACAATGACGATGATGATGAAGATGACATCGATGATGACAATGAAAATGTTAATGATGACGATGACGATGATGACGATGATAGTGATGATGATGATGACAAGAAAGGTGATGATGACATCAATGAATATGAAGAGAATGATGGTGATGGTGATGATAATGATGATGACGATGATGACATTGATGATGACGATGATGAGGATGATGATGAGGATGATGATGATGACAATGAAAATGACATGAATGGTGATATTGATGATGATGATGATGATGACGACAATTAAGATGACGACGATGATGATGATGATGACAACGATGATGATGATGATGATGATGATGATGATGACGATGATGATGGAAATGGTGATGATGATGGAAATGGTGATGATGATGATGATGATGGAAATGTCCGATGGTAATGATGATGATGATGGAAATGTCCGATGGTAATGATGATGGTGATGAAAATGATTATGACACTAAAAATGAGGGCATGATGTGTGGGGAGGGAGGGAATCCAATGTATTATTCCATTCTATCTACTTATGGGGCTCATGGACTATGTTTGGGTCCTGGGGCTACCAAACACCCCCATAAAATTTCTCACCAAAAATTGATTTGCATATTATTTTGGGACTCATGATGAAATTTTTACCTTGGGGATCTCTTCTAACATATTTATAAACTTGAAATATGGAATCAAAGTCTTGGAATTTTTAGTAGAGGCATCCACCTAAAAATGTGTAGAGTCTACCTTGGAGGAAAGGGAGACACCCTCCTTGCTTGCAGAATCCATTGGCATGTAATAACATAAGTGGTTTCTCATACTAACAATAATGTAAACATGCAGAAAAATTAGTGCTTAATAGGGTTGTGGGAATATATCTCCTACAATACTGTAACGACTTGGGTAAACCCTAACAATATACGCAAATTCCAAACATGCCTTTAGTTCCTTTAAAAAAAAAAATTGGTGCATGCAATTCCTGATAAATAATCTATCTCCCACAATGGTTAATTATTCACAATGTGCATATACACATACACATAATTAGAAGGGAGATAATAATGCAACACTATTAGTACCGATGGGATGGAGGATGATACCACAAAGGGACTTGCACCTTGAATTCAAATTTTTTATTAACAAATGTTTTTCGCGTGATTAATGATGTATAAGCCATCTGTGTTTCACAATTGTTATGCATTTAAAATTATTCATTCGCACATGAAAAATTATGAGGGGGGAATTAGTATGGGATGAAATTTCAAAGCCAACTTCTAAAGAATGTGGGATTATCGACAACACAAAATTTGAAAAAGGGTATTAATGAGGAGTAAAATTTAAACACAAAGACATGCCCCTATGGTGAAATAACTTGCAACATCACATAAATAATACCTAAAATCCAAACACATAGCATGACATGATTAACAATGTTAATACCAAAGTGAGGGAGGATGCTCCCACATTAATTCGAGGACTTTACCAAAAAGCTAGATTCTTGCTTGAAAAATACTTTTGGTGTGGGAAATGGTGTATAAAATATCTATCTCTCACAATTGTTATGGGCATCCCCACACACACACACACATTTCAGACAAAAGTTTAGACAAGGAATATTAGTGTGGAACAAAATCCTGGATAAAATGGTTAACAACATTACATAGATATCAATTACAGAATAAATCTCATTTATAATGAATGACATTTAAACTATTGATGATGTTAATTCTATTAGCATAGAAGTGAGGGAGTATAATATCACATCAACTCAGATGAATTCCAAATACACAAATTCTACCGAATTGATCTGACACCTATGGATCCCAATGTCCTATTGAATGATGTTGATACTTCTGCATCAATATACCTCTACATAAATATTGTCTATACGTAAATATCAAACACATAATGAGCACGTTGTTGTGCAAAACTAAGGAAGCTCATTCTATCATAGATTTGATTATCATGCTTTTCTCCTTGTTGCTAATAATTTCGTCCATCTCTTTTATACGTCTTGTATTTATTGTGTATGTGGATTAATATCCATGCCTCTCGCCCTTGCTATGGAATGATTTATTCAAAGGTAATTAGTTTTCCATGAAACTCATATCTATAATATGAAATCATATAACTTGGAAGATATTTATTAATGGTTAGTAGTTGAATTTGTATATAGCTTGGAAGATATTTATTAATGGTTAGTAGTTGAATTTGTATATAGCTTGGAAGAATTATCTTAATTGGTGGTAGTTGAATTTGTAACGCTGAGAAGATTCAACCACTAACTATTTATTTCCTTACATGCAAGTATGAGTCTTGATGGCTTCCTTTATTTGCATGGGTCGAAGATGAGACCACATTAGTTCCCTGGTTTAACCATAAATGGGTGTGGCACTGTCGCGGGATTAATTTAATACAATACATAGAGGAATGCCAATGTTTGTGTGGAAAAGTATTATTCATTGATGTCATTCCCTCTCCTTAGAGGGATTGCACCATTGATGTGACAACTAAATTTTGGGAAGATGTGTATCCTAACGAATAATTTGCTATGGACTTAGATTTATTTTTCTCTGCAAAATGTAAATATACCCAACACCAAGGCAACAATCCTTTTCGCACAAGGTTAGATTTTATTCTCACTGATTTAAATACTGATACATACCCATCTAAAATTAGGTCTACTAGATGTTGCATATATGACTTAGGTATATCATCGTTGGAAATATATATTAATTTCTTTTCAAAAAGAAACTAGAGAAAATCCTTTAAGAATAATATATCACATGTATGTTGATTAGTTGTCATCACTTGGAAATACTTGCTAACACATTAGCTAACAATAATTTGCACCATGATTTTGTAACATAGATTATGAGAGTTACTTCCAATTTTAGCATTGCATCGAGAGTAGCGAGGTGCTTACAACCCAGTATGGTGGAGATGTGTAACGTAATGTGACGTAATGTCGTCACGTTATGTACCAAAAATAAAAAAGTAATTAATTTTTTTTATGTTGGCTCATAAAATAAAAAATGAAAACCAAATAAAAAATAATTTAAAAAATCCATATCCTCCCATAAAATAAAAATTTAAAACCAAATAAAAAGTCATTAAAAAAATAACACATCAAGAAATTGGATGCCTCTCGGTAATTGTAATACCCCTATTTTGGCCCTTATGGTTTATTAGCTTCAATGTAAATATTGTGTAAATACACTGTGTTTGTTACCTAGTGTGGAGCTCAAGGCCAAGGCCCCACTAGTGGATGTCCAAGTTTAATTGCATAGGAAAGTATTGACAGTTTGATTATCCATGAGCTGCTAAGCCACAAAGAATTGTAAATGATGAAATTATTAATTATACAATAAAAATACCCAAGAAGCTGGCTAAGGAGGAAACCAATGAGAAGGGGCCATGTGTAACCATTAGGGAGAGGTGACGGGGTTATGGGATTGGTACCCATTCTACCACATGTCGAATTGTGAACCCATTTGACTCACCATGTTGACATCAATGCAACTGTAAGAGGGTGATTGAGGAAACCCGACCCATGAATTCGATGGAGTATGGGCAACCTGCGGATCTGTATGGAAGGGTATGGGCCTGTGCGTTTCTTCTCCCTTAAGCCAATCCACGCCTGGGAATTAGCCATCCTACTTGTTAACCCATTGTTGACCAGAACCCAAGTCATTCACGTACCTGCAGAACCCAGCCGGGAAGAAAACAAGAGAAAATCGCATTTTTTGTGTAAGTCGAATGTGTAGAGTCGAGGCCGCCCTTGTAAACCCTGTGCAAGAATGGAACTGGTCGGGACAACAATAGTTCAATATGTGGGATGAATTGAGGAGCTAGGACGACCTATAAAACCCATGAGAATCACTTAGACCCGTTTTGTAGAAGGCTGAATTGGGGCAGAGTTTAGGGCATGGCCCTGTGAGAAATTGGATTGTATAACATAGTTAAAGGTTAGATTAGGGTTGGGTTTGCTTGATAAAACTAGTGAAGGATGTAATCTCATGAAGAACAGCAGCTGAAACTTTCTATGCCCACCCTGAATAGCAATGGAGGGAAGGGGCCTTGAGGGACTGTGCAACAAAGAAGAGAGCCTTCCTTGTGTTGGATGATGTAGGTAGTGTGGGTGTCATGCTTGCTGAGTGGTCTGAGATGACTAAAGCTCCATGGTAGAGCTCACTAGCTTAGTAGAACCCTCCTTTTTCCCTGGATTGCTTGATAAACCCAGCTATAGGTTGGCTTAGCATTGGGATGATACCTTGACTGTGAGAGAGTTCCTTAGCCCTCCTTAGTGGATACACAGCCCAGCTCGGGGGTGGTCTCTCAGCTGAAAGAGTACAATATGGACAAAGAACTAAGGTTGGGTGGAATGTTTTCCTCACTTAGCCAGTTGCTTGGGGCAACTTCACTCCAAAGATAGGCATTTATATGTGTTAAATGATGCAAATTCATGTGTTATAACTATTTTTTGAGTTAGTCTTGTCGTGGTTTAGACTAATGAATGGATGACTCCATGAAATTTATCATTAGGTATCCATGTATAATATTGAATATAAGATTGAATGCATGTTAAAATACTTCATTGTTTACATGAATGATAGGCATGGCTAAACCATGTAGGTTGTTAACATGATTAGCTAACTTAGTCCATTACATGTGTTTATTATGCATTGCATTCACCCTTCAAAGGGATGGTTTGACCTCACTTGGACTTGGGGAAGAAAGGGGATAACCCCGCCTGATGTGTTTCTTTGCTCCTCTGTGGTTAGGTGAAGGAATAATTCATAGCAGGAAGGAGGCAGAACCCTTAGCAAAAGGATAAGGGCACTTAGGTGGAGTTATGCACATAACTTCAGTTGGAAATTTGGCATGGTTGGAGTGCTCATATGGGGTGGGGATTGCACCATTGGATATAGCTCTCCAAGATCTTTTCAGTGGTACCAACCTTGTTCCATTTGGACCAAGGATGAGGAAGATATGACCATTGGAAGTTTTCCTTGGAAAGCTTGCTAGAGCAAGGGTCTTTGGTCTTGACCCTTCCGCATATGCAAGGTCCTTTCCGCATCCGCAATGTGGATTGAGGATTACGGAAGTCAAGAATCATCCATTGGGGCATATGGAAATTCGCATTTACGCATATGTAATGCGGAATACAGAATGCAGATTTCGGGAAGTAAAATTCGTCGGAGATGGAATATGGAACTCCGCATTTCCGCATCCACATGTAGAATGCGGATTGTGAAAGTTAAAATCTCCTAGGAGTTGGAATGGGAAATTTGCATTTTTGCACCCGCAATGCGGAATGTGGAATGTGGATTGCGGGAGTTAAAATATCTCGGAACTGGAACATGGAACTCCGCATTTCCGCATCCGCAGTGCAGAATGCAGGATGCGGGTTGCGAGAGGAAACTTTCGGGATAGCAAAAAGGAACCCAACTTCCGAGTTCCGCATGCAGATTGAGGAACTACGGAAGTCGAAAGGACAAAATTTCAAGGTCAAAATTGGTTTCCGACTTTCGACTTCCGCATGTGGATTGCAGAAGTTGGAAGCACAATTTTGATTTTGAATTTGGTTTTGGAAATTCGATTTCTGAGTTCCGCATGCGGATTTGTGAACTGCAGAAAGGCAGATTGCGGAGCGTAATGGGAATTGCAGACCCGAGCCCATTGTGCCTGTGTGTGGATTTGGAAATATTTGGAAAAAAAATGAATCAGAGGGTCTCCCATGGCCTCTAAAGGCCATCTAGGAGGTGTGGGGACGTGACAGTAATTGATAGATCCGTGTTTAAGATGCATCTATGCTAGTATACTCTTATTTGAATTAGACACAATCCTTAGTGAATGTGTTCTTAAAATTCTTTGCTATTAAAGTTTTGAAATTCTAATGTTCATTTACACTTATACACTTCTTGAGTAATTGTATGTCATTTTTTAGGGCAAATTTTCCAAACCTATGAATCCCTTGAAGCAAATTATCAAATTTTGTATTTATTAAAAAATGCCACCATATTATGTTATTTGATAACTGTTATCATATAAAAAAACACTTAAAGGTACCATTTTTCTAAGTTAAGGGAATAAAATAATCTTTTCTCTTTATGTTTACATTTTGCCGGTGCCTAGCAAGTTTTACCGTCATTGAATTTGATTATTACATTTTTATTCATTGTGGTGGATTCCAAGATATCCCATCCAAATAAATTCTATTTTAACTTGAAATATACGTCGTTATAAGGTGATTTAAAAATATTCCATCCAAGTACATTATATTTTTAACTTGAAATATATGTCTTTGAGATATACATTTTTATAAAGTGGATAAGTCCAAAAAAAAATATTTTTAAATTATATCAGAGATTGAAATGATATAAGATCAAAATTATATTAAGGTAATCTTGCAATTTTGTGTTTGCTTAAAATTTATGGAATAAAATCATTTTAACTCAATAAACTAGGGAAGTCTTGGAGAAATGGGAGAGATGACAATTTAAGATTTATGTAGATATGTATTGCAAGAGAACATCGAAGAAACCACTATTCGAGTGCAATTTGTATTTATTTAAGTCCACGGGATCACAGAGGCGGCTAGTTGATTGCGGGAACAAAAGAAAAAACATAGAGTCCTCACTAAAATTGCAAAGGGAGAAAAAGAGGAGGTGGGGTAGAAGGAAGCCCCAGTAGAAACCAGGGAAAAAAAGAATAAAAAACCAAAATAGATAATCAACTTCCATTACAATTCAAAAATTTAACAAGTAATAATGATAATCATTGGTTGCATATAGGTTAGGGTAATTTGTCTGAGTTCCATATGAATTTCCCTCCACAAGGGTCAGAGAGGGTACGGGTGCCACCACTTCTTTGTGCAGGCTCTGGGAATTCTCATAGATTATGTAGGAAATAGGTATCGAGATCCCTTGTTTAAAATTTCTGATTTTTTTCACAGGGATACTTATATTCATATGGGCTCTATATGAGTGACTTTTTCTACATGTAATTTTAGGTGGGTCTTCCTGGATATCCCCATATTCATTTGGGATCTCATAGATAACATAAATTAATGCTTTCTGAAGTGAATTCCAAATGGGTTTCTTGGGATATCCCCATATTCATTACCTGGTTATCAGCGAGTACAATTCAATGGCATTTTTTGCATTTAAACTCATGTCTTTCTTGTTCGGTACCCCAATATTCATTTGAGTATTGAAGCTTTCCGCAATTAATCACAAGCGTGTGTTGTTGGATCTAGAATCATAAAGAAGGGAAAGTCCTGCTAGAATATAATTTAGATATATAAAAATTTCCAAGATCGATAGACAAATCAAAATGGGGGACCAAGAAGCAGGAAGGTGGAGTTGGTATCTCCCTGGATTTGAGATATGTGTTATGGTGAGGACATGGAAACTGATTGGGGGAGATATGTGTTTCCCACTACATACAAAAATATCCCTCCATTGGATAGAAGATATTCCATATCCACCATGGTGCCTCAGGATGAGGTTTCCAGACACAGGATGACCAACCTTTCTACCAAGGTCTAGAAATTGAAGGACCGAGACTCGGTAGGTATTTCTTGGCTTTTGAAGTTTGTAAGTATATTGTAATGTCATTAGTGTGAGCAACTTACTATCAATACTTTGAATTAGGTCATCGTTTGTTAGTATTATATAGCTTGAAAATATATTGAGCTACAACCAGATACTTTGAATGGCATAAGATAATGTCAAGGTACTAAACACATTGATTGTTGTATCACAAATGTCATCATCCTTCCCTATTCATAGGTATATTGTTGAGTATATCATTATCTTATGATTACAGAAGATATCAAACTTGAACTTAAGAAGAGCATGCCTCATTGATTTCTATCAAACTGTAAGAGATGGTTTTGTAAACTGTGAAAAAGGGGCAACATATATAGTGCTCAACATAGGAAGATTGGTGTGCCAATTGCTCTTGTATATTGTGACTATATCCCCCTCAACATAATTCCATATTGCCATTTATTTTGGGTACTTGCAATTCCTTCATAATGGCATTTTTTTGTCATCAATGCTTGATCATTTCTCTTACCAAGTAAAGCATTTGAGAAAGGAGCTATCGGAACATCAAATATTTTTGTAGATATCGAACAAAAACATAAAAAATGATTCATAATGGACCATTGTTAGAATATCAGGGCCTTTACTTAAAACTGTGTTTCTAGAACACGATGAATACATGGTACCATATAGAGCCCCTGATAGATGGAAACAGTAAGCCAATCTCCCCCAGTGATTGTGTCCCAATTCTCCAAACTTGAGTACAGTCTACCTTTGGATTTTGAACCTATATTCTATGCTATGTTACATTCACATAGCCATTATATTGGTCACATTTGATTTGATATTTCTATGTCAATGCACCTCATTAATTTGAAAGAAGCTTGATTAGAAAATAAGGAAGCATTCAGATTTGAATGTGATCTAATAAATTATTGTATTGAGTAGTTGGGTCATAGTCTCTTACCATCAAAATCATTGCATGCATAGCAGTGCACGTTTCTCTCATCTTTAGAAAGTCTCTAGTTGTTTATTGTTCTCCACCTAACTCATATATTTCTCCACAAGCCAATAGATATCCCAATACCCCCACTTACCCAGATGGTAGGGTTACCTTCCTCCTCCTATGAATCAGAGTTTTCGTAACCAAGGTATGACAAAGGCAGGGGCATAGCAGCAAGCCAGGAGAAAGACACATGACAGGGGGGGTAATACATGATTGGTAAGAGGCATTCTTAGGTAAGAACACAAATCAAGGGTATACATAGGTAATCAAGGACTTGTGATGATAAATTTGTATTGCAATATTATATGTACTTATTTTTTTCATGATCCCCACTTGTCAATTACATCACTATTGTATCCAAAATGAAATTTGAATTTATTCCAACTTAATGAAAATGATAGAAAACATTTGATAAAACAATTTTCCAATTAAATATTTTCTTGCAAAAATAGTGATATTATTGTTAAGTTGGAAGAAAAAAAATTTCCCACAAAAACAAAGACCTCGGGACTTCATAAGTTAGGTAGACCAAAAGGGAAATGGCTATCCTCTTAAATGATTTTAATTGCTGAGTGCTTATACAATGAACAAAGATGTAGGAATATCCACTATATTGGATATGATAGCGGATACAAGGAATATAGTTCACACAATTATTTGAAGGTACTATGGCATAGGTTAAGCTAGCCCAACATGCTTGAAAACAACAGGATTGTGCAGGATTAACACAAGGTTATTCCCTTTGGACACGAGTATTCAACCAACAAACTATAATGAAAAAATGCCAATGAGGCACTGGCATGCCATTATGGAAATCATCACAGAGTCCCTCTTTTTCAAGTCTGAACTATTTCTATGCCTATGGAAGTAGTTGGAGGCTCTACATCTAGATTTGTTATGCACGCTTTAGCAATTGGATATATGTCCAATGCTATAAAAACCTTCTTTTGTATGCCCTTTTTAGTTGTTTTCCTAACTATTGGAGTTGTTATACTATATATTGGTATGGTTGTGTGCTCATTTAAAATTCCTTTCATTTCATGAGAATCTAAAAATGTAGGGAATGCATCCAAGTTTGCAATTGAATGGGTTGAATGAAAGGAAAAAGAACATGGTTGAACAAAGCTCAGATTCTCCTCCCTAGATCTGTTATATGTTAATATTTGGTTGAGCTTTGATCATTAATTCTTTTATATTTCGAAACTTGAAACAATGAGACAATTCAATCACATGAAATTCATACATCAATAACACAAGATATACCCTAGGGAAAATACTCAAAACAATGAGAACAAAAACCCCATCAATTCTTCTTAGTATAATATAATGGATAGCAAAGAATTATTTCTTTTACAACATAGCAGATTGCTTTCGGAAGATAATAGATCACCAAACACTCTTGGTGAAGATATGGAAGCAATAGAGAAGAGAGATCAATAGGAGAAGTGCCTTTCCTTCAATAATAATATCATGCACACAAAGAGAAGCGCCTTGCCTTCAAAGGAGAAGAGAATTCGGTTCACGTTGAATTCATCAATTCGGTATAACATATTTATACATTATTCTCTTTTATTTTTATCTTCTAACTTCAGGGTGAACTCGCCCTCAAACTAGAGGTGCATCCCACTTTCATGCAGTGCTTTATCTCACTTAACCATCACTTAGGATGAACTTGCCTCTTAACTGAAAACTTGACCACTTAGTTAGGTGGCTAACTTAAGTGTCGTCACTTAGTTAACTAGATCTTCTTTGTTGTCACTTAGTTAACTCTCTTTAACTGATTCTTGATAACATCACTGTAGTGATCAATTCAAGTTCTCCTTGACTTACTGAAGTGTCATCTTTTAGTTTAACTTTAAAGTGAAAACACTTTAGTTAACTAGTCCTTCTTATTTAACACTTAGTTAACTAAAATCACGCTGATTGATTTACTTGAAGTGATCACTGTGCGTTCTTTAGTTAACTGAGGAATATCTTTAACTGATACTTTAACTAAAGTATTGATTGAGGCATACATTGATACTTAACCGAAGCTTTAAAAATTCGAGTTCTCTTTAATTAGATGAAGTGTCTAGATGGGCAATTTAAAATTTTCTTGATCTCTATGCTTTATATTTTATTTCTTTATCTCTTAATGCATGGTCAATATGTGTTAACTTTAATTATCCATCACATCACATTATACTAAGAAGAATTATCGGATGTTGTGATCATATTATATTATTCCATACCAAATGATCATATGCTAAAGTAATTCACTTTAGACGTGATCAATCTCTAAAAGAGACTTAATAGAAACTGGTGATCATGGTTAATAATACATCACACAACATTAAATTCTTTAACAAGTAAATCATTACCTTTATACAGAAGGTCCACCTCTATACGGGAGGTCCATCTCATGGATACCTTTATACAAAAGGTTCACCTCTACGAGAGGTCAATCTCATGGATACCTTTATACGGAAGGTTCACATGAGAATCATGACTTGACACACAAGTTCGGATCCTTGTCCAATATAAATTTACAACATCATTACTTTTATCAATTACCTCTATAAGGGAGGATCAATCTTGGCTACACAAGATTGGTTTGGAGAATGTCTCCTGATCTTGTATATTTAACATTATGAACATAAATAGATGATAATGCATAGTAATTCCAAACATGGTAAGTTATGGATTCATATAATGTCTCCTAGTATCACAACCAATGTATTTGGCCACTAGTTGCAACCTCGTACTCATCTTTATTGTGGTTGATTAGAGTCATGTATTAAAAAGTTGAGGATACTATAGTAATTATATAAGAGATACTTGTTCATATCACAAGATATAAGGTGAACTGTTGTTAGGAAATTTTTCCTATGACTGGGGTTGAGGTAATCGACATACTAGGGTTGAAAAACAAACATCTAGGGTTCTACAACAAGCAAAATAAACAAAGAGTTTGAAAGTTAAGAGGGCATGTACCTTATTTGTTAAGGTTTATCCTAGCATTCTCCCTGAATCCTTGAGCTTTACTCTTGATCTTCAGTCAAAGAACCTACAAAACCCACTAAAAAAACCTTCCTCAAACACATTTGGATACAAATAAATGATTGAAGCTCAAAATAAAGCTTGAAAATCTAATCTAATGAACATCAACCAATAAGAAAATGTGATACAAGCATAACCACAACTGTTTGGAAAGGGAAAGATGTCTATTCTTTCATTAATGAATGAATCAAGTACAAATTTACCTTCCATCCATTCAAGCACCTCACAAAACCTTTGATTTAGGATCTCTTGCTTCTCTTCTCCAAAAATCCCAACCACAGCTTAGATGCATTAGGGTTTGATAGAAACTAGGGAATAAATGGAAAGGGAAAGAGGGTCATAATTTCTCCAGCATAACAATACTTGGGATAAGAGTCCTCTTCATGGCCCATGTACCTTTCTTTTATAGTGGAAGAATATGGTTGGGTCTAGGAGGGAGTTGTTGTAACCAAGGAGGAGGTTTCATAATCCACCAAAACTACCCTAATTTCAATATTTTTTATACTTTTGAGCATTTTTTAAGTCACATACTGGTGAGACAAGGGGAAAGTTTCACACCACACGTAGGTGAGACATGTGCAACGTGTGCATGAGTGAAAAAATAGGGTTAAAATGCCATTTTAAGGGATTTTCAGGGGGTGTTTTGGTCTCCAAATATGGTCAGAAGCTCCATAAATGCTAGATAATCACTAAATAAGTTAAGGACACCTTATTGATCACCCAAATATGGATCTTTCATCCATAGTGTCCTTTTGTGTGACCAATAGTAGCTTTATGAAGTGTTGTCATGAAAGTGTCATCATTAGAGTATCAACATGCAAGTGTTGTCATAGACGAAGAAGTGCCAATTTTGGTTATAACAAATGCCCCCTAATGTATGAGGTCAGACGAGAACGTGATTGACACAATACATTATAAACAATGAGTGGTTGGGATATGGAGTTGAGGAAAACGGAGGACTCAAGAATCGTAGTCTCAACGAAGTACCTAAAAGAGAGGAAAGTGTCAGAAATCTTATCCGTGGGATAAATATCCATGTTCAAATGATAGAACATGACCTCTAGGAGGATACAATGGTGATCCGATGCATATGTATAGCTTATGCATATATCATGTCCATTGTAATACAAGCATGGATCCATGAGAAAAACATAAGCGTGAACATAGCCACATAATTATAAAGGTGGATCTATGTAAAAAACTAGAGATCATAGCCACACTGAACAAAGTGGATCCATATCTCATCAAGATCCAAAGAAAGTATAACTCAATCTTGCACAACTTAGGCAATAAAAAAATATGACGAAGTTACTATAGTCCCAAGGTCTTCAACCCAAAATGCTTAAAGGTACATATCCTAACCATGGAGATAAATGAGTTAGCATCAAACATGGAGGATACCGTTTGATTACCGAGCGTTGATGTTAACCATTAACAGATGCAAGGGAACCCACCAATAATGAAAATGAGCCCCAAGGTACCTAGTACATTCTAACAGCTGTGAATAGATGTTCTTGAAGTCAAACACCTGAAGAATCCAGTGAGTAGGAGACATTGATGTATTCCCATAACCCGATGGCGAGGGAAATTGCCACTAATGACTGCAATCCCCAAGGTACTTTCGAAACTCTAAACTTCATTCCTAGAGAAAGATGAGTTGAGGTCGATGGGAATAATCCTGTTGGAGGGGAGGTATTAAGGCATCCTTCATCAACCAACATGAGGAAATATCAAGGATTGATTTGATATGGAGCAGGACATAGTACATGATGAAACATATTGACACTAGGGAATGGACGACATATGTAGTCAAGGAAACTACAGAATGACTGACACAGGTTTTATCCTTGAATAGTGAGCACGACACAATAGTGACTTAGGAAACGTTGAACAGAAAAGGACCAATGATATAAATCCGCAATGTATGAGACATTGATAGATTCTCCATATGATTGGAAGAGTAACCAACCGGAGGAGTAATAACTCTGAGATAAGGTTTATCGTAAGGCCAAAACTAGAACCCAACTTGTTTTAGAGATTCGAAACAGATACTTTGTTCAAGGACATAGTTGACTTGTTTCCATTATATCAAAAGAAATTTGAGATCCTTCCGTTCCCTTTTTCCCATTTTAGGTACCTTTTTCATTTTTTAACGAGCTTGAAAAAGAGATAAATCATGCTCGATATAGCTCACCTAATGATGAGTTCCTTATCATATGTTTAGCGAACCTGAAAAAGGAGGGGTTCAGTCCCAAGAAGGGTCATTCCATGTGTAGTTTTACGATTCCATGGAATGGAACCTCAACACTTTCTACTTTGTTTAATGATATTGAAGAAAATATAGAATATTGCTCAATAAAATAGTGATCCGTGGATTTTATATCAAGCCCAGATCTGTTTGTGCTTTCCGGTGTTTTGAATTTTAAAGAGTATAAAAAATTAAACAAGAACTCTATACATCATCTCATGGATTGTATATCGTGCCTAGGTTGGTGAATGATCGCCTATGTTTTCATATTTAGAGAGTCTGAAAATACTAAAGAAGACTCCAAGGTGGAATTTCTCGTAAAGTTAGTCTCCTCACCCAAAAAAGGATAAAAAAATGCAAGAGAGAACTCTTCTGGCCAAGTATGACTAGAGTATTCCTTTTTTGTATATAGTCTACATAGTCCAAAAATAGGTCAAATGTATACCGTATAGATGACCTTTCAGGTACTTTAATGAGTATGAAAGAGAAAATCCGACTCAACGATCTTTTACTACTTAAGGAGTCCGAAAAGAGCTTAAAGAAGACTCTATAAAAATATTTTCCATGAAAATTTAACGAGTCCGAAAAAGTAAACTTCTAGTCTCCTTTTGTTTTTAATGATCTTGAAGGACAAATGGAATAATGCTCATAACCTGGGAGGAGACAAGTGTCAAGGACATGTGTACATAGTTCCAGGTGCATGGAACAAACCTATGCATAATGAAAGGAATATGAGTAAGATAAGGACACTTAGGGTGTGTCTCCTCTAGGCAAGGGGTTTCAAGTTGCAAAGGAAAAATGATACATGGATTAATGGTAATGATATAAGAGATGAAGGATTATATAACGATCTCAAATCATGTAAGCTGACAACAAGATCATAAGCACAAGGGGGATTGAGCCAAATGCATATGTGACTTAAACACAAAAATGGGAGCCTTATAAGGAATGGATAGAAATATATGAGAAAGAAACACATGAGGATTATTCTCAAAGTCATGATAAAACTATAAAGGCTCCCGAGCCTATGATAAAAATTCAGCATCGACACCAAAATGGCATAGGAGTACTTACTAGGGTGGCCCATTTTAGGTAGGCTTTGCTATCGGACTGGTGCACAATGGATATAGAGATGGCTAACACACCAATATCCAACAGGTTTGAACCTATGGTGAATTCAAACGAAAAAAGGTTCAAATGCATCATAACAAAGGGGAGGCCTAAACCTATATGCATTTTTCTGAATATACCTGAAGGAATTGAGAAATATGTCAGAAAGGACCAATAAACAACCATGAATCCAACTAAGATTCATGTCTCCAAGAAACCACGGTACCCATATCATATCCAAAAAATGTGAAAAGAAAGATCTGATATAGGTCACTTTAGAAGAAATAATTTCAACTTCAATATGATTAACAATAGGAATAATCAAGGTAGAGTTAACCAATGGAGACTCTATAGTACAAGGCCTGAGTATATACAATCAACAAGATCAAACTTGGGAGGAAGATGAAAATTGAAAGAAGTGATGGAATCTGCAGGAACAAATTAATCATCATTGGAGTAAAAAATTATACAAACAGAATCAAACTCTGCAAGGACACTGACTTACAGTTCTATGGGAGAATCCAAAGACTCAACAGTACTAGGGTCTGAGGATTTATAATCAGTAAGATCAGACTCCAAAGGTAAACCTGGGATGCACTTAATTGCAACTGGATCAACATCCAAATGAATGGCAGGATGTATTATAGACTCTAGGAAAAATTCGTGAGAAGGAAGTATATCATCCTAGATAGAAAACCTATATAAGGATTCAGTTGGATCAATAGGGTGGAGAGTAGTCTCTGCTAACCCTATTGGATGGATCACCTGGTCAAGTACCAAGACTAAATCCCAAGAGGGTAATCATGAACATAGAAGATTCTTTTTAGTAGCAATCGAATCCAAGGGATATAAGGGTTGGTTGATCTGACTACACCCAACTTCAGAGGCCAAACACTTCCACGGGTCGTTAAAATACAAAGTCTCAAATTGAGACACCTTATGTGTGGAAGTTGTGCCAACTATTAAAATTGTGTGTACTGGAGATGCATTAACATGAAGCTCAGGTGGGGGAAGGTTAAATGTTCCCATTAATGAAGGATACATCCCTACAACAATGTTTTGACAATCTCTCATGGAATGGGATACTAAAGGAATATTGGATCCATAATCTTGGTTGAAATCATTACTATTTAAGGCTAGTTGGTCAATTGTTACAATATTTCCCTTATGAGGAAACTTGATGATGTGAAAGATCGAAGAGACTATTGCCATCATATCTTGAGTCCAACTTCTCCCAAGTAATAAATTATAATCAAGTGGGGAATACACCACTTCCACATCCACTTTGACTACTTTTCCCCCTACCTCTAAAGGAAAAGTTGGGATAATTCATTGAGGTTGGAAAAGGTGGCCATCGAAATATTTAAACATGGTAACCGAAGCAACTACATTAGGTGATCCTAAAGTCTTCCAACATGATAAAGACATGACGCATGTGGAGTCACCCTCATCTACAACTATCCTATGAATCTTAGTGTTTACAGATACAACTTGGATTTGAAAAGCAACATGGTGGAGTAAACAAGGCTTCCAATTCTCAAAATCGAAAGAAATTAATTGAATGTCCACAAGATCTAGAGCTCCTAAATTTGAAAGTAAGGTCTTCCTTTGAGTTGGAAAACTATATAGTATCTCAAGCATAGGAAATGCACAGAGATCATGAGCCAAATATTCAACTATATTATAATGTTGAGCAACACGTGCATTAGGATTATATGCAGCTTTCTTGAGAACACCCTTTGGTATTATAGGCATAGTATGGTTTGTAGGCTTCTCTATGTGTAAAGAATTGTCATTATCAACATTAAGGGGTTCATTACCTTTGGATCCAGAAAAATTATATTCATAATTCTTGTTCCTGGTATGGAGATAAATATCATGTTCACACATGAAAACTTCCCCTGGTGCTAAATTTCACCCTTGAGAGGAGGTTCCCTGGTTGACTCCTTGGGAGGCTAGAGGATTTTGGTTAGCACCAACAACCATATGTTGCTGATGAAGAGGAAATGGATTGGTTAATACAGCAGGTTGGGAGGACCCTTCCTATTGAACCAACAACTTTTGATCCATTTCCATCTTAGGGCATGTATAAGTTCGATGATCTTCCTTGTATAACATGCAAGAGAATTTTTCCTTACCTTTTTCATTATTTGACCCACTATAATTAGTGTTGTTGTTATTGTTGTTTGCATTATTGTTCCCCTTATTCCCATTTTTATTGTTCTTATTTTTCTTCCCTCCAAGGTGCTGGTTTGTCTGAGAGTTCTATACTGACAGAACATCAGAAGGAGGGTTGGTTTCAAGGTTCTATGTTGTTACGGAGAAAAACTTCCTATGGCTTGGGGTAGAACCACAACAGACGGAGTGACACCAGAAATCAACTCAATTCTCAAGTATGCTATATAAATATGAAATTCCAATAACAAAGAGAAAACTCTTAACTCAACCGGATGTTCGAAGAAGACCACTGTTGAGCTCGCAATCCAATGCTCCTTACCTACAACTTGTCCTCAACAACCAAGATATATGAGCATATATAATAAATATAAATTGTTAGCATATAAACTAGAATATTCCATTAACATATTAAACAAATATACCCAATGAGAATAACATAAACATTTGCAACATGTATTGGATGAGAAAAGAGTATTTCTATTAATATAATGAACAGAAGTACATAGTGACAACTGTATCCCGACAACTTGTCGGAACCGAGAAACTAAGTTCCTCCACCTAGGCCTCCACCACTTCAATCCTCCATGCAATGGAATGATCACAAGTTCAAGGAGTAATTGGGTTCCTCCTTCACAAGATAGAGAATATCTTGGGAGATGAACATAAAAGAGTTCAAACTAGCAAGGACAAAGGGATGCAGACTCAAGGAAATGGAAATGGGGAAAATTCTCTAGAGTTTACTTGCTCTCTAATTTCTCCTCCCTCAAATGCTCCACAATGGCTCAATATATAACCCTCAAAGGAGGTGGAGGGTTGAATTGGAGCATTTTCCAACATATGGAAGGTTAAGGATCAAAATGATCCTTACTTGGGGAGGAAAACCCAAAATATTTTTAGTTTTGAGCATGAAACCCAATGTACGCGGACAATATTGGAGCAACATGTGTATACACATGCTGTAGTGTTGGTGACCTGTGTACATCAACAAAAATGTGATTTTAAGGGGTTTTACTGAGCAAGAGGGGTAATATGAGTCTATACAGGGACATGGTAGGCCATCAAGGCATGCTACATAGAGTGTGGTAAATAATGCTATAACAGATGACCCCTAATGTGTGAGGTCAAAGGGATGATCATGATGGACGAAATACATTACAACTCTAAGAGCTGGATTAGTGGAGACCTCCCTAGAAGAACCAGCTACTCATCGGAATATCACAATATTGACTTTGTATTTTGTCCATCGTGATCATCCCTTTGAAATCACACATTAGGGGGAATCTATGATCATGTCCACCATGAGTAGTGGAGACCGAGCTAGAAGAAATAGCTACTCATCAGAATATCACAATATTGACTTTGTATACATGTTTGCAACTTTTAAGTACAGAGAATTTTGATACAATGGCCATGAATATGCAATACATCATAGAAATATGTCATAAGTGGTCACAACCATGACAAATATATAGTGAATTCCATTCTCCAACTAGACTGAAGACATCTGGTACAAACTGGGGTACAAACTGCTCTACCATGAGAGCTGAGGTCCCAAAGATACTGTCACGATCATAGATAGTAGCATATTTTATAATGCCACTATAGTCTGATGTATTCTACACAAGTCATCGATGGTGAATGCCCCATCACGTGAATATAGGTATTGAAGTTGAACATGATGAAACATTGTCTGATTACCGGTCATTAAGGTATATTGTTAACATACATGAGACTACCCACCAATGATGAAAATGGGTGTCAAGACACCGAGTATATTCAACAAGTGTGAATAAATGTGTTTATGTTGAACACTTGCAAAATACATTGACCAGGAGACATTAATGAATTCCCAATTGTCGATGATGAGAGAACATGTCACTGATGAATTCAAGTCTCAAGGTACTCATCTGACTCTAGATCCAAATTCCATAATAGATGATCTGCAGTCAAGGGAATGAGATCCACTAGAAGGAGGGAATTAAGGAGTCCCCCATCAACCAACATGAGGTATGCAGCGAGGATGAAATATTTGGAAGAACTCAGACAAACATGATGAACACGGACCAAGAACCATCTGTGTCTCTTGCATGTACTAGATGCAAGTAGTGCACGAAAGGGACCCTCTGAATAGTAGCCAATGATGAAGACTACTGACAGAAGAGAGGAAACCACCAATGAGTTCTAATGGTATCCAAGAAATAGCACAAATCCCAATATGTGAATAGATTTATTTCCATCCAACACAAGGGAAAATACTCAATCATCGACTAATGATGAGGTTCCATCTATTGAGTTCAAGGTCGCCTACCACTGATGAAAGTAGGCCTAGGGTGCTAGGTAGGATAATTGTATCATGTGATCGGAATCTACTTATAAGGGAATGGCTGACATGCAAAGTCAAGAGATCTGAGGAATGGCCAACTCATCTTTATAGAATTCCTTTGAATAAGAGCATGAGATAGGTGGAAACTCAGGAAACATAGACTCAAGACTGAACACTAACACAATTCTACAACTCAGTAGGCATCAAAAGAATCTCCATATGGACAGGAATCTTAACTAGTCAGAGGAGTAATCTCTGAGTAATGACTTTAGATTCCTAAGGCCATACTAAACCCAAACCGTTGATGGATGGACTCAAGGATTTGTGCTTTGTTCAAAGGCAACCCGACTACTGCCAATAGAAGACAATACCATTTCCCCGTCTGGATTTTTATGTTTATTTTATTTTATTTGTCTTTTTCATATTATGAAACCTTGAAAATGAATAAAAGAGTTCTTTTTCATATTATGAATAAATGAGTGTCGTGGGAAAGAAAACTAGTTCCATGTAGTGGAACATACCTATGCTCAATGCAAGGAAATGTGTGCAGGATAAGGACACTCGGGGGAATGTTTCCTCTAGGGTAAAGGAAAATCAAGATGTGAAGGAGAAATGTTAGGATCTACTTGGCTAGGATTGAGAAGTGATTGGGAAATTTGGCTTATAATGATGAAGCAAGAGCTGGCACTAGGATCAAAAATTCAAGCAGGTCAATGGTATGCAATTACAACTTGATATAAATGGGAGTCCCTGTGGGTGATGGCCACAACCTGTGGGTGATGGCCACAATAAAATATGAGAAGAAACATGATGTTTCCACACAAAGTCATGACATGACTATAAGGGACTCCCATACCTAAGGAGGAGCTACAGCATGGGAACCAAATGACATAATGGGTTCTAACTAAGGTACCCATGGTCGGGAAAACACTCCTGCTTAAATAACAACACTTCTAGAAGCAATTGGAAGGTTTTTTGTGGATAAAAAGTGGGTTCGTACCTAAGGTTTGTGGATCGGGGCCATAGGAAAATGCAAAATTCCAAGCGGAGTGAAATCTATCATATGCATAGGGGATGATATATACCTGCAGAAGGAACGAATCATGTTAAAAAAGGATGGAGAGCATTATGATCTGAATAAACTATTTCAAAAAGTACCTTACACCATATAATTAGTCCATTAGGCCCATAAAATAGTAAAAGATAGGGCAAAAACTATATAAAGTGGGTAAACAATTTCTTTAAATAGTAAAAAATGAAATTTTTGCCATACCATTTTCATTTTTACTACCATAGTGTTTTGGATCCCATTTTACCCTCTTTCTTCAATCGGTGATTACGAGGGTTACAAGAGACGAAATCACAAGCCATTTGGACCAAGTAAGTCTACTCATTGTGCTCATCATTTTCATTGGTAAAATTTTTAATTTTAATTTTCAATTTTTAAGAATTTTGGCCCGTAAACTATGGAATTCGATGTACGCAAGAACAATAGATCATCAGTTCACGTACAAGGGAAGGTCCACGTGAGCAAAGCAAATCCTGCCCATGTACATGCATGACTGTCGAAACTACTACCTACGTACAACGATGCAGGCTTTGTTTTTTAAGAGATTTAACTCAAAATTATCTCTTCCTTTTGTAGGATGGTGATATAATGGAGAGAGAGAGAGATAACATTATGTGGTTGATAATCAAGTGCAAGGGGATTTGGCTTCTCGACAAGCTCTCCAAATATGTGGGATTTACAAAATTTGGAACACTGGTAACCTACGGGCACAACCAATATTGCTTCAAATGCTCATTGGCTATTGTGATCTAGACAGAGTCCTTCAACTTGGATGGGTGGCCTCTAAATATTGAGGTTGATGATATCTATTTTATTATCGAGTTTTCCCGCCGAGGTGAGATGGTCAACTTTAGGGCTCATGGAATTGGTGGGGGAATGACTATTGAGGATTGCATTGCTACTTATTGTCTTCCCAACACACCAAAGTTTGGAAGTCAAGTCCCCATCATGTCTACTCAAAGCCTGAGTTTGAAGATTATCGTACTAGTAATTTCCTGGATATCAGGTTCGACTGCACTACATCAGGATTCTAGACCCCTCATGTTCTATACAGTAGGCTGTATAAGATCTATTGTATATGATTGGTGTACATCACTGTTGGCCAACGTGAAGATCCAACTCATTGAATGCAAGCTTGGAAGGGAAAAAAAATTTGGGTTTGCGAGCATATTTTGCAGTTTCTTCTTCAAGATGGTTCCAAGACTTAACCTGAGAGTAAAGGTTTTTACTCATAGTCTATGAGATCTAGCCAATACACCCTGGACTAAGATCATGACGTGGTTGGATGGTGGCATAGTTCCCTCTCCATACGATGATGATTTCTTACACTGGTGGTGATGATAGGTGATCGCCATAGATGACTATCCTTATGAGGGGATCAACTTCTATGGAGATAGAGACATGCCATTACCACTAGGATCCGTGTTCGGTGAGATTGGTAAGGATTGTTTTGGTTTTTTAAATATTTGATATTTTTTTAATTTTTTGACTTAATGAAAGAATGTTTTTTTTTTTTGGTGGCATCAAGTATTAACACTAAAATATTTTTCATAGACATAGGTCCAAGATGACCAAAGTGATACCCACGACACTAGCGTAGAGGCCGAAGAGAGGATTTATCTAGTAGATAAGTCAAGCAGACATTGCGGGATGTATAAGGAAACCTAGCTTGGTTGACTTGTAGAGTACCGTTGGTTCAAATTGAGGACCTCTGAGAGGCCATGCAGAGACATGTAGTAGGAGTACCCCATCTGTGGGTGAGGGCCGAGGATTTTCTGGAGTCTAGCCAATGCCATAGTATGCTACCACGATGCACATCCTGCACCTAAAGCTTAGATGTCGTGGTTATGTCATGTATTTGCTGTGTATATTTTGAGGTCTACAAGCCCAATTTTTGTACTATGATACCACATTTTTGGACTTTTAAAGGATAATGAAAAAATTATGGTTACCGGTTTTGTTATTATTTGTGTATGAATGAATGGATGGATGCTTCCTTTGTTTAGTTATGAGACAAATGCCAATCTATAATATAATTTTCATATGCATTGGTGACTTGATCAGAACATCTAGGTATGTGAATGTATGTGATGAAATTAAAGTATTGTTCCAAAAGTCTTACCCGTAAGAATATTCTCAGTAATGTAGGATCTCTAGAATGATACCGTCCGTTCAATTATGAGACGACCAACTGTGAATCTAAGAGAACCTCTAAAGATTGAATACCATTAGAAATGACATCACATAATATCTCAATGAATGCACTATACTCAACCACATTATTCGATTATGGCCCAAGGCATATACCTCCTAAAGACACAAGTTGACCCTTGGGTGAATAAATGACCCAAGAAACAGAAGCTAAGTTCCACGTAAGACAAAAGGCACCATCTATGAATCCTAAGTATGTTGAAGACTCCGTTGACATCTTCCAACCAAGAGAAAGTGTATAAACAAACCGAAGACACTGAAAGAAAAAACCAAACTATGTACAATACTATACAATAATGTACAAAGCACCAGCCTAATCTAGAGGCTCAAATGTAGTACCGCTTAAGATAGATCTCGTTCCTAGGATCCTTCAGCACATTCCATTTGTAATATTCCAACTCATAAGCTCTTTTTTCTAGGACATGCTTCACAATGTAAGGACCATTCCACATTGGGTTAAAATTGCCTTCCCCCAATGGTTCCTTAGCTTGGTCATATAAGAGGACCCAGTCACCCTCAGTGTAGTGTGAGGGACATATAGAATTATTGTATTGGGCCTTAACACGATTTTTATTAGTTTCTATAGCCATAGAGGCATCTCGAATCTACTCATCAAGTTGCTTGAGGTGGATTAAATGTTGTTCTGACTCTGAAGTGTCGGGAAGGAACTCAATGACCAGCTTCAGAGAAGGGATTTCACATTCAACTGGAAGAATGGACTCCACACCATGAACTAAATGGAATGGTGAGAAACCAGTGGAAGTATTCATTGTGGTTTGGTATTCCCATAAAGCATGATATAACATAATATGCCAGTTATACTTGCTTTGTCTAGCATTTTTTTGTAATATGGCCTTAAGAGATTTATTAATCGCCTCTACTTGGCCATTTTTTTGGGGATACTAAGAAAATGGATTATCTTGTTTACACCACATATTTAATTGCAATTCTTCCATCATTTTATTTTGGAAGTGACTACCATGGTTAGTGACAATCTCCTTCAATATCCCAAACCAAGTGATAATTTGATTGAACATGAAGTGGACTCCAGTCTCACCATCGAATTTAACAGTCGGCATGGACTCTGCCCACTTAGTAAAGTAATTTATGGCTATAATGATATGGTGATCCCCCCCAGTGGAAGCTGGGTTGCAATCCATGAAATCCACCCTGCACTTAATGAAGGGACCAACAATGATGACTGGATACAAAGGGGTGGGACACGAGCACATATTGCGAGAGAACACTTAGAAAGGGTGACATCTCTTGAATGCATTAACACAATCTTTAAAGATAGATGACCAGTAGTAACCAACTTGCGGAATATTCTGAGTTGTCACCATCACGGATAAGTGACCACCACACGCCCCACTATGGAATTCATTCAACACGGCCTCCACTTCCTCGTGAGTACAACAACAACACAAAATGGAATCCACCCCTTGGTGATACAAAGTGTCACTGATGATAAGGTATTTTTTAGCTTGATGATGTATATGTCATCGTTCATCCCTTGAAATATGTGGAGGGAACTTCAAGTACCGGATATACACAATAATGTCTCCATACTAGGGGTTTGAAGACAAGATAAGGAAGAGATGCTCATCCAAAAATTAGTCATCGTAAATTGTGTCCTCATCAAGCCTAGGTAAATCAGACGTTAACTCTGCAAAGACCAAAGACTTCTTTGATTTCGCTGAAACAAAATCAAGGTCAAGTTCTTGTAAAATCACGATCCATTTATTATATTCCCCCCCAATCATACTTCTTGTCAAGACAAATTTAAATTGATTGATATATGCCATGACAGGGGTATTCAGAAGTAAAATGTAGTGGCGCAAACTATGAACTGTGTGGATGGTCACAAGTGCCAATTTTTCCATGTGAGAATATCTGAGTTCAACGTCTACTAGATCTCGACTAACATAATAGATAATGTGCTCTTGGAGCTTGTGATCCTCCTAAACTAGGACCATGCCAACCATCTCTTGAGAAGTGATGATATAAAGCAAAAAGTCTCTACTATAGTTGGGAGGACGTAGCAGAGCCGCTGATACTAGGGATTTATTAAGAGCATCGAAGGATTCTTGAGCTTTCTCATCCCATATAAACAAAACATCCTTCTTCAAAAGGTGCATGAAACCCTTAGTAAGGATGCAAAATTTTAGTATAAAGCGACGTAGAAAATTATCTTCCCCTTGTACACTGAAGTTGAGTGATTGAGTGCCGGGGAGGCAATCGAAGTATTGCCTCAACCTCTAAAGGGTTGACCCTAATCCCCTCCTTCAATATGATGAATCCTAAGAGGTGGCTTGTTCTCATACAAAAGATGCATTTCTGAGGGTTTAAACGGATCTTATAGAATTGACATATTTCGAATACAAGTCAAAGTTGAGTTGGATGATCCACTCTCTTGAGAGAGTGAGAAATAAGATCCATCCAGATAAGTCTCTACAATATGTTTAAGATTGTGAAACGCAAAGGTCATAGCCCACTGAAAGGTTGCTCTGTCATTTTTAAGGCCGTAGGGCATTTTTCGGTATGCAAAAGTACCCCAAGGACAAATAAATGTTGTCTTATGTTGATCCTTGGGCTTGATTTGGATATGATTATAACCCTAAAAACCATCCATAAACGAGAAAATTTCACTTTCTGCACATTCATCCAAAATATGATCAATGAAAGGTGTGGGAAAGTTATCTTTTGGAAAGACTTTAATCATATCTCTAAAACATATGCACACTCAAATGGTTCCTTGCTTTTTATCTACAAGAATGAGGTTGGATACCCATTCAGTTAAAGGAACCGGATAGATGAATTCAACTTTAAGGAGCTTCAATACCTCTGCTTTGATAGCAGGTTCCTTTCGATGATTCACCGCTCTTAGGCATTGTTGAATAGGTTTATCACTGGGATAAGTCTTAATTTCATGCTTGACAATAATCAGTTCTATTCCTTGCATCTCTTCATAAGACCAGGAAAAAACATCCCAAAATTCTTTAAATAGGTTGGTGTAAATATGAACTTCTTCAGGTGAGTAGTCTGCACCGATATAAACATTCTCCACTTTTCTGGGAGTTCGAGAAATGTTGATCGGAATGGTGGGAGAAATATTTTGCATGTCACCTTCAACATATATACCATGCATGTCCAATGGGACCACGGGGTGACCAACTTTCTCACTCAAGGTCAACCTAAACTCGTCATGCCTGATCCTTTCAAGCTTCGTGAGAAAATAATATCTATGATGAAGGTCTTCCCAAGGCCTTTTAGGACCATTCATAGCCTTTATAATGGATTCATTTGAAGGAAAAGTATCATTGAGACAATCATGTGAGCAAGATGAGTTGACCGCCCAAGCAAAAGGTAGTGCGGGATCCTCCTCCTTAGTCCATGAAAAGGAAAGATCAGGGTCTATGGTGACTTATTGTACATCTTGATAAGCAATCTCAGTTGTAGATAGTGCCATAGCCATTCCAATGTGTGATTTCCCTTCACACAATGCAATCATGGAAGGGAGAGTCCATGGATCATTAAAATATGGAGTGTGAAATGAAACTGGACTCAACGATGAATCATGATGGAGCACCATCATAAATGGAATCGATAAATGAGATTGATGCCAAAAAATTAAAGTTCCCGTGAGAGAGGAATACATGCTGACACCAACATTCTCAGTTTCCTGCTAATAATTTTCAATCTTGGGGACCGTAGATCCTAGTGATGCAGAGGAATTAGAGCTAGTAAAATATAGTTGATCAACAATCATGAATTTGCTTTCATGAGGAAAGCAAATCATGTGAAACACAGACAACATGACCGTTTTCATAGCATAGATCCAATTCCTACTCAGTAAAAGATTGTAGTCAAGGGGTGCATCAACCACCTCAACCTAAACTAACATAGATTTACCACCCAACTAGACTAGGAGAGAGGGTATAATTCCATGCAGTCAAAATGAACGCCCATCGGACGCAGTCAAGATGGTCATAGAATTGGATAATGGGGGAGATCCAATGGCCTT
This sequence comes from Larix kaempferi, assembly GCA_027924585.1. NCBI lineage: Eukaryota > Viridiplantae > Streptophyta > Pinopsida > Pinales > Pinaceae > Larix > Larix kaempferi. The sequence goes on along the minus strand of BSBM01000445.1, from coordinate 19,496,950 downwards.
CCAACAAGATAGTGACATTATTGATGTAGAAGCACCTTTGTCAACAAAATTACGTTTGATGGTAATATTAAGACACTCCACATGGACTGGAAAAGCCACATGGTAAGGTAAGAAAGGCTGCATATCAGTGGTCTCAAAATTGATAACGTTAGGGTCACTTAAATCAAGAGCTCCCAAGGCAAAAAACAAGGCATTCCTCTCTAAAGGACACGTCTGGAGTACCTCTAAGGCTGACATAGCACATGGTTTTTGGCACAGATCCTCGACAATGGAATAGTTATGGGCTGCTCGAGCATTAGGGTTGTGGGACGAGTGCTTAAAGAATATTTTCAGAACACGTGGCATAGGATTGGGCTTATTAATATGCAAAGGGATATCTGGAGGAGGAGGCTCTTTCCCCATAGAGGGTTGCGAAGGACCATAATCATGAGAGTGAGTGGTCACATTAACCTCTAACTGGACTATATTAATGCATGCATGGCCACTGTTATGGGAAAAACAGTTTGGAGTTCCAACCGACCCATTCCCAGTGTTGGAAGCACTCAAAATCATATTTTGATTATGAGGAAGTGGATTCGTTAACACAGTTGGGCTATGTGATATGAGCTTTGAGGATTCATCCATCCCAGGGCACAAGTGAGTGAGGTGATCCTATGAGAAAACATTACAAGGAAACTTCACGTTCCACTTCTGCTTCTTATCCCCACCAACATTATTGTCATTTTTCTCATTATTAATATTTCATTTCTTATTATTGTCATTCCCACCCTTACGATTGTTTTTCCCCCTTTTCTTATTCTCTCCATGTTGTTGGTTACCCTTTGGGTTTGTCAACTGCACATAATGCACACCTAATGACTAGGTGGGAGAGGATGAAGTTGTAGCTTGTCCTTCTACAGACTGGTTAATAGAAAAATTATGCATCTGGTTCATCACTTGGTATATAGCCTTGGAACTTACAGAGCCTACAATGCCATCAGAATGAGGTCTTGGAGTTCATTTGGATTCGTGACTCGAACGTGGTGCGTCGGGAATAATCTCACACAGAATCCCAGATTGAGAATATGTCAAGTCTAACTGTTGGGCTATAAAAATGACTTGTTCCTCGGTCGTTACTCCAGATGTTGAGACATCCTTTGCAATATAGGGTAAAAGGGACTTAAGGAACCATTCCAACAGAAACTCTGGTGGACTATTAGCTTTAACCAACATCTTTTGTCTATGCCACTCTTGAATATGATCCATAATATGGTTGGATTTGTCTTGGCATAATGTCGATAAGATTTTTGTGCCTGCATCATAACAGTCCGACAACTGAAAGTGGTTAAGAAAAAGTAAGGCCAAGTCATTAAAGGTCCGATACATGCCTCCAAGTAACTTGACATACCATTTCACAACATGCCCCGTGAGGGTGTGTTGAAACAATATCAAACAAATAGAATCATGATTTAAGGAATTAGATGAGCACCAAAAGTGAAAGGTAGTAACATGATCACCCAGATCCTCACCCTTCTTTCCCTCAAACTTAGGAATGTTTGAGGGAAGCTTAGTGGCGACCAGAGGCCATGCCAGATCATGACACATTGGATCATTCATTAATCTAGATAAGTCTAGTAAGTTGAAAGTAGGCAGAAATGAGAGCCTTGGTTGTGATTCTTGAGGCCATGCCCCTGAGAAAGACTGACTATGCAGATACATGCCCGTAGACATTGGATTCAAGACCATGGGCCACAATGGATTCTGATAGATACCATGATCCTCACTAATAGGATAATAACCTCCTCAAAATTGATTCATATAAGGATGAATGAGTATTTGCATGGTAGGAATCCCTTGGGAAGAGAAAGCACCATTACCAAAGTTTCCCATAGGATTGTATGCATTTCCCCCTGACAAAGGGGGACCAACGGAGGAAATCCAACTGAAGGGTGACCTATATTAAATAATAGATTACCTCCCAAAGGAATAGACTAGCTTGGAGGAGGATGTTCCATAAGAAATAAATTCATAGAGACTGGTGTGTTAGATCACAAGAAGATGGATGGGATATATGAAGTAGAACCACTGACTGCATCCCCACCTCCACCCACAAAATATTTAAAACTTGTATTAGGGGCTGATGAAGGGGGAGGCCATCCCCCAACAAAAGGAGAAGGAGGAGGGATATGACCACTCCCAAATTGATATGTAGTAAAGGGGGCCAAGATGTCGTCTAACCCAACACCATAATTACCACTACAAACTAGTATGGAGGATGGGATACTCGAGGACTTATTAGGAATTCCAAAATTAAATGGATTAGTGGTTTCAGAAATCAGTGAATCATCACTATCCGATAATCCTATGGAAAAAGTGGACACCTGATTCGATGACCAAGGATGCTCAAAAGGGTTCGTTCTAATAGTCTGGGATGAACCAGTAGCGTGAGAACCTGTGAACACAGGAGTCCCTGGGACCCATGAGATAATAGAAGAGGGATTGAGGAATCCCCTACCCACCATCGACAAAGGGGTCCAAGGGATCCCTTGTCACATACCCAAATTCTGAACATTTTATGTTGTGAGAAAAACATTATGTTTTATGTAATTGTAAAGTTTTATGATTATTGACCAAGTGGGGTCAAGGATGACTATAATTAATTACTCTAAATATTTTATTATTAATAAATAAAAGAGGAGACAAATATCCAAGGGAGGCTGTTGAATGAGTGTTCACTGACCCACTAGGAGGAATGGACTGGGGTGAGAGCAAACTGACACTTGGCAACATCATCAATTCACTTCTAGCTATTGTAGGGGGAAACTTTCCTATTTTTATGGTCATGTTCCCCAAGAAAATGGAACTGAGTAGGTGGCTCAATAACTAAGAAACTGACCAAAAGACCTAGGCATGCTATTTATCACCCATTGAATTCAGCAGGAGGCTGCCCAGTTTTTACCTGGTGATAATTTCTGAAAAGGAAAAAGAAGAGAGCACAAGAGATTCGATGAGGGGAAAGATAGGAAGTGATTTAGAGAGTTAAGACTGCATTCTGAACTAGTAAAACTTTATGCTAAGTTCAATATTGCTAAAGGCAGAAGTATTACTGCTAAGTACTACTACAGAGTTGCAGAGGAATTTATTCCATTCTCCACACAGCATCTTTGTCCTGGTCGTTCAGTGAACAGGCTCATCGTTCCTAAGACAAGTGATTTGGCTATCTTCAGGAGAAGGTTGGGTGGAACAGGATCCTTTGGATGTTTGTCACCCTCTGTTGTTTACAGGTTTTCATTGTATTATCTTATTTATTTTATATCATATTAGTTTCTGAATTATTAAATTCTGAACTGTTATCTATTTCTGAAAATTGTTTTAAACTTGATAGTTTATTTATGATTGAATGTAGTATGAATGAATGAAATACTCCCCTGTATTTTTCCACACATTGTTAAGTGTCGTACTCTAGTACAGAGGAGTTGAATTATAATAGATCAGCATGATTGGAATATTTCAGATAGAAACTGTTTTATAAAGATCAGATTAAGTAATTTTATTTTACTTGTAAAACCAGAAAAATACTACATATTGTAGGACTGAACATGTTAAATTTTGAGCATTAATTCACAATACTCTAGGATCTTTACTGAGAGAATAACATATACAGTATATCAATGCATGAAAATCACAATAAGCATGGCAAGCATCACAAGAATCAAAAGCATGAGAGATAAGAGACATAGAGTTTCCGTGGGGAAAACCCTAAGGTGAAAAAACCCCACAACTTCCTCAGAGATAGAGAGAGCAATGGCTCAACCAAAGTACAACCAAAATACACTGAGATAGTCTCCTGGTAGCAGATGATCCTCCTCCTCACTAGTGCGCCACTTTCTGAGTGAGAGTGAGTTACTTTTCCGAATGAGTAAAATAGAGATCTCCGATCTCTATTTATACTAGCCTTTTTGCCCAGTGACCTTATGGGGCCAACTTGTCTAGCTAGGTACATCCACATTATAATATATATAATTCAGGGCCGACCCCACATGGTGGTCTAATAACCCATCGGCAAGTACACACACTTGCGACACTTGTCAATCCACATGACGACACTTCCTTATAGAGGAATGACACATCTCTTATAAGGGTACAATAAATATATATAAAATACACAGATGAAATACATTCCGAAGTCACATATACATCAACACTCCCTCTTAACTAGGAAGGTATTTCTCGACACAGATCTGCTAGACAAGTCTTCTTCTCGGGATCATTGTCATAGATGCATCGTCATCATCATCATCACTGCTGCTGCTATCTCAACCAATCTCTGACTCTACTCATCATAGGAAGTTCTACAGAGCCAGTCCTTTTTCATATTGGATGTAGGCCCACCACCTGCAGGTCTTCATCATCACTGGCCATACTGTGGAATTCTCAGGACTTATTACGTGCATCACAAAACCTGGCTGCAACATCCCAGGCTATTACGAGCACATAGCTCTACCTATAGGATCTCCCAGGAGCACATTACATGTGAGCCATCACAAAACCTGGCTGAAGCATCCCAGGCTATTACGAGCACACGGCTATACCTGTCGGATCTCCCAGGAGCACATTACATGTGATCTCACCACAAAACCTGGTTGAAGCATCTGGGGCCTTTTTCATCCTGTCCAGATCTCCTAAGAGCAAATTACATGTGGTCATGGCAAAACCTAGCTGAAGCATCTGAGGCCTTTTTCATCCTGTCCAGATCTCCCAGGAGCAAATTACATGCCATAGGACAAAACCTCGCAAGAACATCTGCCAGATATCCCAGGGAACAAATTACATGCCATAGGCAAAACCTCGAAAGACTATCTGCAGATCTCCCAAGGCACAAATTATATGTCCTCCCAAGCAAAACCTCGAAAGAGCATTTGCCAGATGTCCCAGGGTACGAATTACTTGCCATAGGAAAAACCTTGAAAGACCATCTGTAAATCTCCCAGGGCACAAATTACATGCTTATCTACACAACCTGTTCCATGGCCACAGAGTATCAACCTGATACTCACCATACATCATCCTGATGTACACATGATCATCCTGATCATCATCTCTGCAACATCTTGATGCATGTCATCTAGAGAAGCTCATCATCCACGATCACCCTGATCATACAATGCATCCATTTGATGCACACCAAGTATCTACCTGATACATATCATCATACACAGTGTATCCACCTGATACATATACAGATACATGGTCTAAGCATCCAACATGATGCATATACATACAAATGATCCAACCGATCATATCCAGCATCCAACATGATGCATACATACATACATAAAAATGATCCAACTGATCATATCCAGCATCCAACATGATGCATACATACATATACAAAAATGATCCAACTGATCATATCCAAGCAGAAACCATAACATCATCCTGATGCTCGTCATCCAGTGCTTACATCCACAGCCATGTGAAGGATCCTCCTTCCAACATGCTTGGAATGGCTTCAGCAAATGTGTCCATCACTTCTTCCTTGAAGTGTCCTCGATCTAAATAACACCAAGCCTCTCTCTGAAGTACTCGAACTTCACCCTGGCAAGTGGCTTCATCAACACATCTGCAATCTGCTCGTCCGTCGCAACATACAGGAGCTTCACAGCTCCTCTCTGCACCATATCCCTGATATAGTGATATTTGATCTCTATGTGTTTCGACCTGTCATGAAACACTGGGTTCTCGAACAGCTTCACACAACTCTGGTTATCATAGAAGATACTAGTAGCATCCAACGGGAGATCAAATAACTCAGACAGTAGCTTCCGTAGCCATATTGCCTCACAACTAGCTGAACAGGCTGCAACATACTCTGCCTCAGCTGTACTCAGTGCTACACAGGACTGCTTCCTGCTAAACCAAGAGATCACACCTGATCCCATACTGAAGCAGCATCCAGATGTGCTCTTCCTATCTGCAGCACTACCAGCCCAATCTGAATCAACATAACCCTGCAGGTTAAACTTTTGATTCGCTTCATACTTGAGCCCATAATCCACTGTACCCTTCAGGTACCTCAGAACATGCTTTACAGCAACCAGGTGAACACTCCTTGGATCTGTCAGGAATTGACTCAATGTGTTCACAGCAAAGCAAATGTCTGGTCTCGTGTTCGTCAGGTACATCAAGGACCCAATCATCTGACGATACATAGAGACATCAACCGGCTCAGATGAAGCATCACATAGAAGCTTCAGATTCGATGCCATAGGTGTGGCCATGGCCTTGCAATCCATCATCCCAAATCTCTTCAGGATATCTACTGTGTACTTTCCTTGACCAAGGAAGATCCCACCTGCACTTTGCCACACCTCCATACCTAGGAAATAGTGCATCATTCCCAAATCTTTCATATCTAATTCAGCAGCAAGCTTCCTCTTAGTATCTGCAATCAGTCTGTCATCTCCTGTTACAAATAAGTCATCCACATACAGGAGTAGAATCACAGGATTCCCTTCCTCAACCTTTTAGTAAAGGTTGGAATCCGCTTTACTCTTTGTAAAGCCCAAACTAGATAGGAAACTGTCCATCCTATCATTCCAAGTTCTGGGAGCTTGTTTCAAGCCATACAAGGCTTTCTTCAATCTGCATACATATGACTCCCTGTCATGTATTTCAAAACCGAGTGGCTGCTCCACATATACTTCCTCTTCAACTACACCATTCAAGAAAGTAGTCTTGACATCCATTTGGTGTATTTTCCATTTCATTGCTGCAGCCAGGGCAAGTACTGTTCTGATGGAAGTATACCTGGCTACAGGTGCAAAAGTTTCTTCATAATCTATTCTCTCTTTCTGAGAGAAGCCACGAGCTATGAATCTTGCCTTGTATTTCTCTACACTTCCATCTACAGCATGCTTGATTTTGAAGATCCATTTAGAAGTCACAACAGACTTCTCTTTAGGTCTTGGGAAGATCCCTCTTGCTCTCCAATCACTACTGCATCATCTATGTTCTTTCCCTTTGGCCACATTAGGACTTGGTCATCCACAAATGCAACCCTCATACCTTTTGCATCCAATGCAGAGATAGAGAGTAAGTTCTTCTTGAGCCCAGGTACATAAAGAACTTCTTTCATCTTCAAAGATTTTCCAGAATCTAGGTTCTAGGAGGCTTCACCACTTCCTTTGATTGGGTATTGATAATCATCCCCAAGTTTCACCTTATGGGGTGATTCATGTTCAGATAGATTCACAAAAGATTCCTTAAACCCAGTCATGTGTTTGGAAGCCCCACTATCAATCAACCAATCATTACAACCATGGGAGATGGTACCTGTGAGAGCAGAGATCAGCACATACTCTTCTTCACATGATGAGTTATCATCACTTTCTTCCGTAGCCTTCTTCTTGGGTGGTTCATCATCCTCGGCAGCATGATCATGAAACCTTCTTTTGCTACCCTTCTTCTTCTTGTTGGACTTGTTGTTGTCCTTCTTGTTCTTGGGACAATTTATGGCAATATGTCCTTTCTCATTACAGGTGAAGCATATTCTTCTTTCTTTGAAGTGACATGAATATTTCTTGTAGTGAGATGGCTCTCTCTTGGACTTCCCTTTCTTGGTGTGAGCTATGAGAGCTTGATCTTCATTCCCCATCTTTTCTTCTCGTTCCACAAGCCTTGCTTGTTCTTGTGAGCATTCTTCCCGTAGTCTACTGAAGGAAATCAACTTCTTCCTTGCACAGATTCCTTGAATGAAGGATTCCCATGACCTAGGTAAACCATTCAGAGTGGTCATGAAAACCTCACCATTTTCTACCATTTCATCCATTGCTTCTAGTTGTTCCTTGATCTGGGAGACCCTTGAAAAATAAGATTGAATGGTTTCTCCATTCTGAAACTTTACTCCTTTCAATTGGTTCCGCAGGGTCATCTTCCGATTTATGTTCTTCCCTTCAAATAGCTTGGTCAAAGAGTCAAACATCTCCTTAGGTGTCTTTAGAGAGGACACATGGGGTATGAGATGATCTTTAATGGAATTAGCAATGATTCTCTTTGCCTTGACCAAGTTCTTCTTATGCAATACCTTGGCCTCTTCATCCTCTGGGATAGGGATGTCTTCTTTCACATATGAGTCCAACTCATTTTCTTCCAAGATTAACCCAATCCTATACTTCCAAGCTCGGAAGTTATCAGCTCCTTCAAGCTTATCCTCAAGCTTGGTGTGGTGAGACATCTTAAAGAGTACTTCAAATGGAAATAGAAAAGATTTAGATCTTACCACTTGAAATGCTGAAAACTGGATCTGGTCCCAGATTAGGGTTTGTCGAAAAAACCCTAAAAATTCAAAATGTGAATTTCAATTTTCTGAAAGGATAGAAAGATGCGCCCTGATGAGCTGATCATCCTGGTGTATTCATAATTTGAGATCAGCAAAGCTTTACCCTTCAGATTTTCCTTTTTGTCCTCCCGGGTTCAGTAGGGAGAGCCCTGAATTAGGGTTTGAGTTTCTCGGAGATCTACCTAGCCAAAAATCTCGATCCAAAGCTCTTAACTTCAATTTTTGCAAGGATCTTCCAGCTATGTCTTCAGATTTCGGAAATTCCTATTTTTGTGGAAACCCTAATTTTTAGGGCAAAATCTGAAAATGCTCAGAATTGAATTCTGACTGGACAAATAGATGCGCCTTGATGAGTAGATTCAATCTACTATACTGCTTTTCCAAAATCTGTGGAGAGAAACCCAATAAACAAGAAACTCAAGTTTTCGTCACTACAAAATGTCTTCTTCTCAGGTTAGCTCTGATACCATGTTAAATTTTGAGCATTAATTCACAATACTCTAGGATCTTTACTGAGAGAATAACATATACAGTATACCAATGCATGACAATCACAATAATCATGACAAGCATCACAAGAATCAAAAGCATGAGAGACAAGAGACATAGAGTTTCCGTGGGGAAAACCCTAAGGTGAAAAAACCCCACAACTTCCTCAGAGATAGAGAGAGCAATGGCTCAACCAAAGTACAACCAAAATACACTGAGATAGTCTCCTAGTAGCAGATGATCCTCCTCCTCACTAGTGCGCCACTTTCTGAGTGAGAGTGAGTTACTTTTCCGAATGAGTAAAATAGAGATCTCCGATCTCTATTTATACTAACCTTTTTGCCCAGTGACCTTATGGGGCCAACTTGTCTAGCTAGGTACATCCACATTATAATATATATAATTTAGGGCCGACCCCACATTGTGGTCTAATAACCCATCGGCAAGTACACACACTTGCGACACTTGTCAATCCACATGACGACACTTCCTTATAGAGGAATGACACATCTCTTATAAGGGTACAATAAATATATATAAAATACACAAATGAAATACAGTCCGAAGTTACATATACATCAACAGAACATTCATTTCATTTATAATAGACATCTATATTACATATGCCTAGTCTTTTAGGAATTGAAACACAGAGTTTACTTGCAGTCAACATAATTTATTATTATATAGAACCCTAGAATTCATTGCAATATTCTAATCTAGGTTAAACATTCTATACTAACCAATATTATTACAAGTATCCCTTCTACAATATATTATAAGTATATATATATGAGCATCGATTTCCTTCTAAGAAAAGAGTATATAAATTAAGCCAAACCAAAGTATTGTAATTGCAATAATATACACGAACAACTATAATGTATTATGGGTTTCAAACCCTAAACTATATAGTTATAATATATAGTAGTATCATAGTTTTTTTGGCACTAAATAATTATAGTTTAAAGTTCAAAGCAAACTACAGAATCATTGTAGATTTACAAGACATTTATTAATATATCTTATTAAACTATAAATAGCAACGCTGCCAGAATCATTAAGATTAGATTTTAAATAATCAATCAAATAAATAGGCCGTGAATACACTTCTAAATCCTTAATAAGATACCTAACATCCAATCTCTATTGAATTCATGCATGTAATGTTTCGTATTCAGTTTTGTATATCTTTTCTACATTATAAACAAAAGTGTAAACATTCAAAATACTTTATCAATAAGATTTTACAATCCAATAGATTTAACTAGGGTTTAACCCTGAATAATTCACAACTTCAATGAAGAATATTAAGTTACACAATATCATTAAATACTATGAGTATTTATCAAGGTTCCTCAGTTTTTACAAGTTACGCATTCAACCTAGAAGCTAGGGTTTGAACAGAGTTTAACCCTACGTAAGCAAATTCATAAATATAACAATTTTTCAATTGTGAAAACTAAGCTCAGTAACCTTATAACCAGTATAAAAATCAATATAGTAAAAATATATTTAAGACGTCATTTTAAATACACAACAAAATTAACGTAAAGACATGGTATTTTCAAATACGTTCTATAATGCTAAAGCATTTGTGTGTTCACTGTCAGACATTAAAATTTCAGAGTTTTCAAGCTCGGCATAAACCCCGAATGTCAAAACTTTATCTTTTTTATTTTAAATTTAGAAATTTATAGAATGCCAGGTTTTATAAGGGCCAACTCATGCCCAGTAAACCAAAACACAAAAATTATAATACAAGATTCAACCCCAAAGGGTTTCAAGTTCCTTACGCTAACATTTTAATAAACTACCGAATTCATTTTCCATTACCAAAGATTTTTCCATGCAGGAATTACATGAGTTATAGTTCGAGGGTTTGATACCCTATCAACTCATTACAGAGTTTCCATAAGGAACACAGTGGCCAAACAAACATTAAAACCAAGTTTTAAATGATTTTTGCTTCTTGATGAAACCACTCAGACTGGCCCCCATCACCATTGTGTCAAGAGATACGATTTAGGGTGTCCATGGGAATCACCGGGGCTTACCAGAGCCATAGAGTTACTTAGAAGTTTCCCTTGCAGTTCCCCCTAACTCCAACAATGGCGAGAGGCAAAACCTAACAAAAAAATCGTGCGACCATGGGTTAAAAGAGTTGAGAAAGGAAATCTTAATGCAAATAAGAATGAAGTTACCAATCAAAACCTTGTCAAGTTTTGGAAGGGCTAGAGTACCTTCAGTTCCAGGTATCATAAACCGAAGCAGTGCCATGAACTTCTCCAATAAAAACTTGTAAACATGCTTGCAGTCAACGAAAACCTGGAAAGGATGAGATCCACCATCGAACCCTAAGAGGGTTAATACAAGTTCAAAACCCTGATGTTTTCGAGAGCCTGTTGGCCAAAACAGTAAACCATGCAAATGAATGGAGTTATCACTACTCAGTAGTCATTCAATACGAAGCTAGGGTTTACACAAACCCCAGGCCATCACGAGGTTAAACATTGTAGGTATTTCCACGTTACACCACACATTAATTTGCATTTAATAAACACCCTGTCGAGGTCCAATCTTCGTCCAATGGTGCATGCCACAAGAGTGCCATTATGAAATCCACGAAGGGTGCATTAAAGAGATGTAAAGATCAACGCAATCGAGTTTCATTACTCCTTCCAACCTTGCATTCCACCACCATTGAAATGTTGGATCACAACTATGGTTAAGGCTCGACCATTGCTAAGTTTCGCCTATATACAAATTCATTCATCCAAAATTTAAAACCATAGCTATGGAATAACCTTACCAAGTATCTTTTGACAAATAACATATTAATGTATTGCATAGGTTATGGTATAGTTAAATCGTATTCATCCTAGAACTATCACTTATTATGATACAAGTTCATATTCGTGGTCATGGGTTTTAGGACCTTGCCACATTAATATAAAATAGATACATGCATAAAAACCTTAGTGTTGGAAACCAAATAGTTTATGTAATAAACCTTGATCATATTACAGTATTAATAAAACAAAAATGTCTCTTAGCATTAAGTTTTAATTTCACATGCATGCTAAGGGTGTTGTATCTGACATAATAATTCCAAGATGGAATAGTCATACACTTTGAATCCTCGACCTTGAAAGCGTATAAACCTGGAAGTACCATTGCTCACCTGCAAAGTCTGTAAAGGAGTATTACGATGCGTTAGCTAGCTTGTATCTAAGTAAGCCACGGGTACCATTAGGAACCCTTCATTCAAAGGAAGAAAAGTATTAAATTCACATTCATGGTTATAGCTATAAATTCTGTTTACGACATTTTAAAAAGTAAATGTTTTGCTTAAACAAACTTTCATACAACAAAGACAATGCATGGAACTAAAATTGGTTACTACATAACGAAGATTCACAAGAAATATTACAGTTAGTACATGTATTAAATCAGTTGCATGCATTTAAAAGACAATTACGATAAAATATAGTATTCACTGCATGAAAACGACCTAACGCCTTTAAACATGGACGATGATTAAGTAGGTGTCGTCATAGAAGATACTTAGTTTGTTGTTAAATGAATTAAATTATCATTGATGATAATTTCCGCATAAAAAATATAAGCATTTAATGCTATCTAGGAAATTTTAATTTTTTGCAAGATTTGGGGTTGTTACATGTGGTATCAGAGCGCGGTTCAAATACTAGGCCTAAAGTGGCTCAACTCGCTCAATTAAAAATTTAAAACAGAATTGCCAATACTGATTTTTATTTTTATTTTTTTTTATGTTCAGCACTTCATAAAATAGTTTGCAGGCATGGAAGGACTAGAAGACTTAGTTGAGTACAGGTCCCATAATAATGAACAAGGACATATTAATTCAGAAAATTTATTTGTTGAATTAAACGATAATTCATTTGAATTGCTAAGGACGGTTAAAGATTTAAAAATAGAGATAAAAACTGTTAAGGAGGAGAATGAACGAATCCTAAAAGCTCAAGAGGAGTTGAATAAAATCCTGTTGGAAAAATTTCATAATAACGATAAGGATAAAAGAACAAAGAATAATTTCGAATCTGGAACCATGTCCTACCAACGTAAGGATAAAAAGTTAAAACTCACTAATTATGACAACAACTCTTCTTCTGAATTTTATGAAAAAACACGCAGGAAAAGGCACAAGTATTCTAGTGATAGTAGTGAAAGTGATTGCTACACTAAAAAGAAGAAGTACAAGCCATACGAAGAAATTTCTGGAGAATTCAAGAAGATTAAACCACCAACTTTTAATGGAGAAACGGAAAAGAGTGAGGAAGCCGAAGCATGGCTATCCGGTATGAATAAGTATTTTCAAATTTACAACTACTCAAGTAATTAAAAAACTAGAATGGCAATTTATAATCTGACTAGAAAAGTAGACATCTGGTGGCAAGATCTGAAACGAGTAAAAGGTTTAAAAGAGAAAAATGTAAACTAGAGTAATTTTAAGAAGTATTTTAAAAGAAAATTTCTATCGGGATGATATTATGAGGAACGAGCTAAAGAGTTTTATGAATTAAAGTTATGTTCCATGGATATGAAGGAATTAAGCAGCAAGTTTTTAAATTTGTTGAGGTATGTGCCTGACATTACGTAAGAAAAGCCTAAGGTACAGAGATTTCTGAGCTGTTTACCTTCTCATATAAAGGACCGAATTGAGTATGACGATCCTAGAACTTTGGAAGAGGCCATGAGAAAATCAAATATCTGTTATGAACAGAACAGGAAAAGGGAAGTCATACCAAGCTAGAAGGCAAAGAGGCCTAATAATTTTGAGCAAAGAAAGAAACATTACTCATTTAATCAAAATTTCAGAAATAATAAATCACATAATTTCTCTAACAAAAAATTTCAAGGGAATAATTCAAGAGGTAATGTATAGTCAAATTTTACAGCTGTAAGAAATAGATATTCACCTAAAAATTTTGTTAAAAATAATGAACATAAAGAGCCTGTTAAATGTTGGGACTGTCAGGGAGCTCACTCTGCATCAAACTGCCCACTCAGAAAGAGGACCATCAACAACATGCACACAGTACAGGAGGAGGCTACTATTGGTGACCTAGCGAGGGAAATGCCCAGGATCAATGCAGCTTTGGAAAACATACAAGCTGATCATCACACTTCAATGGTTGAAGTAGAAGGTATGTTGAAAGATAAACCCATTTCTATTTTAATTTATCCAGGAGCAAGTCTTAGCTATGTGTCACCTGATTTAGTAAAATGTTGCAATCTAAAAGTAGAAAAGTTTGACAATTCATGGTTGGTTCAATTAACTACTGGAACTAAGAGAAAGGTAACTGATTATGTAAAAGATTGTGAATTATTGATGAATCGGTTTAGTACACATGTTAAGCTGAATGCATGACCATTAGGTTCTTACAATGTTCTGATTGGAATGGATTGGCTGGAAAATCATAGGGTAATGTTAAATTTTTTTGAAAAGACCTTTACTTGTTTGAATGATAAATGTGAAACTGTAATAGTAAAAGGGATTCCTAGAAAGACTTCTGCTAGACAAATTTCTGCTTTACAAGTTAAAAAGGTTGTTCGTAAAGGGTGTAAGATGTTTGCTGTAAATGTAATTAATGATGAACAATCAAATAAGGAAGATAAGTTAAAGTTGGAAGACATATCCATTCTAAAGGAATTTTCTGATGTATTCTCGGAAGAAATTCTAGGACTACCTCCAAAAAGGGAATTAGATTTCACCATTGAGCTAGTACCGGGAGTGGTACCAAACTCAAAGGCTCCTTACAGAATGGACATTCTGGAACTTAATGAACTTAAATCACAGTTAAAGGAACTAATTGATAAAAATTACATAAGGCCAAGTGTGTCTCCGTGGGGAGCACCTGCCATTTTTGTTAAAAACAAGGATGAAACTTTGAGTTTATGCATAGATTATCGCCAGTTAAATAAGATAACCATACAGAATAGATATCCTTTGCCCCGCATTGATGATTTGTTTGATCAAATACGCGGTGCAATGATATTTTATAAGAGAGACTTGAGGTCAGGGTACCATCAAGTCAGAATTAAAGATGAGGACATCTTTAAGACTACTTTTAGAACACATTACGGGAACTACAAGTTTGTGGTTATGCCTTTTGGGTTAACCAACGTTCTAACAGTTTTCATGTGTCTAATGAATAATGTTTTACATAATTACTTGGATAAATTTGTAGTGGTATTTATTGATGACATCTTAATTTATTCTAAGATTAAAGAAGAACATGATGAACACTTAAAGATAATTCTACAAGTGTTAAGAGAACACCAACTTTACGCTAAATTCAGCAAATGTGATTTCTTTAAAGATGAAATACAGTATCTAGGGCATGTGATATCCAAGGATGGAATCGCAGTAGACCTGGACAAGATAAAAGTAATTAATGAATGGCCTACCCCTAAATATGTAATTGGTGTATGATCTTTTATGGGAATTACAGGTTACTATCGTAAGTTTATAGAAGGATTCTCACGAATAACGAATCCTATAACCTCTTTACAAAAGAAGGGTAAGAAATTTGTTTGGGATAAAAAATGTGAAGAAAGTTTTAAGAAATTAAAAGAACTGTTAACAAATGCACCTATTCTAAAAATAGCGGATCCAAAGAAGGATTTCATTGTTTGCATTGATGCATGCAATGATGGACTTGGAGGAGTCTTAACATAAGAAGGTCATGTAATTGCTTATGAGTTCAGAAAGTTAAAAATTCATGAGAAGAACTATGCAACTTACGACTTAGAGTTGGCTTCCGTGATACATGCGTTAAAAATGTGGCGCCATCACTTCATCGGAAGGAAGTTTACACTAATGACGGATAATAAAGGTTTAAATATTTGTTGGATCAACCAAATCTTAACGTGAGGCAAGCTTTCCTTAGCGAATATGATTTTGATATTCAACACATGAAAGGTAAAGAAAATAAAGTTGTTGATACCTTAAGCAGAAATTCTAGACTAAATTTTTTAACAGCAATCAGCACTTATAAAACAGATTTGGAAAATCAACTTGAAGAAGAAATAAAACTGGATGAAAATTACATTAAATTACAGCAAAAGGTTGCTGAAAATATATCAGAAAATTTAATAACGGATTACAGTCTGAATGAACAAGGTTTAATAATGTATAAAAATAGACTGTATGTACCAAATGTACCTAAAGTTAAGCTGATGATTTTAAATGAAGTACATAAAAGTCCTTATTCTGGACATCCTGGTTACCAAAAGATGATAACTATGTTGAGGAAAGATTACTTTTGGCCAAACATGAAAAATGAGGTAGTTGAATACATTGCTAGGTGTATGGAATGCCAGCAAATAAAGGCTGAGCATCAACACCCAGCTGGATTATTGTAGCCATTGCCAATTCCGGATTGGAAGTGGGAAATAATTAGTATTGATTTTATAACTGATTTACCTAAAACTCAGAAACATAATGATTCCATAATGATTGTTGTAGATAATCTTAGTAAAGAAACACATTTTATACCTGTTAAAACAACCTCCAAGGCTGATAACATTGCTGAAATTTTTATGAAACAAATTTTTCGTCTGCACGAGATTCCAAAAGTTATAATTTCTGATAGGGACTCTAAGTTTACAAGAAATTTTTGGAAGTCCTTATTTAAAGGTTTAGATAATACTTTAAATTTCAGTACATAATTTCATCCCAAACGGATGGGCGGACAGAAAAAGTCAATCAGATTCTTGAAGATATGTTAAGAATGTATGTTAGAGATCATCCAGGTAAATGGGAAGAATATTTGCATCTTGCTGAGTTTGCTTATAATAATCATTACCAAACTTAAGCAAAACTCATTCCATTTGATATTTTGTATGGAAATAAGTGTAACACTCCTATTTATTGGATTAATCCAGTTGACAGATTAATGTTAGGACCTGAGTTATTGAAATAAATGGAACTAACCATGAAACAGGTTCAAGGCAATTTGAAAATTGCACAAGATAGATAGAAAAGTCATGCAGATCTCAAAAGAACTCAGAAAGAGTTTCAGGTTGGTGAACATGTCTTCATCAAGGTAAAACCTAAAACGAGCTCCTTAAATTTAGGAAGCTGTGCTAAACTAGCACCAAGGTATTGTGGACCTTTTGAAATACTGTCCAGGGTAGGACTAGTGGCATATCAGTTGGCTTTACCACCAAACCTTAAAGTACATAATGTATTTCACATCTCTATTTTAAAAAAATGTGCATGATGCTACTCATGTGATTAATTGGAATGATGTACAGGTGGAACTAGAAGGAGATTTTCTGGTGGAACCAGATTATATCCTCGACAAGAGGGAAATTTTGCTTCATAATCATACCATTGGACAGGTAAAGGTGCAATGGAACCACCTTAGTCCAGATGAAGCAACCTGGGAATTGGAAAGTAATATGCGGGTGGCATATCCAATTCTGTTCCAAAAAGAATTAGAGGATGATAAATAAAGAAACATCATAGATGATGTTGAACTTAAGAGGGGGTGTTTGTCACATACCCAAATTATGAACATTTTATGTTGTGAGAAAAACATTATGTTTTATGTAATTGTAAATTTTTATGATTATTGACCAAGTGGGGTCAAGGATGACTATAATTAATTACTCTAAATATTTTATTATTAATAAATAAAAGAGGAGACAAATATCCAAGGGAGGATGTTGAATGAGTGTTCACTGACCCACTAGGAGGAATGGACTGGGGTGAGAGAAAACTGACACTTGGCAACATCATCAATTCACTCCTAGCTGTTGCAGGGGGAAACTTCCCTATTTTTATGGTCATGTTCCCCAAGAAAGTGGAACCGAGCAGGTGGCTCAATAAATAAGAAACTGACCAAAAGACCTAGGCATGCTATTTATCACCTGTCGAATTCAACAGGAGGCTACCCAATTTTTACCTGGTGATAATTTTTGAAAAATAAAAAGAAGAGAGCACAACAGATTCGATGAGGGGAAAGCTAGGAAGTGATTGAGTGAGTTAAGATTGCATTCTAAACTAGTACAGCTTTATGCTGAGTTCAATATTGCTAAAGGCAGATGTATTACTGTTAAGTAACTACTACTGAGTTGCAAAGGAATTTATTCCATTCTCTACACAACATCTTCGTCCTGGTGGTTCAGTGAACAGGCTCGGGGGTCCTAAGACAAGTGATTTGGTTGTCTTCAGGAGAAGGTTGGGTGGAACGAGATCCTTTGGATTTTTGTCACCCTTTGTTGTTTACAGGTTTTCATTGTGTTATCTTATTTATTTTCTGTCATATTAGTTTCTAAATGATTAAATTCTGAAATGTTACCTATTTCTGAAAATTGTTTTAAACTTGATAGTTTATTTCTGATTGAATGTAGTATGAATGAATGAAATACTCCCCCATATTTTTCCACACACTGTTAAGTGCCGTACTCTAGTACAGAGGAGTTAAATTATAATAGATCAGCATGATTGGAATATTTCAGATAGAAACTGTTTTATAAAGATCAGATTAAGTAATTTTATTTTACTTGTAAAACCAGAAAAATACTACCTACTGAATTCATTTTCCATTACCAAAGATTTTTCCCATGCAAGAATTATATGAGTTACAGTTTGAGGATTTGATACCCTATAACAACAACCATCCCATGTGGGTGGATAAAAATGGCCAAAAAATTAAGAATGAAACCAAATAACTAGGGAAAAAATAAATGTATTGACTATCAATCTAACAGCGATACAAAAACTCAAAAAAGCAGAGAGCAATAAGAAGGAAAAATCACCCCAAAAGACCCCAAAAAGGAGATTCCCCAGTATGGTCGCCAATTCTATTACGTAGAAAAACTTCCTATGGCTTGGGGTAGAACCACAACAGATGGAGTGACACTAGAAATCAACTCAATTGTCAAGTATGCTATATAAATATGAAATGCCAAGAAAAAAGAGAAAACTCTTACCTCAACCGAATGTTCGAAGAAGACCACCATTGAGCTCGCAATCTAATGCTCCTTACCTACAACTTGTCCTCAACAACCAAGATATACGAGCATATAGAATATATATAAATTGTTAGCATATAAACTAGCATAGTTCATTAACATATTAAAGAAATATACCCAATGATAATAACTTAAACATTTGCAACATGTATTGGACGAGAACAAAGTATTTCTATTAATATAATGAATAGAAGTACATAGTGACAACCTTCTGCCAGCAACTCGTTGAAACTGAAAAACTAATTTCCTCCACCTAGACCTCCACCACTTCAATCCTCCATGCAATGGAAAGCTCACAAGTTCAAGGAGTAATTGGGTTCCTCCTTCACAAGATATGGAAGATCTTGGGAGATGAACATAAAAGAGTCCAAACTAGCAAGGACAAAGGGATGCATACTCAAGGCAATGGAAATGGGGCAAAATTCCTCCAGATTTTACTTGCTCTCTAATTTCTCCTCCCTCAAATGTTACACAATGGTTCAATATGTAACCCTGAAAGGAGGTGGAGGGTTGAATCATAGTGTTTTATAGCATATGGAAGGCCAAGGATCAAAATGGTCATTACTTGGGAAGGAAAACCCCAATATTTTTAATTTTGAGCATGAAACCCAATGTACGCAGGTAGTAATGGAGCAGCATGTGTATACACATATTGTAGTGTTGGTGACCCACATACATAACAAAAATGTGATTTTAAGGGGATTTACTAAGCAAGAGGGGTAATTTGAGTCTACAGAGGGACATGGTAGGCCATCAAGTCACGTTGCATAGAGTGTGGAAAATCATGCTATAACATACGTGTTATTTTGACTAGCTGTTGGTGAATTTTGAATTGAAAAGTTATTACCCGGGCTAACTGGAATCTTCTCAATCACACCAATCACCTGATCAACATGAGGTGTCAGGATGAGTTTTGTTGGCTCAACTTCTGCTCTAAGAGCAGTGGGTAGAATTTCATACAACATCCTGGATTGGGAATAAACCAAATCCAATTGTTGGGCTTTGATAATAGACTTCTCTTCGGTTTGAACCTTGGAAAGAGCCACACATTTTGCAATAATGGGCTTCAATGACTTAATGAACCAATCGGTAAGGAATTCATCAGGAATATGAGCCTTAATCAAGATATGCCTTCACCTCCACTCATGGATGTGGTCAGATACATGAGTATATTTATCCTGACGAAAGGATGTTAACAACTCTGTTCCAGTTTCACAATGGACTAGTAGCTAGAAGTGATTTAAAAATACTATCGCAATAGCATCAAAAGTTTGAAAAGATGCTCATGGTAACTCAATGTACCATTTTGTTGCTACGCCAGTTAAATTCCTTTGGAATAGACATAATCGAATAGAATCATCCATCATAGATTTGGATGAACACCATAGATGAAAAGTAATCACATGGTTAGCTCGGTCTTCCTTAGGTTTACCTTCGAACTTAGGAATGTCTAAAGGAATCTTAGTGGGTAAGGGTGGCCATATTGGGTCATGTAACACTAGATCATTATTAAACTTTGAAAGATAAGGAAAATTCAAAGTGGCCAAGAATGGCAACTTTGTCTGAGCCATTGTGTTCTAAGTTCCGAGAGCACTAGCTGTCCATTGGTTGGTGTTAGCATATGGTTGTCCCAGAATATATGGATTTATAGGATTAGTGGAAAATGGTATGGGTTTTCCAAATTTCTGATCATAGTGGTTGTGAAAAGAAGGATAAGTTGTTCCAACAGTCCCTCCCATCCTTCCCAATGGTTGGTTTCCTTGTAAAACACTTGGCATACCAGGGTTAGCCATATTGGAACCTCCCATCCTAGAAAAGGGGATATTTATTGAGTGGCATTATGTCCTCATCGAAATATAGCACTGGTTCCCCCTTGTATAAATCAATTACCTTGCAATACATTTAGTCCAAAATGGTTATCAGAACTCATACCTCCAAAATATTGGAAATGTAAGCTTAAATGGGGTATGGTGGAATTAGAAACCACTGCAGTGAAGGGTGGGTTAGGCATAGACATTTTTCCACTAAAGGGTGGGAAATTATGGAAAGGGATTGATGGGCCACTACCTGAAGCAATATTCAAAGTAGGAAGAATAGTAGCAGGCATAGGTTGATAGCCTAAAAAAGGAAATCCAAAAGAGAAAGGGTTCAAACTTAGTTGAGTTAACGGACTAGTACAAGTGAATATCATTGAGGATAGTGGGGACCATCCTGATCCAATTTTGGATGTCGTATTAAAAGTAATTCCTCCTACAGGGGTTGTAATAACTTGGGTATTTACCTCCCCTGAAGTAAACACTTGTTCTATGTTTTCCATATTGAACTGCCTAGATAATGGATTAGGAACGTTGATACCATCTATTTGGTAAAAGCTAGGAATTTGTGGTAGGTTCAAAACTCCAGACAGGTCTGAGAGGTCCTCAATTGTAATGGGAACTAAATTCTCTTTAGACTAAGGAGAATGGACTCTAGGAGAGTTATGCAACTGCTCCTTAGTATCTCTAAAATTTCCTTCGTCAGAAGAACTCTCAAACTCACTTGATCTAGAACTGTTTTCTTCTATTGGTTGTTTTGTTTGATGTTACCGGTTTTCCTCTTCTTCCCCCCAAGGGGGTGGATCAGTATTATCTAGTATTCACCTCAATGCATGGAATCCTCTCTGTTCAGGAGAGTATACTTGAATTATTCGATATCTACATGGAGTTTTATCGACCATGGTGGCTCGTAGAAGACACTATGAAGAAAGTCTAGAAAAAATAAAAATCAAATAGCACACACTAAAAAGTCCCTGAAAGATGTCAAACAAGAAAAAAAATCTCAAACTAAAAGATTACTTGAATGCAAGCACAATCCAATGAAGAGCCAGATATGATCTCCCAAATATCAACATGGGATGATGAGGGCCCAAGTCTAATCGGTGAAGATCAGAGAGAAGTTACCAAGGCCGAGCGTGTTTCTCTTCTTAGTGTAAGTGTTTTATCAGATGGATGTGGAAAACACCCTCCAAGGGTACTAATGCTATAGACACTAGATACGCCCAAGTTGGTCGCATAAAATCCTTTGCTAGCACCTATGTATGACCCTAAAGACAATATTCTATGGCTACCAATCTACAGACAGCGTCTGGGGGAACAGTTGCAGGTTGAGATCGTGAGTATGGGAAGGGTAACTAAGATCAAAACTCTACAACAACACTCTATACTTTCGAAAGTATCCCTACACGAAAAATCATTGGTTGATGCTCGATTAAGTATTGGAGTGATCTCTCCACAACTTAACCTCACAAGACCTCATGCTTGACTCCTATGTTAGAGGAGATTCCCGGCCACACCCTTACGGTGTTGGATTTCCTCCCTTGTGAAATTTGCCTATGTTTGACAAGGTTAAGTGATCTTGGAGGATTTATCTCTCAACTCCCTACCTCCAAAATCCTAGCTTAGCTATTAGGTGTGTTTCTATCTAGAAGAAAACCTAAGATCCTATTTCAATTATTGATTGCTTGCTTAAAATTCACTTTCAAAACTTTTCAAAAGAAGGAAAAAAAGTGCAACTAAAGATAGGATGTTCTTTAACTAAAATATGAAGCACTCAAATTCCACAATCATGCACTTTTCACTTTCAATTAATTTCCAATGCAAGTTCTAAAGATATGATTCAGAATGCAAATGCAATTTTTCCATATACAATGCAATTTTTTGTCCTTTCCAATGCAAACAAAGACTAAAATTTTACATCCTAAATGCAAAATCAATCCTACAACATAAGCATGCAATTATGTTTCCAATAACTAAATGTAAAATGAAACTTGATCTAAAACCAAAACAAACTCTGCATGAGAATTTTTGTTTTCAATATAAAGCAATTCCAAATCCTTCAAAACACTTGCAATATATTCAACCAATACTAACTCAAAACTGAACCAACTTTTTATTCTTTTTCCAAATGAGAAACAAAAGAAAAACTCAAACTAACACACAACCAAATCAATGCACATGTTTCTTATCTCCTTATCAAACAATAAAAGCAACCATAAACACTAGACTTCTCATTCATGTAAAAATGCCAAGTTGGAAAAAGTATAAATGAAGACTTTTAGACTCAACCAAAGCAAAATACCTACTAAGAAACAAGGTTTGGTAAAATACAACGAATGCAATCAAGGTTCTAAACAACTGAAAGAAACCCTAATCTTTCACTTCAAAGGATAAATAAAAATAAGAAAAACTCAAAGAGCAAAACAACCCTACCAAAAGAGAATTTTCACTGAAAGAGATACAAATTGATTCAAACACTCTCAATTGGTTCCAAATAAACTCAAACAGGTCCAAATTGATTCAAAAATATCCAAATTGGTTCAAAAAGCCCCAAACTAGTTCAAAGAGCTCCAACTTGGGTTCTAAAGCTCCAAATTGGTCCAAAGAAGCCCAATTGGTTCAAAAAGATCCCAGAAACCAAGTTAAGACCAATCAAAAGGGAAAGATAACACTTACAAGGGGTCCTACCTAGACCAAAGACCAGCAAAGACTCCCAAAAATCCAACCCAAACCTCTCAAGTAGAGTCAAAATTTAAAACACCACATATATGAGACACATGCTAGTGAAGTACTGACATAGTAGGGTGTAACACGTTGGTGAGAATACCATCACCTACGTGTATTTAGTAGACATGCACCTTTCATAAGGGTTACCTACGCATGGGTACTAAAAGTATCTAAAAAGCAATTCCAACTCAAAAAATTGATAGTGGAAGTGTCTTATTAAATCCCTAAGATAATTCCTAACTAGAAAGTAGACTTAGAACTTCAAGCAAACTAGAGGAATACACTTGGAAGCCCCAAAGCATACATGCTTTCTCCCTAGTGGAGTCTCCAATTCTGTTGTTAGGAAATTTTTCCTATGATTGGGATTTATATGACCAGCATACTAGGGTTGAAAAACAGACATCTAGGGTTCTACAACAAGCAAAATAAACAAAGAGTTTGAAAGTTAAGAGGGCATGTACCTTATTTTTGAAGGTTGATCCTAGCCTTCTCCTTGAATCCTTGAGCTTTACTCTTGATCTTCAGTCAAAGAACTTGCAAAACCCACTAAAAAAACATTCCTCAAACACATTTGGATACAAATAAATGATTGAAGTTCAAAATAAAGCATAAAAATATAATCTAATGAACATCAACTAATAAGCAAATATGATACAAGGATAAACACAACTGTTTGGAAAGGGAAATATGTCTATTCTTTCATTAATGAATGAAGCAAGTACAAAGTTACCTTCCTTCCATTCAAGCACCTCATGAAACCTTTGATTCGTGATCTCCTGCTTCTCTTCTCCAAAAATCCAAACCACAATTGAGATGCATTAGGGTTTGATAGAAACTAGGGCATAAATGGAAAGGGAAAGAGGGTCATAATTTCTCCAACATATCAAAACTTTGGCTAAGAGTCCTCTTCATGGCCCATGTCTCTTTCTTTTATAGTTGAATAAGATGGTTGGGTCGAGGAGCAAGCGGTTGTAACCGAGGAGGAGGTTTCCAAAACCACCAAAACTGCCATAATTTCAAGATTTTTTATATTTTTTGGCATTTTTATAGGCACACGCTAATGAGAGAAGGGGCAAGGTACGCACCACACACATGTGAGACATGTGCAACATCCACATGGGTGAAAAAATAGGGTAAAATTTCCATTTTGACGAATTTTCAAGGGGTGTTTTGTCTCCAAATATGGTCAAAATATCCCTAACAACTCGATAATCACTGAATAAGTTAAGGCCACCTTACTGAGCACCCAAATATGGCTCTTCCATCCATAGTGTCATTTTTTGTGTCCAAAAGTAGCTTCATGAAGTGTCATCATAAAAGTCTCATCATGAGAGCTTCAACATGAAAGTGTTGTCACGGACAGAGAAGTGCCAATTTTGGTTATAACATGAACCAATAAACAAAACCATGATCCAGTCAAAAATGTAATATCAGCAGCAAAACATCAGTGGATTTCTAGAAAGAGAAAGCAAATGAGCACTTAGAGAAAAAGAGCCATAGCCATAGCCATAAGTGTTCCAAATAAGAGTGATTCACACCATACATAAATAACTATAGCAATAATATATGATATACTTGGTCAGATCACAAGAGATAATAGATCAAAGGTGAACCACTCAACAAAACTCTAATCTAGTGAAAATTGTAACAACATATACAAAACAAAACTAGAGCGCTAATATATGAGATACTTGGTCAAATCACAAGAGATAATAGATCAAAGGTGAACCACTCAAGAAAACCCTAATCTAGTGAAAATTGTAACAACAACTACAAAACAAAAGTAGAGTGCTAGATTTGTAGCTGTAATCTACCCTTGGGTTACAAACTTCAATAGTTGCAGTAGTAGTTCCATTTCAGGTACTGAAACATTGGACAAGGGTTTTCTACAATGCTTTATATCAACAAACCATTTGTAGATTTGCTAAATTGGGGGTTTTATCTACACAATCAATATTTTTATTGTATGCCTAGCTATCCAGAGAAGTTGGGAGGTTATTGAATACAATGACTAAAAGATGCATTACATTAATGGCTAATGAGTAGTCAATTTTTTATGTTCAATTTTATAATTCATAGGCATATCCAAGCACTCCAAATTTTCTTCCTTCATTCCCTAATTATGCCTTGCTCCATACAAATACTGTAACTACATGAAGAAGGAAGACTATTACATTTTTGGTTGAAGGGAAAGCTTTCCCTTTTGAGTTGTTTCCACGTCTCCAACAGAAATTGTAAACAATTTCCTCTAAACAGGGTAGAAATGGTGACAACAAATACTTATAATTTTAGTGGACTTTTTAGCATCAAGTAATTTTTAGTGCTCTGAGAAAAATGAATTTTGTTATGTTAGTTTCTTTTATATTAGTTTTATAATTATTATGTACTATAAATATATCTTATTACTTAATCTATAGACAATGTTTAAGAGAGTTGACTCTCTGAATTCCTCATTTCTATCTATGTTGATATCAAGTAAGCCACAAGAAGCACACACATTGTGACTCAATGTGATTGGTATGAATATTTTTTAATTCTGTCATGAAAACAAATTATTGCTTCGCTCTATGACCATCTCAAAATCTAATTCTTTGATGCTAAGATGCCTCTAGATTGACATGTAAACCTTGCTATTTAGTTGTGAGATAGTTTATGCAGAATTTTAAGAGATATTTTGATAGATTTATCCAATATATTCTAGTATTAACATCTCCCTTTCTTTATAGCTTCATTAAATTGTTCTCAATAATTGTGATTTCCAGTTGAGTTTTAAGCTTGAATTGGATAAGGATTGTGATGCAGGTTTTTTCATTTCTTTTATAAATACAGATATGATCACTTTAGAAACTGAAGCCAGACTTGCTCAGGCTTCAAATTTGAAGCCTTAAAGGCCCTTCAGAGGCCATTTTACACGTCATAGAAGACCACTTCAAATTTTACCATGCAAAAAAAATTTAATTTCATGGTAATCCCTTCAATAATTAAATTAACCACTATTGTTTAAAATTGCAACAAAAGGGTAGCTTCAAATTTCACCCATCGACAGTTTTCAGTGGGAAATTGGGAATGCGGCTACTAACTAGGTGACTTGGGAGTGGGACTCGGTTACTCTCCAATATCCACGTGTTCGATCATCGATGGATCATGGACCATTGGGCCTCTAATAATATCATTGACCAACTTACGTGGATGGGCTTACAATGTGAAATCCATGGCTTGAACGTTTCTAAGTTCTCATGTTTGCAGTGAGCGCTTACATGTTTAACACATTTAATGGCAACAACAACTTTATTAAACATGGTTGGCGGCTCATATGTGTTGTTGGCAACGGGCTTACCAAGTTACCAGTTATCACATACCAATTTGTGAATTTTGACTCCGTGCGTTAATTGAGTATTCAATGTATAATATATTATGTTAATGTGCCCCGAATTTGGCATTTCAGACAAAATCCACAATCCAGAAACTTCTTGTAATGTTGCAGGCTGCTGCTCCCGCTCGTGGCCCCTACCCACAACCCTGTGTTTTCTTTTTTGTATCAAGTCAATCTTGCGGCTCCCGAGTCCCACCTTGTGTTTTCTTTGTTGTATCAAGTCAATGCTCAAATCCCATGCTTCCATGGCTCTGACCATCAATATATAATATTATAGGAATACAACCAAGCTTTTTCTTATACCCCTACTCCACTGTAGTCGAGCTACTTCCAAGTTCCACCTACCCTATCTCCTCCACTCCTCTAGGAGAGTTTGTAGAGCGAAGCTGCCAATGCTAGCCTGCCATAAACATATATAAAGAAATTCATTTTCTTTGAGGAGCTCGACTTCAAGGCTGACTGGATTGCTGACATCTTATGAATTTGCACATATGTACATCATTTTATCCATTCATGATCCCATCAATTATTTAAAAAAAAATTATTTGATTAAAATTATGTAACTTCAAAGTTCAAACACAATATTATTATTTGACTGAAATTTTGTTACTTCAAATGGGCCTTGAAGGATTCAAATTTGAAGCCGGGACCTGAGAGTGGGTTTGTCACAAATATCCGTTAGAGGTTGTTTAGAATGACATTTATCAATTCCCAACTATAGCAACAACAACGATTGCTTCTTTCTTCATATGTTCTATGTATACGTCTATGATTCCATGTGCTCCTTGCCTTGCCCTATTTTCCATTGTCACTCGATCGAAGCTCTTAAGAATTTAGCTTCCCTTTAACTTTTTTGAAATGGAGGGGACAAGGAGGACCATTGTTTTCACTCTGAAATCGAGTGCTTCCCTGTGTAGCTTCCACTGGCCACGGTTGCATCCCTACGGGAAACAAGTGTGCGCACCGTGCCCCCCAACTTTACAAAAAAGACTGGGGATTTGGAGAAGTTCCCACTCTGCCAACCTCCATGCATCTAGTTAATGAGTCATATCAAGAATCCAGACTTTGTATCTAAAACTGTATTGCATGAGCTATTTTCCCCAATTGCTCAGTCGTTGAATCGACACCTTCCTCTAGTACACGGTTTAAGATTCTTGGTATTTATTAATAGGAATACCACCGATGCTACTACACATGCAATCCCAACTAGCTATCAAATTTCAATATGATTGAGAATATACAACAACATCTAGTGAAGGACAACGCTGAAAGCTGGCAATTTTCTTAGAACACCCAGTGCCCACTCTTGCATTCGACTGTACGAACTAGGGCAAAAATGTTTTTGTAATCTTGATTTTTAGAACGACAGTGCTACTTTACCTTTTGATTTTGTTTCCCTTGTCGGCTGGTCTGGAATAAAACAGTAACTTCAACCATATAACAAGAACTTAACCCATCTATGCATCTCCTCTCTACTTGGTCTACCTACGTTTTACGTATGCTTCATAACCCATCCTCTACTCCATCATACCACAGAGTTAGTATGTATAGCAAGATCTAGGGGGAGGGCTATAGAGAAGAAGCATCCAGGGTCCTTAATCAACTATTGAGAACAAAAGCTACCTGGAGTTGGATAGTTCTCTTTGCTCAAACCATAGCATAGCATGTAACATGTAAGGAGTGCTTAAACTTATTCTACCCCAAGTACGTGTGGCATTCATAGTGTTGAATGAAAAATTAAAACATATATTGTTGTCATTGGCATTCAATTCTGCCATAGGGTACACAATTAGGGTGACAAAGAAACTTGCTATTAGTTTTCAATCCAATCCAACTTATTTGTTGAACTATTAGCTCTAATATACTTACGTGAAGGAGGATTATAAATGGAATAGGTAACGCAGTTGTTTGATAGAGGTGCATGAAAGTGAATTATGGTCCTCAATTCAACAAAGTAAAAAAAAATTACCATTCAGATTCTTTCCCTTCACCTTTTTTATTTCCTTTTTGCATACATCTCTATTGTTCACTAATTTAGCAACAGATATAGGCCAGACTCAACATCCAATGTGTTTGGCTTTTGAAACAATTTCCTTTTTTTGCTTACATTATCATTTTTTCCATTGTTAAGTAGGCTAGAATTTATATTAGTTTGAAGAACACTAGTGATTTACAAAGATTGAACTTTTCCAAGAATAAGCATCACATTGCTTTTAGAAGAGTTAAAGAACCCAATTCTTCATCGAGTTTGTACTATTCGAAGTAGCCTAGGAACCCATTTTAAGAGGTATTAAATATTATTATACTGGTTAAAAGTTGGATTGGAATTGGACTAGCAAGCTAACTGTAGCTGCACTAATGCAGAAAAAAAGATTTATAAAATTAGTTATGGCAATTCACACTGAACATCTGGAAAGTGGATTTTCTATGTGTCTCCTAAGTTATGTTTCACTAATAAATTCCACATGTTCAAGCAGATCATGAAAGAGTTAAATAGTATTAATTTTGGTTGTAAGGATGAAAGTTGGATTGGAATGGGGTTAGCAAGTTAACTGTATTATTATACTGGTTAAACGTTTAAGAGGCAAGATCAATTTGGGAAACTACTAAGATGGAAAATGTGGCATAGTGGCATAGATACCGAGCCTCTAGATTGGGGCGAAGTATGGTTGTGTTATATGACATATATAACGTTTAGTGCTTCCATATTCACTGCAAAATAAAGCCTCTCGACTTTACTACGTAAGTAAACAATGAAATTTTGATGTACTAGTACATTTTCAAATGAGAAGAATGACTTATTTTTACATGGAAGCATTGAAGGGTTCAATATCTCTAAGCCCTTCAAAGGGAAATGGGACCCCACCCTTCAAATTTGATCCCTGGTGCTCATCTAATCAAAGAAAGGAAGAAGTTTTTCAATGATTTGGTAGTTGTCAAATGTAAGGATTCATCCTTACATGATTATCATATTTGATAATATATATATTTTTATAATTGAATTGATGAAAATTACATAGGAATGGCCGATATTAAATATGGCCTAACGGGAATAGACATGTCTATTGATAAATAGACATGTCATTTAATACTAATTAATTAACTATCCTAATCTAATAATAATACATTTGTAATAACTAATTAGGTTTATTACAAGTCATCCCGCTCTGAAAAGATTCGACCACGAATCTTCTACGAGCGTGCTTCAGTTGGAATTCTTTCCATGAATAACTGTGCCACGGTTTAGCAGTTCTTGGAATAATTTGTCACATTTCCATTCAAATCTTATCATGCTTATGATTCTGTAGATGAACGCATAACAACTAATTGGCGTATATTTTGGATCTGCTAATATGACAGTGTTCCTTTGCTCTTCTAATTTTATGTGGATCTTTGATAATTCTGCATGCTTTGATATGGTTTTCTTATCTGTAGAGGCAACTATTAGTAATGTACCTACTTCTTTGTCTAACAAGTTTGTCGTTAGTTGTTCCTTGGGATCCTTTCCATCTTGACATTCTCTTGACTTGAGACAATTTGTAGAACTTTTTCCTTTTCAAGTGTCACCTTATCTTCAAAGTTTCCTTCTTTATTAGGATCTTTTTTAGTTTTTATATTTTCATCATTGTATTGTTCTACAACTTTAATTCTCTCATAATTACTGTTAACTTTGACTTTATTAACTTCACTGACTTCTACGACATCATCATTTTCTTTACAATTGATATTGACATTGTGATTGTCAATATCATCTTGATCTTCCATCTCCTTGTCTTCTAACTCTTCTGTTTCATTGTCCTTGTTATCATTATCTTTAACAAGTCCATGTCCTAGAGTTTCACTATACAAGGTTATAGAATTTTCAGCTGGCGTATTAATGTGCCTTGCTTCCTTGTCTGATGAGCTTGTCTTTATTTGTTCTCTGGGAACCTTTTGAGATTTTAGAACATCTTGCATTGCGACTACTGATAGAATGTTGACATCATTATTTTTACAATTAATATTGACATCATGATTGTCAATATCATCTTGATCTTTCATATCCTTGTCCCCTACAGCTTCTGTTTCATCGTCTTTGTCATCGGCTTCCTTATCGTGTACTTTGCTTTGACTGGGAATCTCAACATGGTATCTGGTTTGTCCTTGAGTACCACTGGACATCTTTATAGGCTTTTCGACTGGTGCATTAATGCAACTTACTTCCCTACCTTGTAAGAAACCGCAACGAATTTCCGGACGACTTGCATATTTTTTACTGAGTATCGTATTTTGAGGTTTGTAGTTGGGATGTCTTTTGTTATCCTTCATAGTGACTGGTGGTTTGGATCTTTTGTGAGGAGGGATATAAGGAAGTGGTCGGCCTGGCTTCCCTTCTTTCTTGGGGGTAGTAGCGACCTTGAATTCCTCCTTACTAGAGTACTTATATTCTTCCTTAGTAGTCCTTTCTTCTGTTATGTGTGCAGAGGCAGTTCCCTGCCCTACTTGTCTTGAGAACTTGAGAGTTGTGATAGCTTCTTCCTTAACGATCGTAGTCCCTTATTTTGTCGTGAGTGCGTATGCATTTTCTAGCTCTATTTGACCTGAGAACTCGAGAGTCGTAATAGCTTCTTCTTTTTTAGTCGTAGTCCCTTCTTCTGTCGTGAGTGCTGATGCAGACCCCATCTCTGCTTGACCTGAGAACTCGAAAGTTGACATAGCTTGTTCCTTTATGATAGGAGTCCCTTCTTCTGACATGGGTGTAGATGCAATTTCTAGCTCTTCTTGACCTAGGAATTCAGAAGTCACTGTAGCTTCTTCTTGACATTGTGTTATCGTCAACTTCAATTCCTTAACTAATTTGATAATGTCTTCATATCCACTCTTTATCTCTTCATGTTGGTTTCTTTTTATTTCTTTAGACTCGATCATTTTTATATCTTTGATTTCAATTCTTTCATCTCTTTTAGGTTTGTGGAATGGACTAATAATGATCTTATTAAAAGCCGGAAACATAGTGACTTCAGCTTAAAAATATTCCAAGGGGATTTTGAACTATTTTCCAAAATTTTTAAATGAATTAATAATAATTATTAATAAGAATATTATTATTATTATGCATAAAAACTATTATAGTTTTTTAATAGTTTTATTTTTTTTTATAATAATTATTATTATTTTTAATAATAATATTATTATAAAAAATAAATAAATTTCAAATTGGATTTGGATTAGGGTTTAAACCCTAGTGTTCACGTGGAAGTTGAGTGGTCGTTGGGCAATGGAGAAGAGGAGGGGAGAATGGAGGAGAGGGATGTTGGAAGAGTAATGCAGTGTGGCTGGAGGGATGGAAGAGTAATGCATGTAGGTGGAGCACGTGGGCCTGGTCGAGTAGGAAATAAGTAACGGTGTTGGGCGCGCAAGAAGGTTGAAGAGGTGGGAATGGGCAGGCTATATGGGATGTGGGACGCGCAGGTGTAAGCACATGATGCAGTGGCGGGATGGAAGGGCGACTGTGTAGGGCAAGTGCCAAAGGGAGATGCGTGAATGGAGAAGGCAGGGCGTGCAGGAGCGGGAATGGATGGCGGAAGTGGGGAGAGTGCTGGGAGTCGAGGCCTTGTGGTGAGGTGCAGGGGTGAGGGAGTGGCAGTGTAGGGAGGTGCGGATGAGGAGAGCGATGGGAAATGCGAGAGGTCTAGAATGGTGGTGGGAGAGCTGGATGTGGTGAGTGATGAGGGCGAGGGTGCTGTGAGGGTGATTTGTGAGGAGGGGAGGCGCAGAGCGTGGGGGAGAGTTGCACGGGAGGAGGAGGGCACACAGCATGGAGGAGGGAGGGCGGATGCGTGGGAGATTGGATGTGGAGGAGAGGCATGGAGGTGGTGTGGATGGGAGGCACAGAGCGCGGGGGGTAGGGAGATGGTGTGCAAGGATCTACGTGGAAAGGTCGAGGTAGAGGGGAGGCGCAGAGCGCGGGGGACATGGAGAAGGCGCACGGTGATGGTAAGAAGGAAAGCATGGGGGTGGCGGAGATATGGAGACTGTGGAGGAGCGTGGAGCGAGCGTGGGGAGAGGGTGCTGAAATGAAAGAGTGTGGATGAGGGAGTGTGGAATGCGAGTGGTGGATGAGATGAGAGGAATGAAGGCACCAAGGATGAATGTTGAGATCTTGAACGTGATCAAGAGCCTAAAGCTCTAATACCACTTGTAAGGATTCATCCTTACATGATTATCATATTTGATAATATATATATTTTTATAATTGAATTGATGAATATTACATAGGAATGGTTGATATTAAATATGGCCTAATGGGAATAGACATGCCATTTAATAATAATTAATTAATTATCCTAATCTAATAATAATACATTTGTAATAACTAATTAGGTTTATTACACAAAGGTATGACACTAAAAGTTTGGAGTGGAAATGTACTTGTCATTTTCTGTTATCTTATTATACGCAGTAGCCTAGTTGTGGTCCGATATGTTACCTTTTAATTTTGTTAATTTTAAAATTAACTAGGAAATTATATTCTTCATGGATCATTGTAGTTATGGATAGCCTCGTTTCCCCCTCATTCTATCAAATTTTTACATGCAGCTTTTAATGTAAGTATGCTTTGAGCTATCTATAAACGATTGTAGACAACATACATGTTTTTTGTTATGTGCGTCCTCAATTTGAGCATAAGGGATCATTTGCAATAGAGTTCCATGATGATTTCACAATACGTGTTAGATCTAGTGGAGACTCTCTCAATCATAACACAAAGGATTTTGAATTTGATAGAGTGCATGGGCCTCATGTTGGCCAAGGTAATCAATTTTCCTTTTATTTTTATTTTGTTTAAATTGATTATCTGTAGACTACTTGAGCATCTTGGAGGCCAAGTTCAACTGTCTTGGCTATCCATTTGTTTGATGGACAATCCACTCAAGTGGACACGAGCCGGATCTCCCTAGCTCAATGTGAGTCTATAACAAATAGTACAGCCTATAAACCACTTTCTTAAATCTAGTTAAGGATCGGGTCACTAGATGTCTTACCTTAAACTTGAAGTCCTTCCTCCTGGATGTTGCTCCACACCTCGTGGTCTTCAGATCTCAGCCACAAGACCTATCAAGACACATGGGACAAGACAAACAAGTAAAAAAGCATCTATACAGTAACAGATCTAAGTAAACAGTTAAGTAGGTAAACTACACAATATCATCAACACAACAATATTGGTGGAAAACGTTTATATTACTATAAATAGGGAAAGTACATAGAAAAGAATGACTATAACCAGAGCTTAACGTAGTAGCCCTTCTCCATCCAAGCCAATTGCCATATCCTCCCAAGGAAGTGTGAGTCTCTCAATGGATGAGTAGAGATATCTCCAAGATGATTTCACCAGCATGTAGACACTATAGAATTCCTCCCTTTGGAGAGGGGTAGAGCTTCACTTATATAGGACCAAGTGGATAGGGTATGGATAAGGTAGGTTGAGATATGGTAGGAGAGAGATAGGGGATCCTTCCAAGAGGTTAGGAACCAAGTGCCAGCTCTCCCAAGAAGTCAGGGATAAGGATCCATGTCAGGAGGCTTCGAGAATGGGCTCAAAGGACCTATTTTAGTCCATTAACTGACTTCGTCGCACCCTGTAGTAGAGCAAGGTGCGACGTCGCAGGTTGCATGAGTGCAGCCTGCGATGACCTCTCAAAACCTAGCATGAGTGCAATGGTATCTCTTCTAGGTTAATGAATTAGCCAATGAAACTTCAGGGATGTATACACTGAATCTCTTGATGGTAGGATTTTAGGTGTAATAGAATGCCCCCCAAAGCATGAAGCTGTTGAAAGATTGGATAGGTGAAATACTTTGATAGAAATAATGGAAATGGCTTGTCAGATGAAGGACACTGCTGCAGTACAACTGATTCTGAGTACACGGTCTTATATGACATATAACATGGTTGCCAACCAATACATTGTAGATCCATGGTAGTAATGACCGACTGAACACAATCATGGCTACTAGGTACAACTGTAGATCCATGATGAGATGATAACACAACCACAACCAATACAAATGTGGATCCATGTGACATGACTCAATACAAACTCCATCACAACCTGGGTAAAACATGACTCCCCAGGGTCTTCAAGCTGAACCCACAAGATACGAATCTATCCATGTCATTACAAATGTCTTGATGTCAAACATGGTAGAAACCACTTGATTACCGGTCATTGATGTATACCGTTAACAAGCACGAGGGAGATCACCATTAATGTCAATGATTCCCAAGGTATCATAGTACATATCATCAAGCGCGAATAAATGAGTTGAAGTTGAACGCGAGATGAAATGTTTCAATCAAGATTCAATGATGTAAACTCATGTTGAAAGCGAGGTAACCTGCCATTGAGGCATGCAAGGCCAAGGTACTTGGTTGGTTTCTAGATTCAAACCTCGGATGATGAGTTGAAGTCGACAAGGATGAATCCATCGAAGGAGGGTTGTGATGAATCCCCCATCATCGACATGAAACACGACAAAGGATGTGTAGAGCAGATCGGATGGTATAGTAACATGCAAGATAGACTCAGAGTAGACTGACATGATGGAAGGTGTACTAACTGCAGATGATGAGTAGTGAGAGTATTCTTGAACATGGGCATGGCATGCCTTGGCAGTATTGACTTGACGAGTTAGGGTACCAACTCCTAATGCAACTGATGATGGAAGCGTTCTTTGAATGACTCAAAGGAGTAACAAGGCTCAGGAAATAGGTGAAACTCAAGGACAAATGGATGATCCAAGTGTAGTATGCAAATGCAAATGAGTGCCATGTTCAAGAAATGACTAGGTACTACCACTGATAAAGGGTGTAACATAAAATCTTTCATTTTTCCCCATCATGAATGATGAGTGCCTCGTGTTTTTTACGAGCTTGATTAGGGTAACCAGATGCTTGGTATAGCTCATCTCATAGATGAGTCCAATCCCAAATATTTTTCGAACCTGGGATAGGAGGGGTTTGTCCCATGGCAGGCCCTTCAATGTGAAAATTTAACGAGTCCATAGAAGGTAAAGTTGGTCATCATTTCATGTTTAGAGAGTCTGAAAATAACTAAAGAAGACTCCAATGGTATTTTTTCGTAAAGTTAGCCTCATCGCCCAAAAAAGGGTAAAACAATGTGGGAGAGGACTCTTCCAATCATGATTGGCTGGAGTATACCTTTTTCGCAAGTAGTGCCCCCTGGTCCGAAAAAGGGGTAAAATATCACTAGGAAGATGTCCATTCAAATTCTTTAACAAGCGTGAACGCGACAAGTTCGCTTGGCAATCTTTTCGTATTTTGAGATCCTAAAAAGAGCTTAAAGATAGACTTCGAGGGGGTTCCTTTTTCGTAGGAGTTTAACGAGCCCGGAAAAGTGATAAATCGTAACTCGGTAACTTATTCTCATAGTTTAAAGAGCATGAGAAAGAACAAAGAGTAATCTCATCATCATTAAATAATTACAATCTAATGAATGGAAAATAACGACAAAAATAGACAAGGGATGTTCATACTTGAGATGATTGCTCCAATGTTGAGATATTGTAACTTCTAAGAATATTATATTTGTATATTATTTATTCCGGAGATGTTCCATACCTCCGATGTGATTATACTATGAATCCGGAGATGTTTATTCCTCCGAGAATTTGTGGTAACTAGGGTTATTAGACCCACCATGTGGGGGTTGGCCCAGTCAGTTATAATAGGGTATTTAACCTAATGGTTAAATACGAGCCTACATGTACCTGTGTAAAATATATGTCAGTGTAGTGTATAAATAGAGGAGGTGTGTTCCTCATTTGACACACTCACTCACTTGAGAGAGGCGCTCTTGTGGAGGAGAGGTCTGCTATGGTGGAGGAGGAGATCATGTCTTTGGTTTGCATCTTTGTATATTGCTGGTCATCTATATTGAGGAAGCTTTACTGGGTTTTCTACCCCATGAGGGTTTCCCAGGATAAATTTGTGTCTCTTGTGTTTATGCTGTGCTTGTTGTTTCTTCAGTGATCCTGTATATGCTATTATTGAGAAATGGAATGTAATGCTGCTATTTTCTATCTTAGCATATTAAATTTTAACATGGTATCAGAGCTAAACTGAAGGAAGGCAAGGTATGGCACTTACGACAGTTGCTTTACTTACGACAATTTGAAGGTTAGGGTTTTATATAGCAAAAACCAGTCATCGTGGAACTTTTCCTATAAATACATTTTGGGGAAGGCTCAGGATCTGAACCCTTTACAGGTCGTAGATAACATCTCCAGGTATCTTGTGTCCAAAGGGAACCCTCAGATTCGTTGTACTTTGTAAGTTATGATCAGTACAAGTTAGGGTTTTTTCCTCTTCTAGATCTCAGTCAAAATCAGGTGACCTAGGAAAAAAGGTCATAACTTGGGCTAGGAAGCTCCAAATGAAATTTAGTAAAAAGTGACAGGTAGTACACAGACTGTACTATCTCAGGAAACGTTTTCAGAGGCCGAAGATGAACCAGTGACACGTGGCATGCCGTACAAGTTCGCTCTCTTGTTTTATCCCATAAATAGGTCACGTTACGACACTTGGAATAACTCTCTCTCAGAGAGTCCAACTGAGGTCAGACCTATCAGGATGGAAATATAACAGAGCGATATATCTCAAGAAAAGTTTTCAGAGGCCGAAGTTCAAACAGTGACACGCGGCATGCCATACAAGTTCGCTCTCCTGTATTATCCCATAAACAGTTCACGTTGCGACACTTGGCATAACTCTCTCTCAGAAAATCCAATTGAGGTGAGACCTATCAGGATGGAAAGATGACATGTCAGGCTACTGCAGAAAAATTTTTCAGACCCTGTGGAGTGAAAATTTTAGAGCTATAGCAGAAACAATCAGTTACATATTTCTGTCAAAACAGAATTATTTTTGGAGCACCTTTATTCATGGCTTCTGGAATTTAGGGTTTTGGAGAAAGTTAGAATTTTTTGGAATCGGAGTCCACGGCTGAATGCTACTTAGGAAAATTGAAATATAGAGACCAAGATCAAACTTTTGATTGGGTAAAAAACCGGGCTTGATCAAACCCTAGTTCGGGATTGTGATCAGAAAGATGGAAAATTAAGACTTCAGCAAAAGTTGGAATTTTTGAAGTGTGCAACCTCGGCTGGAAGCTCCTCAGAAAAATAAGAGTTTAGAGCCTTGGATCGAACCTTTTGATTGGACAGAAGGGTGGGCTTCATTAAACCCTAGTTCGGGTTCCTGTCCAGAAGATCCAAAATTTCGAAGGCAATTTTGAGGGGTCAAATTTTGGAGATTTCAAAATTAAAGAATGCTAGTTTG
This sequence comes from Larix kaempferi, assembly GCA_027924585.1. Classification (NCBI taxonomy): domain Eukaryota; kingdom Viridiplantae; phylum Streptophyta; class Pinopsida; order Pinales; family Pinaceae; genus Larix; species Larix kaempferi. The sequence continues at coordinate 19,458,854 of BSBM01000445.1, read as the reverse complement.
ATCAGCTCAGCAAGACACATTCTTCCATCCATTCAGAAGAGTGAAAGTCAAAGATTGAATTTTTAGGGTTTCTCTAGCAAACCCTAATCAAGCTCTAGATCAAGTTTCAGGGGGAGTTGAGGCTAAGGCCTTACATAAGAAGACTACAAAAAGTCTTGACAGGTATGACTTAAGGAGGTTTAGGTATGCCTTGAAATCTGATTCTTGATTAAGTTCATAATGTGTTTGTCTTCATGTTATTTATTAGTACAATCTTGATTAATGTTATTAGTTGTCTTATCACCCTAGTAACAATATGAATGCATGTGAATGATCGAAGACATTCATTGATTAGGGCTATATGATTGTACTTATGCATTATGGTGTTGTGTGAGGTTGATGTTGTCTGCTAACAAGATACAGGTACATCACAAAAGACAAATCAAGTTCCATGACCATGACAACATGAAGACAAGGACTCACGAGGTATGTATGACTTTGTTATATTATGTTTAACCTATGAGACATGTAGGTTCTAGTTCAGGATCTCTAAATCATTGAAGAGATTGTTTAGGTATGTTGTACATAACTAAGCAGGTATACTAATCAAGGTATGTTTTCCTATGTCATGTTAGAATCTTACCTTGTGTTAGGATCCCTTATGTAAGTATACTTGGTATGATTGGTTAGTAATCAAGGGTTTATGCATATTATGTCTCTTATCTTGGTTGATGATTTAACTAACTAGATCAAACAAGAATATGCATGAGTAAAAGAAGACTTCCTTGAAACCCTGAATACTAATGATCATGACTGTACATATTCAAGATTATTTAGAATTAGAATGTTTTGATAATATTGAGAATATACTAATGAATGTATGTTTGTGTATGAGATCATGAGGATGACACTAGTGTACACTTGAGCATGCACAGTGGTACAGAATGAATAGAAGTTCAGGAGACATACAGAAGATCAAGCGGGAGGCAACCACACAAACATAAAAGATAAGTATTTGAGTTGTTATTAGAAATAGTAAATGATATTGCGTGTATGCATATTTGTATTCCTAGAATATATCATACTGAGTGTAAACATTCATAAAGCATTGAACAGTATACTACTGATATGCATATGATTGGTAAGTTGGACAAACATTCCATTGTTGCTTGTCTAGAATGAAACCTCTTTGCTGACATGCTGAGAGCTGTGCACACTCTCGATAGTATGTTCTGGTAGAGATGGAAGGCATCTAGCTAGCTATTGTATGCATACAGGATATGGGAAAGTGTTATGCCAAAGTATTGGTCAAAATAGTTGCATAACTATGTAAATGATATTTGTATGCATAATAGGTTATCATGTCAATATGATTTGATGATTATGAAGTATTACTAATCATGTACTTAATTTTGATTTGTAGGAAAGATCATGATGAATGATGAACTCTGAACAAGCGATGGATGTTCAACAAAATATTTACAAATCAAACACACTATAGAAAGCTTGTGGTTAAGAGATTCTCTTAGAAAGAGGAAGAGAATCATGATGAGATGTTTTGCTCCAAGGGACTAGATAAGACCATTCTCTTAATGATGTAATTAAAGAAGAAGTGTGAATCAGGTTCTGTATGGGTGCCCAAGATCAGTAGTCAATTGATGAGCTTAATGATCATCATGGGTGATGTGGATCTCAACCTTTGCTACAAGGTTGAATATGGCTTCTATACACATATGACATGGATGCAAGAAGGAACTCACCACAGAGTTCGAATGATTTTGAGGCTCATATTAGTAGACCCATCTGACAAGAGATGGCACAGATAGATATGCAGAAGATCACTCAATGCAGAGTGTGAATAATGGACAATTGACAGCTTCATGACAAAGCTTTGGCTTTACCAGAAGTAAAGCTGTTCCTAACCTTTACCTTAAGGTTGTGGATGATGAACCTATCATACCATTATTGTATGACGATGATCTCTTTCTGATAAGGAATGAGAAACAGGTCATGAAAATGGCTGCAGAAATGAAAATGAAAGATCTCGGATTAATGCACTACTTCTTAGGTCTAGAAGTATGGCAAGATCCAAAAGGAATCTTTTAAATAAAGGTAAGTATGTTGTGAAGTTTCTAAAAAGATTTGATATGTTGGAGTATAAAGCCATGGCCACTCCCATGGACTCCAACTTGAAGTTATTAGTTAATGACTCATCGTATTTAGTGGACCTAACCCTATATAGACAAATCATTGGGTCATTGATGTATTTAACAAATACTAGGCCAGATATATGCTTTGCTGTAAATACCCTAAGTCAGTATCTAGTAGAACCTAGAAAGGTTCACTTAATAGCTACAAAGCATGTAGTGAGGTACCTAAAAGGTACATTATATTTTTGGTCTATATTATCTTGGAGGTCATGAACTCTATTTACATGGTTACTCAGATTCTGATTGGGCAGGAAGTGTCTCAGACAGAAAGAGTACATCAGGTGGATGTTATAGTCTTGAATCTGCCATGATCTCATGGTTCAGCAAGAAACAATCTAGTGTGGATCTCAGTACTGCTGAAGCAAAATATATGGCTGTCTGCTCTGAAACTGTGAAGCAGTATGGCTTCAGAAGCTTTTATATGGAGTGTTTGACTTAGAAATGGATCCCACTGTGATTATGTGTGACAATCAAAGATGCATTAAGATGACTGAAAATTCTATGTTCCACGATAAGTCAAAACACATAGAGATCCGATACTTCTATATACGAGATATGGTGCAAAGAGGAGCTATCAATCTCGTATATATAAGCACTGAGGATCAGATTGCTGATATCTTGACTAAACCTCTGTCTCGAGTGAAGTTTGAATACTTTTGAGACAAGCTTGGTATAGTTCAAAAGAACTCTCCTCGAAAGGGGGAGTAGCATAGTATCCGATAACAAGTCTGTCTCATCAATGATGAGTTACCTATTTACTGCACTTAGTTACTTAGAATTATTTTTTTTGGACCCTTATATTTTTGCTTTTGATGATAGATGTATTAGTGAGAATACATGCTTTTGATGATAGATGTATACATGCTTTTGATGATAGATGTATTAGTGAGAATACATGCGTTTGATGATAGATGTATACATGCCTTTAATGATATATGTGTTTGATGCTATTGATGAGGATACATGTTTTGATATACATGTTTTGTTGATACATGTTTTGATATACATGTTTTGTTGATGAGGATACATGTTTTGATATACATGTTTTGATGATGAGGATACATGATGCCTTGATGTACTTGTATGGATGAAGATACTTGTACCCATGATTGACATACGAGGGGATTGGATCATCCCTGGACTTTAGTCCTAAAGAGAACCGTAGACGTACGTATTCGAGAATGAAGTCCTTGGTGGACTTGAGGGGATTGGATCATCCCTGGACTTCAGTCCTAAAGAGAGCTGTAGACATATGTTTTCGAGAATGAAGTCCTTGGTGGACTTGAGGGGATTGGATCATCCCTAGAATTCAGTCCTAATGAGAGCTGTAGACGTATGTCTTCGAGAATGAAGTCCTTGGTGGACTTGAGGGGATTGGATCATCCCTGGACTTCAGTCCTAAAGAGAGCCGTAGACGTATGTCTTCGAGAATGAAGTCCTTGGTGGACTTGAGGGGATTGGATCATCCCTGGACTTCAGTCCTAAAGAGATCCGTAGACGTATGTCTTCGAGAATGAAGTCCTTGGTGGACTTGAGGGGATTGGATCATCCCTGAACTTCAGTCCTAAAGAGAGCTGTAGACGTATGTCTTCGAGAATGAAGTCCTTGGTGGACTTGAGGGGATTGGATCATCCCTGGACTTCAGTCCTAAAGAGAGCCGTAGACGTATGTCTTCGAGAATGAAGTCCTTGGTGGACTTGAGGGGATTGGATCATCCCTGGACTTTAGTCCTAAAGAGAGCCGTAGACGTATGTCTTCGAGAATGAAGTCCTTGGTGGACTTGAGGGGATTGGATCATCCCTGGACTTCAGTCCTAAAGAGAGCCGTAGACGTATGTCTTCGAGAATGAAGTCCTTGGTGGACTTGAGGGGATTGGATCATCCCTGGACTTCAGTCCTAAAGAGAGCTGTAGACGTATGTCTTCGAGAATGAAGTCCTTGGTGGACTTGAGGGGATTGGATCATCCCTGGACTTCAGTCCTAAAGAGAGCCGTAGACGTATGTCTTCGAGAATGAAGTCCTTGGTGGACTTGAGGGGATTGGATCATCCCTGGACTTCAGTCCTAAAGAGAGCCGTAGACATATGTCTCCGAGAACAAAATCCTGAATGAACAGGTAAGGGGATTGGATCATCCTCGGACTTTAGTCCTTTGAATTGAGTCGTAGACATGATGTCTCCGAGAACAAAATCCTGAATGAACAGGTAAGGGGATTGGATCGTCCTCGGACTTTAGTCCTTTGAATTGAGCCGTAGACATGATGTCTCTGAGAACAAAATCCTGAATGAACAGGTAAGGGGATTGGATCGTCCTCGGACTTTAGTCCTTTGAATTGAGCCGTAGACATGATGTCTCTGAGAAAAAAATCCTGAATGAACAGGTAAGGGGATTGGATCGTCCTCGGACTTTAGTCCTTTGAATTGAGCCGTAGACATGATGTCTCCGAGAACAAAATCCTGAATGAACAGGTAAGGGGATTGGATCGTCCTCGGACTTTAGTCCTTTGAATTGAGCCGTAGACATGATGTCTCCGAGAACAAAATCCTGAATGAACAGGTAAGGGGATTGGATCGTCCTCGGACTTTAGTCCTTTGAATTGAGCCATAGACATGATGTCTCCGAGAACAAAATCCTGAATGAACAGGTAAGGGGATTGGATCGTCCTCGGACTTTAGTCCTTTGAATTGAGCCGTAGACATGATGTCTCCGAGAACAAAATCCTGAATGAACAGGTAAGGGGATTGGATCGTCCTCGGACTTTGGTCTTGTGAATTGAGCCATAGATATGAGGTCTCTAAGAATTGAATGATAGGACTGGATCGTCCCTGAGCTTCGGTTCAAAAGGTACATGATAGGACTGGATCGTCCTTGAGATTCGGTTCAAAAGGTACATGATAGGACTGGATCATCCCTGAGCTTCGGTTCAAAAGGTACATGATAGGACTGGATCGTCCCTGAGCTTCGGTTCAAAAGGTACATGATAGGACTGGATCGTCCCTGAGCTTCGGTTCAAAAGGTACATGATAGGACTGGATCATCCTTGGACTTCAGTTCAAAAGGTACATGACTGGATTGCATCATCCATGGACGTATGTCCTAAAGAGAGAAGGATTGATCACCCTGGAAAATGTTGATCATATGATGACGATGCTGATGACGATGCTGATGATCGCATGATGACGATACTGTTGATCGTATGATGACGATGCTGATGTTTGTATGATGACGATGCTGATGATCGTGTGATGACGATGCTGATGATCGTGTGATGATGATGTTGATGATCGTGTGATGACGATGCTGACGATCGTGAGGATTCAGATATTGATGTTGCTGTAGCTGTTTGAGTGCTGCAGAAGATAAAGACTCAGTACTGAAGATGTTGATGTTCCAGTATTGAAGATGTTCCAGTAACTGGTTGAGTTACTGATGATGTTGAGAAAGCTTCCAATGATTTATAGATGTATCATGTATGATGTTGATGACTCCTTGCTCGTGCAGATGCTGTTATAATATCCTTCTCGTTAAGGGGGAGTGTTGAGATATTGTAACTTCTAAGAATATTATATTTGTATATTATTTATTCCGGAGATGTTCCATACCTCCGATGTGATTATACTATGAATCTGGAGATGTTTATTCCTCCGAGAAGTTGTGGTAACTAGGGTTATTAGACCCACCATGTGGGGGTCGGCCCAGTCAGTTATAATAGGGTATTTAACCTAATGGTTAAATACGAGCCTACATGTACCTGTGTAAAATATATGTCAGTGTAGTGTATAAATAGAGGAGGTGTGTTCCTCATTTGACACACTCACTCACTTGAGAGAGGTGCTCTTGTGGAGGAGAGGTCTGCTATGGTGGAGGAGGAGATCATGTCTTTGGTTTGCATCTTTGTATATTGCTGGTCATCTATATTGAGGAAGCTTTACTGGGTTTTCTACCCCATGAGGGTTTCCCAGGATAAATTTGTGTCTCTTGTGTTTATGCTGTGCTTGTTGTTTCTTCAGTGATCCTGTATATGCTATTATTGAGAAATGGAATGTAATGCTGTTATTTTCTGTCTTAGCATATTAAATTTTAACATAATGGCCCCTGCACACTCAAAAACTAGGTCAAATAGCCAACCAAGCGTTCAAATGCGATAAAATCGACCCAAACTATAGCAAATAACTTAAAAGCATCAAATATTTGAAAAAAGAATATTCCTTTTTGTCTATAAATAGAAAAATGGGTCAAATAGAGTCATCATTGTTTCATTTTCCAAATTGGGAGGAGAAGTGCCATTTGGAGCCAAAACTTCACTTGTCGATTCCGGGAGCTACGAGAAACCATTTCACCCACCATCCGAAGCAGGTAACTCTAAACTTCATCCAGCATAATTGTAGTGGTTTACATTTTTGAATTAGGTTCATTTTTTTTTTAACCTTGGTTTGTGAATGGCCATTGCATTCTCGAGTCGTCGCAGTTTTCCCTTTCGGGAACTGTGACAAGACTGAGTTGTCACAAGGCTTGTAAAGATGGACTGCGATGACGTCGCACTGTTAGCAGTAATGGGGTGCGACGATGGAAACATCCAACCCCAAACACAAACCATGCCCAAAAAAAGAACTTTCAGTGGTTGAAGTAAGTGTTAACAATGTTTAAACTCTCCTTTTGGCAGGTTACAAGTAGCCAAAATGGTCTTGGAGTGGCGTGAATGGGAGCATGAGATAGATGACATACAAGCTGCAAATGATCCACAATGTGTGGAAGTACTGAGGAACTGTGGTCTCCTCAAGTTCTTCCAATTCCAGGGCATGAGGGCCCAAATCCCATTACTGACACATATGCTCCGATGCTGGGATACGACTCAATAATATTTCATGATCGGTGAGCACGTGCTTACCATAGATGTCGAGGACATCTACTTCTTGACTGTATTTTCCCGAAGAGGGGACAATGTGCTTCTTACTGGATCACGAGGAAGTGATCGGACTATGGATGCCATGATATTACATCACTGTACTCCCAACACCCGTGCTTCTAGTGGGAATATTCCCATTAAAGAAGTACGAGAACGTCCATTGCACGCCATACTTTTCACCATTACGAGGATGGTAGGGAGCCAAGCTCCTCACTTAGCCACTAGGTCTCAGATGCTATATGCGGAGGATTGCATGTCTCTGAAGATATTCAACTAGTGCGAGGGACTCCTCGCAAACATGCGAGCTCAGTTGAACAAGTGTTGGTAGGGAGAGCTCAAACATTTCGGCTATGGTTTGATAGTGATCTCGTTTCTATTGGAGCGGGTTCCTCTTTTGCGCCCACAAGTACCACTGGATGACAGGGATCCTAAGGATCCTCACATGGTTAGATGGAAAGAGGTGATGGCCCGACATGGTGGGGGCCCCATCATCGGATACGGTCCTGAGTTCTTCACCTGGCTAGAGGGCCAGTTGCTAATGGTAGAGGACTTCCCGTATAGTGGTACGGACTTCAGAGATGACCCGAACTTGCCGCTACCTGAGGGAGCAACATGGGTAGACATAGGTAAGAACAATAACCCTTGTACTTTTAAGTTTTGTGCATTTATGATTTTTTTTGTTATAGTGCTGACAAGTTAACAACATGTGTGTCCAGACGTGGGCCCCGTACGACCAGTAGGAGTCTCTCTTCTTGCGAGGAGAGGGAGAAATCATGGGTCCAGCTGTACATGCTGCCATTGCAAAGATGGATGGAACCTATGCCAACCTGAGTGGGTTGACATTAGACGTTCCCGAGCCGACGGTAGATGAGGTGTCGCGGCCCATGCATGTGTACACGGTTGGAGCAACTGCGTGCTTCAACGCGCTGCTTCGTAGGGTCGCGAGAGCAGTTAACGGTTTCCACACTTAGTAGGCTAGAGCCGTTAGACCTAGGGTTGTACGGGCCAGGCGATAGGCCTTATGTTGTTACTACGTATGTACTAAGAGCTTGGAGGCCTCATATTTTTTGTACTTACTGAAAGCTACGAGGCTTCAGATTTTGTAGAAACTCACTGAAAGCCATCATGCTTCAGGTTTTGTACCAGCACTACTTTTTGTGATTATATATATATATATATATATACAGACATTCCAACGATTTATACATTATGTGTTTCAAATGGATGAATGATGTGGTCTTGTTTATGTGTTTGCTTATATAAAATGAGTTATTTACATGTTATGTCTACTTTTAACAGTTCATGAATATGCTTATGTGTGTGCAATGTACCAATCTAAGATAAAGTTGGCCATAGAATCGAAAACTGTGTTCATGTCTTGTGGAATGTGCAGGTACTGAATGGACTTGAAGGACCTTTCTAGAAGACGGACTCGTCGATAAAGATGGAGTAAGGTAGGATTGCGGATGGCGTAGACTCGGTTAAGATGAGAGACCACTAGTTGAGAATCCAGGTGGATGACAACGTGGTCCATACCCAAAGAAATGGCGTCAGTTAGGGTTCCAATGATTGCTTGATATTCTGCAGCATTGTTGGTTGCGAAACCTAGACACATTCCCCCTGAGATGATGAGCTCGCCGGTAGGTGAATAGAGTACCCAGGCTACCGAAGAAAGGTTACGGGTATGCCAGCTAGCACCATCCGCGAACCCATAGCACGTTTCCATCTACACACGCAGACAGAACATGGTATAAGAAACGAAACAAGACCTAAACACGCAAGAAATCAAAGCATCACACCAAACAAAAAACACACACATGCCATGTACAGTATATACAAAAGTACCTATGCATGAAAGACTTAGGCATAGTACCTCTTTAGGTAGAGCCCATTGCAGGGCTCACCCAAAGATATCCTATCATAGTCTTCAAGCTCATAAGCTCCCTTCTCAAAGACGCTTTTCACTACGTATGGTCCCTGCCACATGGACTCAAACTTTCCTGCCCCTAGCTTATCATGTTTCTGGTCATATTTAAAGACCAAATCTCCTTTGCTATAGGCACGAGGTTCTACCGACTTGTTGTACTACACTTTGATGCGTCTCTTATGAACCTCGTTGGCAAGAGCGGCATCTCGGTGAGTTTATTCGAGCTTAGCTAGGTAGAGGAAACGTTCTTCCTCGGCAGTAGTGTTTGGGAGAAGTTCGATGGCGATCTTGAGGGACGGAATCTCGCACTCAATAGGAAGGACCACCTCCAATCCATACACTAGTTGGAAGGGAGTAAATCTAGTGGCGGTTTTAATGGAGGTTCAATAATCCCAAAGTGCGGAGAAGAGCATGTTGTTCCAATTGGCCTTGTGTGTACCCACCATACGTTGGACCATAGTTTTCAAGACCTTGTTAATGGCCTCGACTCATCCATTCGATTGTGGGTAGTACGGTGTTGATTTTTCATGGAGAAAACCCAATCTGTCGCTCAACTCGTCAACCATATGGTTCATAAAGTGAGAACCATGGTTGGTAACTATCGCTTGAGGAACTCCAAACCGCACTATTACATGGTTAAGCATGAAGAGTGCGGCAGTCTTGTCATCGTTCGTGTATGTAGGCATTGCCTCAGCCCACTTTATAAAGTAGTCCATAGCTATAATGATGTAACTATGCCCCCCGGCCGAGGTAGGCTTACAATGCATGAAATCGATGCCCCATTTAGCAAAGGGGCCAACGACAATAACCGGGTGTAACGGGGCAGGATGGGTATGCTTTTTTGTATGAAAATGTTGACATGGATGACATTTTTTTACGGCCTCGATGCAATCTTTGAAGATAGATGACCAATAATATCCTGCACGTAAAATATTCTATGCCGTAGCCATCCCAGAGAGGTGATCACCACATGCCCCAACGTGACATTCATTCAGAACGTGTCCAGCCTCATCATGAGTAAGACAACATCGAAGGATAGAATTGATACCATGATGGTATAGAGTATCACTGATGATCAGATAATACTTCGCATGGTGGTGTATTCGACGACAATCGTCGTGCGACAATTCAGGGCTAAAATGTTGGGTTTGAAGATACAATGTGATATCTCCATACCACGGATCAGACGTACTGATAAGAAACAATGAATCATCTAGAAAATAGTCATTGGGCTTAGATTCTATGTCAGTACGGGGGAGGTCGCAGATGAGCTCAGCAAACACCAAAGACTTTTTAGACTTGGCTTTTTCAAAAAGAAGATCGAATTCATGCAGTATCACAATCCAGTGTGAATACTTGCCCCCAAGTATCTGACGAGTCAGAACGTGGTACATGGGGTTCGAATCAACGATGATGGTGGTGGTGCAAAGCAAAATGTAATGACGAAACTTCTGCATGGAAATGACTGTCGCGAGAGCGAGCATCTCAACATGTGAATAGCAAGTTTCATTGTCGACAAGACCTTTACTGGCATAGTATCACATGTTCTTGGGCGTTCTGGTCTTCCTGCACCAAAACCAAGGCGATAGTGGTGTCGGAAGCAACAAGATATAGAATGTAATCTTGATAGTAATTCGGCGGTTGGAACACAGGGGCATGCGTAATGGCATGCTTCAAGTTATCAAAATATTGTTGAGCTTGATCATCCCAAATGAATGGGATTTTTTTTTCATCAATCTCATATAACCCTACGTTTTTTGGGTGAAATTACAAACAAAACACCTTAAATAAGTTGCACGTCCTTGCAGACTCTGAAGTTCTGTAATATTAGATGGAGGTGGAAGAGCGACGATGGCTTCCACCTTCAAGGGATCAATGCGGATCCCATCTTTTGAGAAGATAAACCCTAAGAGGCGTCCAGACTCAACACAAAAAATACACTTATGAGGATTCAGACGGATATTGTACCGTCTGCATCTGGGAAAATGGCCGTCAGATGATCTAAGTGGAACTCACACTACTTCGAGTGGGCAGGGAGGTCATCCAATTAGGGTTCCACAAAGTCCTTCACATCATGGAAGGCATACGATATGGCCCACTGGAATGTGGCACTAGTGTTTTTAAGACCAAATGGAAGTTTACAATACGCAAACGTTCCCCAAGGGCAGATGAATGCATTCTTGTGTTGGTCGGCGAGGTGGATCTCAATTTGGTTGTATCTGGAAAAGCCATCCATAAATGAAAAAATGACACTTCTGGCACAATTGTGGATAATATAGTCAATAAAGGGAGTTAGGTAGTTGTCCTTGGGACAAGCTTTGTTGAGATCCTGATAGTCGACACAGACACAAATGGTCCCTTGCTTTTTGGTAATAGGGACAACGTTTGAGACCCATTCTATCAATGGGACAGGATAGATGAAGCTGTCCTTCAAGAGTTTCTCAATCTCTGCCTTGATTGCCGTAGTCTTCCAAGGGTGTACTAGTCGCAGCTTTTGGTTGATAAGTTTGATGTCAGGATAGGTTTTAATCTCATGTAAAACAATGGAGGGGTCTATCCCAAGCATCTCCTCGTAGGTCTAAGCGAACACATTTCAAAATCGCTTGAATAAGGCCATACAAACAATGACTTCTTCAGGGGAACACTTCTGGCCTAAATGAATGTGTTCCACTACACCAGGAGTAACCGAAATGTCTATCGAGGTGGTGGGTTTGATGTTGGCTAAGTTGAATTCGGAGTCTGTTTGACACGTAAGTATTGAGGACTGAGACCCAAAGTAGATATCCAGTGTCAAGATGGTGTGAATGTTGTTCTCCACAGTATCCAACAAGGGAAAAGAAGATGAACAATGATGGAGGTCTTCCCACTGAGGATCATATGTGCTCATGATTTCAATAATGGACTCGTCAGAATGAAAATTCTATAGCAGAGGATCGGATGATGTCTGTTGTAGAGAACAGGAAGTGGAGGCCACAGCTAAGTGGTCCTCTGACGCTGATTGGATAGTCTCATACATGAGTTCAGTGGGTCATAGAGGCATGGTATCTCCAATCAGGTGTGTGGTGGCTTCATCAGGTACAAGCCATGAATCAGTGGGGTTGGGGGTAGATGAAATTTGCGAGGAGATCATGTTCACCGTGGCAACACAGTTTGGGGGATCCAAAGTAGGAAAGACGCCCATAAGGGATGAATCATTAAGGAGGCTGACCCCCACACTCTCATACTTTTGCGAATATTGTCCAATCAAAGGAACGTTATCGCCTGGATGAGCAGTGATGTCAGGTGTAGAAATCCAGTTGGTCGACTGTGACAATTCGGCCTTTATGGAGGAATTGTACTATGCGGAAGACATATGATGTGACCACAGTCATGGCGTAAAACCAGTTATGACCAAGCAGAATGTTATAATCTAATGGGCCAACGACCACTTCCACATTAAGGGTTGCGGTCTTTCCCCCCAGCTCAACTGGTAAAGCTTGTAACAGCCCATGAGGTTGAAATCCACATCCATCGAAGGCTCTCAAAGTGGTAGGAGAATGGTTCAACTCAGGAGAGCCAATGGCCCTCCAACATGCGATCGACATGACTGACGTAGAGGCTCCTTCGTCCAAAATGGTACGATGGATTATCTTCGCAGCAATTTTTGTGGCAACTTGAAATGCCAATTGATGGGAGAGCCTCGGTTTGAAGTACTCTAACCGGAACATGATAGTATTCGATGAATCCGGGTCAACTGTACCGATGGCCATGAGGAGAGTCTTGCGCTGATTAGGACAGTTTTGCAAGACTTCAAGCATCGACATAGCACAAGGAGCTTATGCTAGGTCCTCTATAATGTTGTATTTTTGAGCAACCCAAGCATTAGGATTGAAAACTGATTTTCTAATCATGATCTTGGGTGGACGCAACACTGACTCGAGAGAGGGATTCTAAATGGTTAGAGGAGTAGCTGGTATGGTGACGTCGGGCATTGAAGTGGAAGCTTTTTCAGTATTACTTCCAACAGGTTCTTTGGATTGAACAGAGTCATACGAATGAGAACGGGTGTTCAAGTTGATGGTCTCGCTATGCATCATGAGAGAATGTGCGGTGGTGGATGCTTCTCCTTGGGAAGAAGAAGTGTGAGCTATCGACTGTTGATTTTGAGCGAAAAGGGATCGTTGAGAATTGCGGGTGTGGGTTTTCCCTTAAGAAACTTTTGAACTTCGTCTCTATGGGGGCACTCTTTAGAAAAGTGATCATCACCGCATAGTAGGCAAGGATACTTCAACTTCCTTTTCTGTTTGGTATCATCACGGGTGATCTTTTGTTCCTGCTGGGTGGAAGATTTCTTAGGTTTCCATTTGTTCTTTTTCTTACCACCAGACTTTTGAGGTGAAGCTAATGAAATAGAATTCACTTCTTCGGTGACAGTAGGAGTGGATGATTTGGTGGTGTCGTGACCATCCTATTTTGGGGATGGGGAAGAACCCTGTGGGTTCGACGAACCAATAGTTTGAGAGGAAGGCTAGGCGTGAAGGGATCCAATGATGCCATCGGCTTGGGGTCCCTTGGGTGGTTTCGCAAGGTCATAAGTGTTGCGGGGCGTGTGGGGAAGAATATCAAACAACGTGAAAGATTGAGAATAGACTAAGTCTAGCAAATGGGATGAGCGGTGGCTTGTTCCTCAATGATAGCGCCTCCCATGGAAACATCTCGTGCTATGGTAGGAATGAGAGACTTTGTAAACCAGTCTGCTAGGAGCTGATCTGGAATAGGAGCCTTAATGAGACGTCATCTCCTCCGCCATTCATGTATATGATTTGAGATATGAGTGGCGATATTTTGGCAAAGCAAGGTTAAAATCTTTGTACCAGTTTCATACTGTATAGGAAGCTGTAAATGAGTCAAAAAGTTCATAGGAAGAGAACCAAAATCAGGAAAAGAATGGGGTGGTAGTTCAATATACCACTTGGCAGCCGAACCAATGAGAATCCTTTGAAACAATCTAAGACGAATCAAGTCGTCCATCAGGGAGTTGGATGAGCACCACAAGTGGTATGTCATCACATGATTTTTAGGATCCTCAACCAGCTTACCATCAAATTTCAGGATATCTAACGGAAGTTTCACTAGAATGGGTGGCCAATTAGTTCCGTTGTAAATGGGGTCGTTGGTCAAGCAAGACAGGTCAAGTAGATCCAAAGTAGCCAAAAAGGGCAGTTGCGGATTAGGCTGCGAGTATTGATAGTATGGATAAGGCATGTAAGGACCAGTGGGACCTTATATCGACTTACCATAGGGTGTTCCAGGAGGAAAAATAGCCATAGGGGTACGGGCCACCCGTACCAAATGTAGGTCCGCCGCCATAGCAAGGTGGTCCATAACCATAATAAGGTGGTCCATTACCATAAGGTGGGGGCCTGCCTCTGCCGCCGGGAGGGGGTGGGCCTTTTCCAAATGGTGGGGGTCCTACACCACCTCCAGGGTATGATGGGTCACCACCACCTTCACCGGGAGGGGGTTGTGGTCCGCTACCACCACTGGAATAGGACAGACCACCACCCCCTCCTAGATGGGCCTCCATCACCTCTGCCGGGAGGGGGTGGTGGTCCACTGCCACCGCCAGGAGGGTAAGAGCCTCCTCCACCACCTACACCATGGTAGGGTGGTGGTCCACCACCACCGCCACTAGGATGAGAAGGTCCTCCACCACCACCACCGGGAGGGGGTGGTGCTCCTCCACCACCACCGGGATGAGATGGTCCTCCCCCACCACCACCTACACCAGGGGGGGTGGGCCATGATGACCGAAATGAGGTGGTCCTCCACCAGAAGGTAGAGGTTCGCCTCCTCCAGAGTTATGTGGGGGCCCGTCGCCTCCAATGGGAGGTGGGGGTGGACCAAACAGGGGTGGAGGGACTTAAGGGACTACAAGTGGGTTCTATGTTGTAAAACATTTTGTTGTCCCCATAGAGTGTAAGGATTTCCCGGGTAGGGTACCTTGTAGAGTGCATTTCCAGGATTAAGTTGACCCGGCATAGGGTTAAGATGACATGGATATGCTTGACTCGATGGAGGTTGAATTACATTGGACGGTCCCCCGACATGGGATAGTCCCGAAGTGGAAGGTCCGGGAGGTAAGGAATTTCCAATAGAAGGCCCGATGGGAACTCCTGCTGCAGTATTATGGGTAAGAGAAGGGGGTTTCCCCCCAGCAACAACTTGCTGACCACTAAGTAAAGGTTGACCCAACACTGGTTGTTGATTATTCACCGTAGGATTACCACTACCTGTAAAGAAGGTAGGGGGTAAAGAGTATCCTCCCCTTGAATTTTGGGGTGGGGGAGGAGCAGGTGACATAACTGCGGTAGTTACAGGTGTATTGGACTGTTGTCCTTCAACAGGTTGAGTTGTGAGAGGTACTGAAATGGTCTCCTGTCTAGGAGATGCATGTGCAGGAATGGATGGTTGACCAGTTTTAGAAGGGGTCACGTGTTGTGTGGATGATTCCGGTGACTCGAAACACAAAGAGCGACCTGGGATTGGTTTGTAAGAGGGTAACGATGGGTCTTCAACCCTTCATTGGAGACTTGACCTTCGACATCTCTCAGCCATGGAATGAAAGTGATCCAATTGGCTACGATAGTAAGCTAAGGCATCATCTAGAGTAGTCTCACGAGGTGGGGGTGCAACGACAAAATGGGCCACTTGGTGGCTTGTAGAAGATGTCCAATAAGTTGCTGAAGGACCAACAACTGCAGTGGGGTCGTCCTGGGGTTGATTTATCCATTCCAATGATCCAGGATCTCCTAGTGCAATGGGAGGTAAGTCTTGTGAAGTGGGTATTTGTGCTTCTTCACCCTGTGGGAGGTGAGAGGCCGGCGAATCTGGAGGAGTATGAGGAAACAAAAGTCCTCCAAAATTCAAAGTGGGGTTTTCCACTTCATGTGACCCGACCCTTGCTTGTGGATCCATTCTTATCCTCAAAATTACCTCCTAGTTAAGGGGATATTCGGGTGGCAAATTCTGAATCCTGCGAGACCTTCTCCAAGGAAAGTTAGCCAAAGTGACTGAAACAAAAAGTTTCTCCTAAGAAAAGCTAAACGAAAGAAAAGCAGACTAGACAAACCCTACACAAACTAAGGCCACAAGCAAACTTATGTTATAAGAGTGGATTCAAATGTTTGGAACCTCACAATATTGTCAAGGCTTCGCAACTTGTGATATACCGCAGGGTCCAACAGTAAAACGTGACAAGGAGGATTGGAACCATACCCTTGCCTTAATACCCGATTACCTGGACAGTATGTGCGTAGTATCTCCCCTAGTGCTATTCTTGGTGTAATTCTCCGCCAAGACGACCAAAAGGTTAACTCAGTTGGTTTCAGGAATCCTAAGGGTGTATCCCGATATAGGAAATGTACGTGGGAGCTCAAATCCATAGTGGTGTTGTCTAATGCACAACCGTTCGGCAAGAGACCTTCTGATATACTACCGAGTACAAGAAAAACCTTTCGATATACGCCAAGTACTAAAGGGACTTGGTGGGTACGTGAAAGAGCTCGATATACCAATAAGTATGTGGAAGACTACAATACCCCCGGGATACAGTGCTGGAAAATAACGACAGCTGCCACACTTAACGACGCCAGAACATGTCTCTAACTTACACACAAGTTACTAAAAATTTTACCCTAGTTCTACCGTTAATTTTATCTAGACGGTTAGGTGAATGCATGAGGTGAGTACATAATCGTAAACATAATGTAGGCCCTAACTACATGCAAAAAGTATGCTTTTCTTTCAATGAACTCTATGTATGGTAAGGAGAAATTTTCTTTTTCTTTCCAACAATTTAACCAAAGCAATGCAATGCAAGACAATCCCAAATCTTCCAAAAAATGACTATGAAGTATTCTTTTTCCTTTTCGAGCGAAACATAAAAGACACAACACTACTAAACCAAATCAAAGCATGTTTCTTCTTTTTCTTTTATCTTTTCAAAACAAAAATGATGTTAAGTGATGAAAAGAGAGAGTTTCTAAGTAAAGTATGCAAGCTTTTCACTTTCACTATGATGGTTCAACAGCACAAAAACCAAAAGATACAATGTAACTTTCCAAGCATAGAACGACTTTTGCAAAACTTGATGTCTATTTGGATTTTTCAAGAAAATGATCAACTCATAATTCATGAAAAACACAAACAATGCAATTTTCTTTCAACATTTCCAAAAGATCTACGAATGAAGCATTCCAATGCATGTGCAATTCTTCAAATGAGCTTGAAAAATGATGGAAATAAAGTACTTTGACAACAACAATGCTTTTAAACATCAATACTAAAATGAAAACATCACTTGCAACACTCCAATAACTTAGAAAATCTCAATAAAAGATGAGCACTCAATGGACTGAAAATACATACAAACACTCAAAATCAATCAGCAACAAGCAGCACTAAAGCAAGCAAAACTCACAAAATGGATGTAAATGAAGTCTAGAAACCGATCCAATACAATGATCAGATTTGGAAAGGAGAGGAGGGAATGCACGGGTGAGTGAATGAAGGTGGGGGAGACAAGAGTGTCCACCACTACCAAATCTTAGACTTGTCCAAGATGGAACTCGAAACAACTCCAAATAAAACCAAACAACTCAACACATAACGCAAAATGGGATCTCTAACTGGATCTTACAGTACAGAGGGAGTCTGCACAAAGATCAAACTCAAAACAGAAATGGAGAAAGGGTGCCTGTATGGCAATTTGGGCAGATCGATGCACTCTATGCTTGTACACAGTGCGACATCGTAGTTCACTAGTGCGAGAAGTGTGATGGCGTCGCAGTAGACCAATGGAAGGTCTGTGACGACAGACTAACAAGCAAAGAACAGAGATAAAAAATGACACAGTGTCACTCTAGGTACACTGACCAGCTACGACAGGCGAGATCTAAGTTAAAAAATGAACCAATTCTCGAGGTAATGAGCATAAAAAAGGTCTGCAAATGAGAAGCACAAACTCAAAGGAAGGAAATCAGACTCTTCAAAGTGAAGATCTGATGGTGAAATCAACTAAAGAAGGAAATGACAAAATGATATGGCTTGTAACAAGAAATAAACCAAAAAATGACATTCAAATCAACAACTACAAAGCAATGTTCTTCCCCGGTATGGTCACCAGATTTGTATGATGGACAATCCACTCTAGCGGACACGAGCCAGATCTCCCTAGCTCAATGCAAGTCTAGAACAAATAGTATAGACTATAAACCACTTTCCTAGATCTAGTTAAGGATTGGGTCACTAGATGTCTTACCTTAAACTTGAAGTCCTTCCTCTTGGATGTTGCTCCATGCCTCGCGATCGTCAAATCTCAGTTGCAAGACCTGTCTAGACACATGAGACAAGACAAACAAGTAAAAAAGAATCTATACAGTAACAGACCTAAGTAAACATTTAAGCAGGTAAACTACACAATATCATCAACACAACAATATTGGTGGAAAGCATTTATATTACTATAAATAGGGAAAGTACATAGAAAAGAATGACTACAACTAGAGCTTAACGTAGTAGCCCTTCTCCATCCAAGCCAATTGCCATATCCTCCTAGGGAAGTGAGATTCTCTCAATGGATGAGTAGAGATCTCTCCAAGATGATTTCACCAGCATGTAGACACTATATACTTCCTCCCTTTGGATAGGGGTAGAGCTTCACTTATATAGGACTAAGTAGATAGGGTATGGATAAGGTAGGTTGATATATGGTAGGAGAGAGATAGGGGATCCTTCCAATAGGTTAGGAACCGAGTGCCATCTCTCCCAAGAGGTCAGGGATAAGGATCCATGTCAGCATGCTTCGAGAATGGGCTTGAAGGACCTATTTTAGTCCATTAACTGACTTCGTCGCACCCTATAGTAGAGCAAGGTGCAATATCGCAGGTTGCATGAGTGCAGCCTATGACGACCTCTCAAAATCTAGCATGAGTGCAATGGTATCTCTTCTAGGTTAATGAATTAGCCAATGAAACTTCAGGGATGTATACACTGAATCTCTTGATGGTAGGATTTTAGGTGTAACACCATTAACTTTACAAGTTGATGTATCTTTCTTTGATATAGACTAGTAAGTGGTAATTTATGTGGCCAAGTTTTTATGAAGTAAACTAAATAAGAATCAATAGTTTTAATGAATCTTTGAGATATTGTATTGTATTTAGAGGCATTAAAGCTCCAAGGAAAACATAATCGCATAAATAGTGAATAGTTTACAATTTTTTTCAAACAAAGTTGATATTCTATGATAACACTTATGTAGTTGATATGTTGCATAACACTTATTTATTTAAAATGGATGTAGGGGACATTTTACAAGAAATTCAACCTTTGGTTCAATCTACATTGGATGGGTACAATGTCTCTATTTTTGCATATGGCCAAATAGGGTCAAGGAAAACTCACACAATGGTATGTCTCTCACACTCCCCACCTAATCCCCCTGTACATATGCTTGGATTTATGTTTAGATTTCAGATCTTGCAGTCTATATCCAACATAGTTTCTTATTGTTTGCATTTTTTCCATAACTGAGCTCTGCTAAGATTGCTCTCTCATGTGAACCCTCTTAACAAAATGAGGGGTAACAAGTAGAATCTGCTTAATATTTTAAACATAGTTCTATTGATTGTTTCTAGCATCCATGTGCATTTATATATTTTATTTTATCTTCTTTGTTATTTTATATTTCTCTTTGCCATAAATGGCATATAGTGGATTTTTTGGTCTAATTACTACTTGGTCACATTGTTGTTTGTCTCTTCGTTTTTAGTATAGAATTTATACATTAACTAATGTCTTAGCCATAAATATGAAGCAACCTTTATGAATTTTTGTAGGTAGTAAGTATTACTTTGATTTTCTTAAATAATGGTATTTTTATTGGTAGCATTATGCAGCTCTTTGTTGGGTAGAATCCATTTTTTTCCTTCTTAAAGTAGGGCCACTTAAATATTGAAATGATAAATGAAATGGAATACCGATCATAAAATTATTTCTGACTGGGTATGGAATCAAATTAATGATCAAACTGGTGATGGAAACTATTGATTTTATATCCCAAAAATTGAGAAATGGCTTAGGGGAGAAACATGGTGTACAAAGCCTCAATTCACTTGCAAAATCAAATAAGAATACTCGATGTAGTGTTGAAAGAGAAAAACAAATAAGAATACTTTAGTCTTGATTATTACAAATTTAATTTATTTCTTTATGTATTAACTCAATAGAGGTCATAGGTCAATATCCATTTCAAAGAACGTAAAATTAGTGTAGAAAATTTTTCATAAGAAACTAGTATAAACTATACAAAATTCAGAACCTAAAGCTACCTTTAACTGCACTATGGGATGGAGACCAACGTTTTTTGTTGGTTCCCTTGGCTCTATCCCGGGTTGGAGACAACCCACTTTTTCCTTGATTTGAAGGTGGAGACTCTCTACACTTGCCCTGTTCGGGAGTGGAAATAGTCCTCTTCCATTTAGCTTTAGCCCTTTCAATGAAACTCTAGTCCATTTGGACTAATCTAGAAATATCATCACCTCCCTTGCTTCAAATAGTCAAACCAGAACAAATTGAGCAGGTATCTAAGATATCACATTTGTAATAAAAAACAGTGAGTCCATAGAGGCAGAATTGTTTCACAACTATAAATATTTGTTTCCTATTATTTGCTTGAATCTGCCCATAGGAGCTCTGGTGATGGAATAGGATCTCTAGTGATGGATTCTTATGGGTTGCATTGTCAGAGCATAGCCCTTATTGGAATTGTAGCTCAAATGAGATATTTGTGCCGGATTGATAATAGATATCCTGGTTGTGAAGGGTTCCTCATATAGTGAGTCTTAACAGTGGAATAGTTGTGCTGGGTGAATGATGATATTGGGAGAGTCGTGTATTTTAGAATAACCTTCAGGAAAAAAATGTTCAAGACTAGGATGCAAAGACCCCTTCAAATGAGCTTTCCTCCACAACTAATATTGTGCCCCATTCTCCACTAGACCAAATTATCATCTATGGTGTAGTTGGAAAAGTCAGCTCGGGATCCTACCTATTCTTAGGTTATGGTATAGATCTCTTAGGAACATACCAATATCACTTCATTCATGAAAACTGTCACATAGGAACGAGTGATTCAAGTGTCCATGCGATCATAGGTGAATCCAAATACTAAAGCTCACACACCCTTGTGGTTCGAACAATTGATTTACAATGGTTTATCCTTGAATTATTTCCTTCTTGGAGAATCACAATCTAGATAGTCATGTTGAAGAATGTAACTTCAGAAGATATTCTTATTTGTATCATTTGTATTGTACTTTCTTTGGTAATTATTAATGTTGTGATTGGTCATGTAAAATTCATTGAAACATTCAATGTAAACCCTAACAGTTATGTTAGTCTCGAAGAATCCAAAAAAGAATATTTTATTGTAAACTGGACAAGTCAGACCTGTTAGGGAGGTCAAGTCGGACCTGTTAGTGAAAAACGTCAAGTCACTGATTAGTATAAATAGGAGGATCACCATCCTCATTTGGTCACCTCATTCACGCATCAAGTTCGCATGAGTAGAGAGATAGATTCAAGGAGAGTAGCTACTTTTGGAGACTTCTTGTTTTGGGTTATTGCACAAGGATTGCTCTTGTACTTTCTGATGAATCTATATTGAAGAATTTTACTAGGTTTTCTTCCCCACGAGGGTTTCCCAGGATAAATTATTGTGTATTATTTTCTATGTTGTGCTTTTTTATATTTCAGTGATCCTTTATGTTACTGCATTTAAAATTCTAACATGGTATCACATCTAGCCTGAAAGAAAACATTATGCAGCTGCTACTGCTAGAAGTGAAAACTACGGTTTCTCTTTCCAGAATCTTTCCTCCACAATTTGGCTGAAAAAGAGGGTCAAGGAAACTCGCCCTAGGAGGGCACATCTTTCTATGGAAGCATAATTCAGATAGGAGAACTTTCATTTTTGGGTCCACCACTACAGCTCGGAAAACTAGGGCATCAATTTTTTGGAAGTTATGTCCACATATTTGGAGAAAAAGTACCTTTGCTCAACTTGCCTTGGGGAGGCACATCTTTTCCTCCACTCAGTTTCTCAAGATCCCAAAGTTGAGAAATTAGGGTTTCTCTAACAAACCCTAGGTCATACTAAATCCAGATCTTAGAAGTCAGTACTTGGTTGGAGCATCTCATTTGGTAAGTTTTACTATCTCTATTTCCATTTGAGGTTCTCATTTATCAAGTTTTATCAAGATGACAAACCATGACAAGCTTGAAGGAGCAAAAAAATTTTGTGCCTGGAAGTATAGGGTGATGCTCATTCTAGAAGAGAATGAATTGGATAATTATATCAAAGAAGAAGTTGTGGAGCCAGAGGCAGATGAGGATAAATACAAGCATAAGAAGAACCTGATAAATGCGAAGAGGATCATTGTTGATTCCATCAAGGATCACTTTATCCCACACATCTCGTCTCTAAAAATTCTGAAAGAGATGTTTGATGCACTGAAGAGATTATTTGAAGGAACAAATATCAATAGAAAGATGACCTTGAGAACTCAACTCAAGTTTGTGAAGATGCAAAGCAATGAAATAATTCAATCTTACTTCACAAGGTTCTCGCATATCAGAGACCAACTAGAAGCCATTGGAGACCATGTTGAGAATGTCGAAATAGTGATTATCACTTTGAATGGACTTCTAAGGTCATGGAGTCATTTATAAAAGGAATATGTTCCATAACGAAGCTCATCAGATTCAATGCACCTTGGGAAACTTGCACCCAGGAAGAAGCAAGGATTGAAGCCATAGAAGTGAAGTTAGGTGATGGATATAATCAAGCTCTATCAACTTGTGCTAATAGAAGCAAGAAAGAAGAACATCATCACAAGTCTAAAAGATCCCACAAGGTTCGAATACCTCCTAGAGACTACTCAAGTATCAAATGCTACAATTGTGATGAGATGGGACACATTGTTAGGAATTGTCCTAAGAAGAAAGGCAACAAGAAAGGAAGCAAGAAAATAAATCATGCTCATGCTTCAGAGGATGATGAACCAATAAAGAAGAAAGCAAGGGAAGATTCTTCAAGTGATGAAGAATATGTTCTGATCTCAACACTTATAGGTATGGTCTCACTTAGAAATAATGATTGGACTCACCTCAAGGATGATCTCAACAACCTCACAGAAAAAGGACTCACCTCACAAGGTGAAACTTGGTGACGATTATCAATATCCCATAAAAGGGGTAGTTGAAGCTTCTTACAAGCTTGAATAAGGAAATCCTATTAAGATGAAAGATGTCCTATATGTACCAGAACTAAAGAAGAATATACTTTTTCATCTCAGCCTTAGTTGAGAAAGGATTCCAAGTAGCATTTTTTGATGGCCAAGTACTCATGTGACCTAAAGGTAAAACCTTTGATGATGCATTAGTGATTGGAGTGAAAGAGGGAGGAGTGTAAAAAATCAAGGGACATCCAGAACAAGCATTGGTTCATGAAACTATGGAACCAAGTGAATCATGGCACAAAAGGTTTTCTCACATCAACTACAAGGCATTACCAATTGTGAGCAAGATGGTGAATGGTCTACCCGAGATCCAGACTAAGCATGAAGGCATATGTAAAGGATGTGCGAAAGGGAAGAACATGAAGAAACCATTTGCAAGCAATGTTAGCAAATCCAAGGATATTTTGGAGCTTATACACTCGGATGTTTGTGGACTTATGTCTTCCAAATCACTAAGCGGGTATGCTTACTATGTTTCTTTTATTAACGATTATTCTCGTAAGATCTGGATCTATTTCTTGAAATCTAAAGATGAAGTATTTGGAAAATTCAAAGAATTCAAATCCCTTGTAGAAAAGCATACTGATTAAGAGGGAGGTGAGCACTCCCTAAAATCCACGATAGAATGGTATTGCAAAAAGAGATAATAGAACGTTGTAATGGAAGCAGTGAAGGCCATGATCCATGATCAGGATCTTCCAATGCACTTATGGGAAGAAGCAGCAAGAAAAATGGTGTAGGATCAAAATAGAACTCCACACCGTGTACTTGAAAACAAGACACCTGAAGAGATGTTTACATGAGAGAAGCCATAAGTTAGACATCTCAAAATATTTGGATGTCATGTATACATACATGTTACAAAAGAGAAAATAACTAAGTTGGAGCCTTAAGGAAATAAGGGCATCTTCGTCGGGGTACAATGATTCATCAAAGGCCTACAGATTTTATATACCATGCTTCAAGAAGATAGAGACCAACAGAGATATTACCTTTGATGAAGATACAACCTTCAATAGATCAAGGCAGATTCACTTCAATGAAGCACATGAAGAAGAACCTGAAGCTACCAAAGTTAGAGATACAGTTATGGAATAAGTGACTCTAGAAAAACCTAAAGACCATGATATGACTAAGCCATAGAGACCTGTAGACCCACCTAGAGAGGCAAACACTCACAATAGAATACCAACCTGGGAATGAGAGATTTTTCAAGATGAAGAAAAGTATGGTGCACCAGAAGGGACTTCCATAGAAAGCAAGAGACCTCGACCATATTCCAACTATGTAGCCTTGTTGTGTGACATCATTGATGTAGAGCCTTCCAATTATGAAGAGGCGGTTGAAAACAAAGTATGGAAGGATGTTATGATCGAGGAGTACCAGTCGATCTTGAAGAATGATGTATGGGATGTGGTTCCGAGACCAGAAGGGAAGTTAGTAGTGTCTTCCAAATGGATCTACAAGATCAAGCATGCGACAGACGGAAATTTCGAGAAATACAAGGAAATATTTGTGGCTCGATGATTCTCCCAGAAAGAAGGCATAGATTATAAGGAGAGATTTGCTCTCTTGGCTAGATGCACTTCAATCATATCTATACTTGCTATAGCCAAAGTGATGAACTGGAAGGTACATCAGATGGATGTGAAGACTTCCTTCTTGAGTGGCATAGTAGAGGAGGAAGTGTATGTGGAGCAACCACTAGGTTTTGAGACAGATGACATGAAGACTCATGTGTGCAGATTGAAGAAGACCTTGTATGGTTTGAAACAGGAACCCAGGACATGGTGCAAAAGGATTGATGGGTTTCTTACAATATTGGGATTTACCAATAGTAAAGCAGATTCCAACCTTTACTACAAGGTTGAAGAGGGAAATCTTGTGATACTACTCTTGTATGTAGATGATCTGTTTCTGACAGGTGATGAGAATATCATAGCAAAAATGAATAGGAAGCTTGCCGTAGATTTTGAGATGAAAGACCTGGGTATGATGCACTATTTATTAGGTCTTGAGGTGTGGTAGAATACAGAAGAAATTTTCTCGAGTTAGGTAAAATATGCAATATATATCCTAAAGAGATTCAGGATGATGGATTGTAAGTCCATGGCCACATCTATGGCATCGAATCTGAAGTTGTTGAGTGATACTTCTTTAGAATTGGTGGATTCCATGATATATAGACATATTATTGGTCTGTTGATGTATTTGATGAACACGAGGCCATATTTATGCTTTACGATGAACACCCTGAGTCAATATATGGTATAGACGGTATGAGTTCACCTAGTAGAGGCAAAGAATGTGTTGAGGTACCTAAAGGGTATGATTGATTATGGCGTCAGATATGCATCTGATCAGAGGATTAACTCGCAGGGTTATGTTGATGCAGATTGGGTCGATAGTGTCACAGATAGAAAGAGCACATCAGGATGTTGCTTCAATTTGGGATCTAGTATGATCTCATGGTTTAGTAGGAATCATACGAGTGTGGTACTCAGTACAGCCGAAGTAGAGTACATAGCAGCTTGTTCAGAAAGTTGCGAGGCAGTATGGCTTCGGAATTTTCTTGCAGGTTTGTTCGATCATGAGTTAGAGGCGACTTGAATTCTCTGTGACAACCAAAGTTGTGTGAGGTTGCCTGAGAACCTGATGTTTCATGACAAGTTGAATCACATCAATATCAGGTATCATTATATCCGAGATATGGTGCAGAAGGGAGCAATGAGGCTCCAGTATATAGCAATAGAGGAGTAGATAGCCGATGTGTTGACCAAGCCTCTATCGAGAGTGAAGTTTGAGTACTTCAGGGACAAGCTTGGGATGGTCCAGATCAAGAGGGAGTGATGAGAATATAGCGCCAATGAGATGCAGGTAGTCCTGGGTCATGTGACATAATTGAGTTTCCTGGGCATCTTCGTAGCAGGTAATCATGGTTTATGTAATGTAATTGAGTCTCCTAGGCTACGAGATGATCTGGATATGTGGTGAGGTAATGCAGGTGGTTGCAGTGTGCAATGTAATGTATGCTCCTAGGATGGACCCACCTGATGGATTGCTCGGTTCATGAGAGAGAGATGATATGTTGATGCAACGTCTCTCAACAGGGGTTCAATTCGTACTGTCGTAAAAAATACCAACCCAAACTCCCTTACACACCGGCCTGGAAAGGTGTAACCCTTTCCAGCAACACTTGCGAAGTAAGTGCAGTCTCACTCGAGATGGATAAGGGGGATGTAGGAACCAAGTTTCCGCAGTGGAGTTGAGGATACGCTTCACCTGTATATTACTATCGTAGAAACCAAAGGTTATGGCCTTCGAATCATACTAGCAACTTATCATTCGCACATTAGATCATTTGCAGATTCAACAAATAGTAAACATTTGCAACAACATGTTTAACCTACTTATTCGCATCAATAGTAATCATTCAACTCATAGAATACTAAACATGTTGCAAACATTCACATTTATCATCACATAAAGACAGAGACAAAAATAGAACCATAATCGAACATCCTCATGCATTCATTAAAACCCTGCGAAATGAACCTCGTAGAAACAGTCAATACACCATGTCGCGGATAGAAAGCAGATCCCAAAAGATGGAAAGATTGATCAAAATTGGATCGA
Source organism: Larix kaempferi (assembly GCA_027924585.1). NCBI lineage: Eukaryota > Viridiplantae > Streptophyta > Pinopsida > Pinales > Pinaceae > Larix > Larix kaempferi. The sequence goes on along the minus strand of BSBM01000445.1, from coordinate 19,431,856 downwards.
TTCCCTTAGGCTTACAATCCTACTCTATTTATATGCTACTATGTGGTTACAAAATGGTCCACATGACCAATTCTAACTAATTTAACTATTCTTGCACTTCCTCGAACTCCGCGAATGGTCCTTCTTTCGTAGATTGTACCTTTCGTACCTGTCAGCTTCCACAATTCCTGCGGACTTATCACGTGCCAATAGGACCCCAACACAAACTTGTGGCTCACCCTTGAGCCACCTCATCTAGACACTGCTGGTTTGTTCACCTATTGTATGAAGTCATCATATGTGGTTCTAAGTTGGTCGACGACTTCCTTTGTTGATGCTCTGATCTACGCACATTCTCCCACCTGTTGCTCCGTCGGATGGTCACAACCTTTCTGTCGTGCCTCCTCCAGTTTCTCCTTAACCTGTTTCATTACTTCCACCACATGTGTTATGAGGACTTCTTCTTTTGCTTAGAGGTCATCCACGTGTGTGACCCATCGCTGCTGGCGCTCGTGGGCCTTTGTTACGTGCTACTGCATATTTTTTAGCTCTGCTGATTTTGTCATTCGCACCATTGGAGGCATCACTTTGAGCGATCCTTTGAAGGCCTCTAACTGGGCCTCGGCCTAATGAGTTGTCCCTTCAGCATGGTTAGTTGGTCATCCTTGACGACACTACCCCAAAACTCTGTAATGCCTTCTGCGACTGTCTGTACCACCTGTTCTATCTCCTAGATCTCGGTTACTGCCTCCTCGATGGCCATTTGTTGACTCTGAATCTATTCTGGCGGTGTGTTGGGTGTCTCTCTAGCTTGGAGCTCTGCATTTTAATTTCTAATCTTAATGAGAGCCACCCCTAACATAATAGCTTGTGCTTATGGGTCTACCTCCGTATCTAGCATTGTTGTTTTGCATGCCTTCGCAAGCGCTCTTTTTCTCGGCTAATGCTGTAGCTTGCTCATCCTGAAGACGTTGTGCCGCCATATCACTCATTTGTAGTTGCTTCATGTATTCGACCATCTTATTGTGCATCGCAGCCTCGTAGTCGCAGATCTTTGCGCTTGTTGCGGTTTGGACTCGGTGCAATGTTAACATTGGGAGAAAATTGAAATCTACGATAACCTGATCGTCCTTCCGAACCTTGGAGTCCAAGGTCTTATCTCTTGTCAAGATGGCATGGGATTCAAGTTGGACTATCCGTCGTTGGTTGCCGACTTCTATCTAAATTCTGGGGGTCGATAGATTTTGTTGAATGTCCCCATGTGGTACACTTGTGTTGATTATGGTATTCACCATTGTGGTTAGAAACTCCCCTATGTACTGGAATTGCTCGACTGAATATTGTGTAACCTGTTTGCGGTTATTTTCCACTACTTATGTAATGCTCTCCAGAAGTCTGTTAACTTGTTGCGTAGTGATCCCTTCCCATGTTCTTCTGCCAGCCTGACCCATCCTGTTCTTTGTCCGCAGCTCATCCTGCTGCGCATCCAGCTCTGAATCTATCAGAGTGTTTGTTGTTGAAGCGTCGTCATGATTGGATGCTTCCAACTGATCTTCCACAGGGTTACTGGGTCCTGTGCCTTTCTTCCAACTGTCTAAAACTTCTTCTGCCTTGGTTGGGTTCGGTTGACTTGTGTCCTGGCCATTCACTATGTCCTTTTCCACGGTTGGGACCTTCCATTCCTCTGGCCACTTAGTGATAATAACATCTAGCTCCTCCTCGGTGAGCTTGTACTATGTCTGCAGCCATTGCTTCCCTGGATATCTACGAGCTTGTAGGTAAATCATCTGTGCTTCGACCGATAGGTGTGCAATCGATCGATACTTTGTTGTTGCTTGCTCTGGTATCCACGGTATCATCTGTGCATCTATCTACATCCTCTCCAGCAACACATAAAATTGCATAATGTTTTCGTTCTGGCACACTTTATCAATAGTTTCCCATAAATTCTGGTACCGTGCACCTTCGCATGCCCAGGCTTCTGGGGTGTCCATACCCCGATAGTCATCAGGTTCCCTCCATCCTGCTAATGCAATGAGCATGATGAGCCATGAATATGTAAATGGCCTCCTGTACTCCTGTGCATCGCACACATCCTTAGTCAACTCGCGTAGCAGGAATTGGGACTAGCTCATCTGCTCTCTTGTGGCACACCTTTCCGCAACAACAATGACCCCTGAATAACATTGCATTCGTTGATTCTTCCATGTTACCTTGACTACTAGTATCTTTGCCCCAACCCTGACAACCTGGTTGTTGATAGTGTGGATGAGGTATCCTCATCCATCTTTCTCCACACCATACTTTGCCATCAACTGTTTCGCAAGCTTATTGTCATTATCCTTCCCCTGCAAGAATTTAGAAGGGTCAGCCCCGTCTTTAGGCAGCCTAGTGATTCTTGCAATCAAGTCTACTGTGATGGGAATCCTCTCATGCAGCCAAAGAGACCCTCCATGAAAATAGGCAATCATTTTTTTGATGCATGCATTAACCTGCGGCAACCGCCCGAAGTGCAACATGAGGGTGAGGCCTAACAACCCCGATCGTTCCAATCCCTTTTCCCATCCTGCAAGTTCTTTAGTGGTTGGGCCGCCTTCATGGGGGCAATCAACGTAGCCTTATGCGTATTCTTGGAATTTTGCAAGGTCATGGTCAGTATATTGGAGCTTCTGCAGTTTTGCCATGATGTATCTGACATGGGGAACGCCCTCTGGTACTGGAGGCACCTCATTTTTATACCTTTCATTCTTGTTTACCCGCAGCACAGGTGTTGTTTTTCGTGCACAAAGGAACATAATCTTGTAGTATTGGGCCATCACGCCCTTCTTGCGGTACTTCAGTGCCTGAGGGGCATGCAGCTCCATCAGTGAATTGTTCTGAGGCCCGGGTTCTTTTCTTTTTGGCACGGCTGGTGTCTAGAGGCCGGACCGTGCTTCACTTTTTTTTTACTGTCATGCTGGACATGACTTCTGGCTGCTCCTCTATAACTGGCGTTGGTTTTGGTCTCGCTGTGTCGGTGCTTGAAACATAAACCTCCATACAGCTCTGCAACCGCTTATTGAATCTCGCAATGCCTTCCCTTTGCCCCTTTTTCCTGTATTTATAACGTGGGTTGGCCGCATTTTTAGGATATTTAGACACTTAGGAGTTAGTTAAGATCAATTTGTGTAATATATCCATTAGGAAAAGTGTGTTTCTTTAGTATGCATTTGTAAATATTTAATCCAACGGTCACGATATGTTTGTGATCTGACGGCTCAACTTCTCTTAGATCATACCTAACCTTGATCCATGGCTTAACACCTGATTGGTCCATGATCTCTATTTAAAGAGCATGGAGGTTCATTGTCTAGTTGATCGATTATAAGAAGCTCATTTGTAACTTTCTTTCTTTGCATAATAAATTGCTCCATAGAAGCTATTTGGTCGGGGCCGTGGAGTGTTTCCCTCTCGAGGGTTTAAACCACGTCAAAACATCGGTGTATCGATCTATGATCTGTTTGTGTGAAGTGGTTTCTCTAGGTGTTCGATCTTTTGGGAGTACCCTGTGTACCCGAACATGGTATCGGAGCTTTTATGAAGAGCCGCTTCTAATTATGATCTAGATCTTGAACTGTTGTTGCCAAAACTTGATAGGGTTTTTGGTTCTAGTATTTATGTGCATTTATGGGCTATGGGAGGTGTTCCATTGTGTCCAGAGTGCCATTTCCATTGGGAAATAGTTTTCGTTTGATCAAAAATGGTTCCCGATTGCTTTAGAAACGTGTATTTCATCAGATCTGAAGGTATAATGTTACAGTGACGTTTTTTTTTTATTTCTGTTTGAAAAAAAAAATCTCATATTTTATCACTTTTTATTATTAGATTTTTTTAGTTTCGGATTGTTGCTTTCCCTGTCTGCATATGCTCTTTGCCATGCACCTTATGCGATCTCGGCGAATCAGAAACAGAAAGGGAAAGGGTTTTTCTCGACTACTTATACTCTTTGTAGTCCACCTTGTGTGATCTCGGCAAATCAAAAATAGAGAGAAAACGTAGACTTTCCGAGAAAGATAACGAGATCTAACCCCATAAGTGTGGAAATTTTTTTTTTGTTTCGGTTTGTGGTATGATTTGCAGGAAAAAAGCCAAGCACGGAAACCGAGCAAGAAGAGTAAAAAAAAACCCTTCCTCCTTCTCATATTTTACATACCTTTTAGTCTAGCTCACTTGGTTCAAAGTTGCTTTATTCTTTAATAAGTCTTGAGTTCAAGTCTTAGGAAGTTACTTTTAAAAGAAAAAGTGCATGCAATTTCTATTTTCAAATTACTTTATTGTAAAAGTGCATCATACTTAAATAATAAAAAATAAAAATAAAAAGTGAGTCACTTAAGTTCATTTTTATTGCTGCACTATTTAAAGTAACATCATTGTAAAAGTGAAATCACTTATTTTACAAAAGTGATTCACTTAAAGCAACTTTCTTGTAATGTGATTGTCAAAGGTTCATCTTGGGAAGAGGGGGGTCCTTTTTTTTAGCTAACCATTCTCTATCTGCCATGTCACTATTGGGGACATATTCAACATTTTCTTTGTTCAAGCATAAATTCATCATACATAGTCAGTTTTCAGTGTAATTTTTTTAAACTGCCTATTTTTTCGAGCTCTTCGCATATAGACTATTGGTTTCTATTTTTACAGCCATTAATTTACAAATATGGCTACCCCTTATGATATTCTACTCACCAGTTCCAACTATTTCTCATGGAAATCTCATATGGAGGATGTTCTACGAAGCAAAGGACTTTTCAGAATTACCTCAAGGAAAGAAACAGAACCTACTGATGATGATAAGAAAATCAAATGGAAAAATATATGTGGCAAAGCTCGTGGATTGATTGGGATTTCAATCTCTACTAATTTGCGATTCCACATATCTGGAATTGATGAACCTGATGCTGCTTGGGACAAGTTGGAATCTGTGTTTGGTAAACACAATGAAATTCGAGGTCACCAACTCGAAAATGAGTTGATTTCTTTAAATCCAAGTGATTTTTCATGCATACAAGATTATTTATCTAAGCACAAAACTCTTAAACTCTTATGTAAAGAATGCAAGATTAAGAGGGAAGACAAACAATGCATTTATCATATTCTTTCCAAACTTGGACCTGCATATTTTGTTTTTGTATCTACATTATACTCCATGAAAGAATCCTTGAATGCAGCTAGCTATCAAGAGCCTAGTATTGAATCATTTTGTGATTCCTTGATTAAAGAGCAAGATAAACTCATCCATCTTGGAATAATTAACAATGCAGATACATCTGGGAAAGCCTTATTGTCCCAACAGAAAGAAAATTTCAAGCCTCCCAAGAAACAAAATTTTCACAATAATAAGTCAAACAAGGGTCCCAAACCCTCTCAGTCAACTCCTTCTTTAAAAAATGACAAAGGATCCAAGCCAAAAGTCAAAAAGACTGAGCGTCATTGCAACTATTACGGGAAAGATAATCATGATGAATCTAAGTGTTTCAAGAAGATGGCAGCCTTGAAAGCAGCAATGAAGAAGCACCACATTAGCCTAGATTCGCCTTCAGAATATACCTCTCATGGACATGAACTTTGTGCTTCTGGTTATTCTTATAATGCATCTTCTTCTTCTACTTCAAATGAATGGCTCATTGATTCTGGAGAACCTTATCATTGTTCGGATATCCACATCATCTTTTTCAGGATCTTGCATGCAATTAGGGTTTGCATGCAAATTCTAGGGTTTGCATGCATCCCAGTCACCAGGTTGATGCCTCCAGCACCTTAGCCACCTTATTCTAGCACCCGGGAGCCACTTACTTCAGATTTTTAGCCCTCCTAGTCAAGAAGGCACCCACCTCTCACCTACTGCCAGAGAAGGGTGCACTTTTTCACCTACCACTGTAGTTTCACTTCAATTACACTCAGTTAGCTCCGATTCTCCCTGATTTGAGGCTAGTTTCACTCCCGACTGAATGTTTCACTTTCGTTGGACCTCCAGATTGACTAGATGACTTGTTCTGACTTCATTTAGCCTCCCATGTGCCCTCCGCTAAGCCCACTTCCCTATATCAGTGCTACACACTTCAGTTACACATGACACACTCAGTTAGACTCGGCTTGACACCTGGATGACTGGTTCTTGTGCATTGATGACCACCACTGATTGATGATGAGGACTCCTAGTTGGAGTCAAGCTACTCCATTCAGTGATTCGAATGACCTCCTTAGGCAATTCGAATTGCTCATTCATTATTACTGTATTCTATTGTAATCATTCACCCTTACTGGGATATTCAGCACTGATGCATGTTTTGCACAGTTTTACACCATATTTTCTATATTCATCTATTGTGATTGATTTACTTGTTCACTAGATCTGCTGTGACTAATTTTACATGGTATCAAATCCATTGCAAGGACAAGATCTCTTTTCTACAGGTGTTTCTACAAGAAGATTTGAGTGAATTGCTCAAAAATTGCAAAAAGTTTTGGCATGAAAGATCTCAAGGGCATTCGCTCCTGTGCATGCAAAGCTTGAAAATACATCCAATACCACTCCAGAAGCTTGAGTTTCCACATAATTCTTGGATCTGTTACATTGGACCCATTCAACATTATTTGATCTCCAATCCCAGGTGTGATGCAACTCTAAAAGGGTGGATTGTTCGACCTCATTCTTCTTGGTTTATTGTGATTTGCAGGTTATTGTCTCCATCATTTGCATTCGCTACTCTGCCCTTGCAAGCTTCTCTACATTAGTGTGCACTCGCTACTAGCAATGGAATACTCTTCTTCAAAGCCTATCCTCACCCCATTAAATTATTTTGATTGGAAAGATAATATAGAGATCATATTACGTTCAAAAGGTTACTACCGAGTCACTCTTGGTCTTGAATTGGAGCCAAACAACTTGTCAAATAGAACCAAACACTACAACAAGCTTGATGAATCTTATGGTCTTCTTTGTCTCTCCATCTCCAAAGATCTTCACTTCTATCTCAACGGATTGAAGACTCCAAAAGCTATATGGGAGCAACTTGAAACACTATTTGGCAAGCAGGACAAGCTTAGGGATTTTCAATTAGAGAATGAATTGATTGCCCTTAGTCCTGAGAATTTCGAGACCATTAATGAATTCTTCACAAAATTCAAGAACTTGAACTTGCAGTTGAAGAACAGTGGAGTTATCAAAGAGGATAAACAATTGATCCTCTCCATTCTCAGCAAGCTTGGTAAAGATTATTCGGTATTTGTCTCTACTTTCAATTTCGGTCGGCTAACTACCCCGAATTGGAAGATTCCTACCTTGAATGCCTTCATTGAGTCCGTCACAAAAGAGCATGACAAGTTGATTCAAATGGGGTCCATAAGCTCCAAATATTCAGCCCTATATGTTCAAGGACCCAAGATCTCGAATGGTAAAGGAAAGCAAAAGAAGGAGAAGCCCAAATTCGAACCTCACAAGCAAAGAGAGAAAGGCAAACAGACGGATGAACCATCTAGTTCAAAGTTCAAGCAAAAGGGAAAAGAAGGTAACCAAAAATCTAAATGTACTTATTGCAACCATGGATTTCATCCCAAAAGTTCATATATGAAGAAGACTATAGATCAAATGGCCCTCCTTTTGGAAAAGAACAACATAACTCTTCCTGACGGTGCAAGGAAGAAGGATAGGAATGATGATCATGAAAGAGGACAAGCACTCATGGAAACTATTTCGAATCCCACTACTCTCTTGATAGATTCGGGTGCATCGAATCATATGGCTGCAAATATTGATTCTTTTTCTTCATTTGATCCAAATAGCTCCATCCCCATCCATTTGGGAGATGACTCAAAAATTTCTTCAAAGGGAAAAGGTACAATTCATGTAGATCATGGAAGCTTTCAGAATGTTCTCTATGTGCCTTCCTTGGCTTCAAATATTCTTTCTGTGTATCAAATGACACACACTGGTGAACCGAATCAAGTTACATTCAGCCCTAATACAGTCGAAATTTCTGATATCAAAAGTGGAAGACTTGTTGCAGTCGGAAAGGCAAACCACACTGCAAAATGCTATGAGTTTTCACACTTTATTCTGCTTGCAAAGCCCACTGCTCTTCGCACACATGGTAATGAGGTTAGTAGGATTTGGCATGAAATATTTGGACATCTTAATTATAAGTATTTTCTGCTTCTATCAAACAAATACATGGTAGATTGTCTTCCACAGCTCCGTTCCTCGAAGGGAATATGCACTGGTTGCATCATTGGGAAGCACCCTGAGCACAGATTCAACTGCGGCAAAGCTAGCAGAGCTTCTACAGTTTTGGGGTTGATACATTATGATATCAGTGGTCCGCTTCCCCATACATCATTAAATGGTTCAAGGTATGTTTTGACATTTATTGATGATTTTTCCCGCTTTACATGGGTATTCTTTCTCAAAAACAAGTCAGAAGTGCTTGGAAAATTCAAGGATTTCAAGGCTTCTGTTGAGACCGCCACTGAGAGCAAGATCAAATCTCTTAGATATGATAATGGTGGAGAACATATCAAGGCCGAGTTGCTGCAAATTTGTGCCCAAAGCGGAATTCAGATCCAACATACAGTTCCCTACACACCCCAACAGAACGGTGTAGCGGAAAGGAAAAATCGGTCACTGAAAGAGATGGCTACATGCATGATTGAATCAAAAGGTTTGGATGCAAATCTTTGGGCTGAAGAAATCAATGTTTCTGCATACATATAGAACCATGTTCCACATTCATCCTTGAAAGGTATGACTCCTTTCGAAGCATTCTTTGGTCACAAACCGGATGTGTCAAATTTGAGAGTTTTTGGCTCTACTGCATGGGCTAGAATTCCTTCCAAGAAGAGACGAGCTTTGGATCCACAAAGTATTGAGTGCATACTGATAGGATATGGGGAAGAATCAAAAGCATATAAACTCATGGATATCATATCTAAAAAGATATTCATAGAGCGTAGTGTGCAATTTGAAGAATCGCTTCAAGAATTGCAACTAGTCGAGGAAGAGACTGCCGATTCACCGCCTTCACCAGAAGAAGATCCGTGCAATGATAATGAAGGTATGAGTTCTGATATTTATGATATTTTGGCAGAATCTGATGATCATGACATATCAGGTTCAGAATCTGACCATTATGATCCTCCTCAGTTACCAAAGTGGGCCCAAAACACTCTTCAATCTACTGGTTCAAACCTTGGAAATCCTACTGATCCGAGACGAACAAGAGCAGATTGTCAAAGAGCAGGTATGGCTCTTTCTATTGCTGATCCATTACTTCCTGAGATTTTTTATTTGATGGCTGGTTCAGATCCCACATCATACTATTCTTCCCACCAAGATCCGAGATGGCAAAGTGCCATGGATGAAGAGTACAATTCTCTTCAAAAGAACAACACATGGGAGCTAGTTTCTCTTCCACCTGGAAGAAAATTAGTGAAGCGTAAATGGGTCTACCACACGAAAGTTTCTACTGATGGTTCTATCAACAAATAAAAATCAAGGTTGGTGGAAAAAGGTTTCTCCCAAGTCCAAGGAGTGGACTACACTAAGACCTTTGCACCGGTTGCAAAGATGGATTCCATCCGCCTTGTTTTGGCTATTTCCGCATCCAAGCACTGGGAAGTGCACCACATGGATGTGAAGAGTGCATTTCTACATGGAGACCTTGCTGAAGAGGCATATATGCAGTAGCCAAAGGGCTACACATCAGATCCATCATTAGTTTGCAGATTGAAGAAATCTTTGTATGGGTTAAAACAGGCCCCAAGAGCTTGGTACGCAAAGATGGACTCCTTCCTTCTTTCTCAGAATTTCCAAAGATGCAAATCTGATCCGAATGTGTATATTCAGAGAGTTAAAGGTAATTTGTTGGTTATTGTACTTTATGTTGATGATCTTCTCATTACTGGTAGCACTCTTACTTCAATAAACAAGCTAAAAACTGCCTTAAATCTAGCTTTTGACATGAGCAATTTGGGCTTGTTGAGTCACTTTTTGGGCTTGGAGATAGCTCAAAATTTTGATGGGATCACTATATCTCAGAAAAAATATGCTTCCGACCTGTTATTGAAGTTTAATATGGTTGAATGTAAGGCAGTCCCATTCCCATTCCTCTCAGGAATCAGTCTTGAGGAGGGAGATTCTACACCGCTTACAGATTGCAGTATGTATCCACAGTTGATTGGTTCACTACTTTATTTGACACACTCAAGGCCTAATATTCCATATGCCATGAGTGTTGTGTCAAGGTATATGTAGCAGCCACATGAGCTTCATTGGCGAGCATCCAAGCGGATCTTGCAGTATGTGCAAGGTACGAGACAGTTTGGCATACATTATGCTGCAGATTCTGAGCTTGATTTCATTGGTTTTACTGATTCAGATAGGGCAGGTGATAGCATTGATTGGAAGTCCACTTCCAGTTATGTTTTCATGATTGGTCACGGTGCTATTTTCTAGTCCAGCAAAAAGCAAGCAGCCATTGCACTTTCTTCAGCAGAGGCAGAGTATCAAGGGGCAGTCAATGCATGCATACAGACAGTTTGGTTGCAGGGTATTCTTTCCGAGTTTGGTTTTGGTGGCACTACTTCGACTGTCCTATTTTGTGACAATCAAAGTGCTATCAAGATCTCTTTAGATCCAGTTCAGTGATAGAGGACCAAACACATTGAGATTCATATGCATTACATTCGACAGTTGGTGCATGATCGCACCATCATTCTGCAATATTGCCATACTGATGAGCAAATTGCAGACATCTTCACCAAGAGCTTCACTGAGAAGAAGTTCTCTTACCTCCGTTCACTATTAGGGGTGAGTTCCATCATGGTGGAGACAGATTGATCCATTATTATGCTTTAGCTTGAGGGGGGGCTTTCTTCCCACTGGGTTTTCCCTCTTTCCTCACTTAGTTTATTTTCAGCATTTTTTGGATTATTGTATTGGGGTGACCTTTGGTCTTAGTTATGAGGGCCCCACATTATTTTTTGCACATCATAGTCTAGCTTGAGGGGGGGTGTTCAGATATCCACATCATCTTTTTCAGCATCTTGCATGCAATTAGGGTTTGCATGCAAATTCTAGAGTTTGCATGCATCCCAGTCACCAGGTTGATGCCTTCGGCACCTTAGCCACCTTATTCTAGCACCCGAGAGCCACTTACTTCAGATTTTTAGCCCTCCTAGTCAGGAAGGCGCCCACTTATCACCTACTACCACAGAAGGGCGCACTTCTTCACCTACCACTACAGTTCCACTTCAGTTAGCTCCGATTCTCCCTGATTTGAGGCTAGTTTCACTCCTAACTAACTGTTTCACTTCTGTTGGACCTCCAGATTGACTAGATGACTTGTTCTGACTTCAGTTAGCCTCCCATGCGCCCTCCACTGAGCCCACTTCCCTATATCAGTGCTACACACTTCAGTTACACATGACACACTCAGTTAGACTCAGCTTGACACCTGGATGACTGGTTCTTGTGCATTGATGACCACCACTGATTGATGATGAGGACTCCTAGTTGGAGTCAAGCTACTCCACTTAGTGATTTGAATGACCTCCTTAGGCAATTCAAATTGCTCAGTCATTGTTAATGATGCATGTTTTGCATAGTTTTACACCATATTTTCTATATTCATCTGTTGTGATTGATTTACTTGTTCATTAGATCTGCTGTGACTAATTTTACAATCATATGGCTAAAGATCAAGCCATCTTTTCTACTATGCATAAATGTAACACCAAACAAATATTTGTTGGTGATGATAGATCTTTAAGTGTTGTAGGAGCTGGAACAGTTCCAGTAGATAATGGTCATTTCAGTGATGTACTATGTGTTCCAAGAATTTCCTGCAATTTGTTATCAGTCTATCAAATCACTCATTCTGGTGAAGGTAAAACTGTGATGTTTACACCTCACCAAGTTGTAATCAAGGATTTTAAAGATCCTCAACAGGTCCTAGATACCAGAATTGTTGATGATATTACTAGGTTGTACAAATTTAACAACTTTGGGTCATCACCTTTTCCTTCAGTTTTTTGTTGCTCATAGTAATAACTTGAGCAAACTTTGGCATGAGCGATTTGGTCACTTAAATTATCTCTCATTGCAACAACAATGTAAAGACAATATGGTGACAGGTCTTCCGATGGTATCTTGCAGGGATGGTGTTTGTTCCGGTTGTGTACTCGGAAAACATCATTGGGACAGTTTTGACAAACGTGCCTCTTGGCATGCCTCGGTTCCCTTGGATCTTATGCATAGTGACTTGTGTGGTCCTTTTCCATCTGCTTCATTTTCTGGTTTCAAATATTTCTTAACTTTCATTGATGATTACACTAGACGCACTTGGGTTTATTTCCTAAAACTTAAGAGCAAAGTATTTAACATTTTCTTAGCCCATAAAGCCGTTGTTGAAAAATAATCTGGTCATCAAATTATTAAGTTAAGATCTGACAATGGAGGAGAATATGTTAACAAAAATTTCACTACTTTCTGCACTGAAAAATAAATCCAACAACAACACATTGTTCCATATACACCACAACAAAATGGTGTAGCTGAACGGAAGAACCACACTTTAAAAGAAATGGCTAATTGTATGATCCAATCTAAGGGACTAAGTCTTCAATTTTGGGCCGAAGCCATAAATTGTGCAAATTACATAGTTAATCACACCCCCACTAAAGCTTTACAAGGTATCACATCGAAAGAAGCATGGAGTAAAATTAAACCAGATGTAAGTCACTTCCGTGTGTTTGGTAGTGAAGCATGGGCTCACATTCCAAATGAAAAATGGAAAGCATTGCAGCCTAAAAGTGAAAAGTGCATATTTGTTGGATATTCTAAAGATGTAAAAGGTTATAGACTTCTTCAACCACATTCTCATGATGTAATCATTTGAAGAGATGTTAAATTTGATGAAAGTCTCTTGGCCTGCGAGCCTAACTCGGCGATTGTGCCATCCTTGGCCTGCGAGCTTGATTCGGCGATTGTGCCTTCTTCTTCTTTCAACTTCCTTGATAGGTTTCCAACTCCAGTTTCAGATGATGACAGTGAGGATGAAAATCCACCTCTTCCTACTCATGTTCCTCCAATTTCACCAGCACAAGTGCTTCCTCGATGGGTCCATTCAATATGTGAAGTAGTTGGTGATCTTGCCGGTGATCCTGGAGATCAACGTCGAACACGTTCTCTGTTTCAGCGAGCCTCTTCGCTTTTGGCTTAGGTTTCCGAGAATCATGATCTAGAAACTTTTTCAGAAGCTTCAGGAAATCCAGATTGGGATGCAGCTATGGATGAAGAATATCGTTCCTTAATGGCGAATGATACTTGGGATCTTGTACCTCTTCCAAAAGGAAGAAAACTTGTCAGATATAAATGGGTCTACAGAACTAAGTATGCATCAGATGGAAGTGTTGAAAGACTTAAGGCAAGGTTAGTTGCCAATTTTTTTTTCCAAGTTGAAGGGATTGACTACAATGAAACCTTTGCTCCTGTCGCAAAAATGAACTCCATCTTCCTTGTTCTTTCCCTTGCAGCCTTACATAACTGGGAAGTCCATCAAATGGATGTCAAGTCTGCCTTCTTACATGGTGATTTACATGAGGAAATTTACATGGAAAACCTCCTGGATATGTTCAGAATAACTCTAGCCTTGTCTACCGCCTTAAGAAATCCTTATATGGCCTTAAGCAAGCTCCTAGAGCTTGGTATGCCAAAATGGATAGCTTTCTCCTTGACACTGGTTTTTCTAGATGCCATTTTGACCCCAATGTCTATACCAAGAAAGTAGGAAACCATATCATGATACTTTTTCTATATTTGGATGATCTTATTCTTACTAGTAGTGACCCTAAGCTTATAACCCATGTGAAATCCAGTCTTAAGCAAAATTTTGAAATGTCATACTTAGGACATTTGCATTATTTTCTTGGTCTCCAAGTCCTGCAAACCAAAGAAGGAATATTTCTTTCTCAGTCTAAGTATGCTTGTGACCTTCTTCGTCGCTTTCACATGGAAGATTGTACACCAACCCCTTCTCTCTTCCAGTCTGGAGTCAAACTTTCTGCCACTTGTACTTCACCTGAAGTAGATGCCACCTTGTATCGTCATCTTGTTGGTAGTCTCTTATACTTGACTCAGTCCCTTCCTAACCTTTCCTTTGTCGTTGGTCATGTTTCCCATTATATGCAAACACCTCATGAAAGTCACTGGAAAGCAGCTTAAAGGATACTTTGATATATTCGAGGTACAATTCAGTTTGGGATTCATTACAGTATAGGGGGGAAACCTTTGTTGGTTGGTTTCACTGATTCAGATTGGGCTGGCGATCCTGATGATCGAAAGTCTACTGCAGGTTATGTTTTCATTCTAGGATCTGGACCTGTCACTTGGGCTTGTAAGCAACAACAAGATCTTGCTCTTTCTTCAGCAGAGGTAGAATATCAAGCCACAGTTAATGCCAGTCAGGAAGCTTTATGGATTCGATAGATCCTTTCAGAGTTTGGATTCGAGCAGCAGCAGCCTACTCCACTTTGGTGTGACAATCAAAGTGCCATCAAGCTTGCCAAAGATCCAGTCCTACATCAACGCAGCAAACACATTGAGCTACATATGCACTTCATCAGAAATCTTGTTCATGATCATGTTCTTGAAGTGCTCTTTTGTCCTACAGATGATCAAGTTGCAGACATCTTCACCAAGTCTCTTACAGAAGCGAAGTTTTCTAAACTTCGATCTATGTTAGGAGTTCAGGAATTTGTCATTAAGGGGGGATAGGCTCTAATGCCTCCTTCCTTCTCCTAATAGTGTCACTTTTGTAAATACTTCAATCCTATCCCAAGTTGTTCTTAAGGGGGGGTGTTAGGATATTTATACACTTGGGAGTTAGTTAAGATCAACTTGTGTAATATATATGTTAGGAAAAGTGTGTTTCTTTAGTATGCATTAGTATGCATTTGTAAATATTTAATCCGACAGCCACGATATGTTCGTGATTTGATGGCTCAACTTCTCTTAGATAATACTTTACCTTGATCCATGGCTTAACACCTGATTGGTCCATGATCTCTATTTAAAGAGCATAGAGGGTCATTTTCCAGTTGATCGATTATGAGAATCTCATTTGTAACTTTCTTTCTTTGCATAATAAATTGCTTCGTAGAAGCTATTTGGCCGGGGGCATGGAGTGTTTCCATCTCGAGAGTTTAAACCACATCAAAACATGGTGTATCGATCTATGATCTGTTTGTGTGAAGTGGTTGCTCTAGGTGTTCTGTCTTTTGGGAGTACCTTGTGTACCCGAACATGCATCCAACCGATTTTGGACCATGATTACCAAATCCGGTGGTGATTTTCCAAATCTATCGCATGCATTGGGTATTGAATGTTGGTTTTTCATTTTTGTTGCTATCCGTTGTGGTTTAATGGTTGTATTTATGACAAGATTTTACTCATTCACACCAAGTCCGGGTTATTGTGGTTCTTCTATCAACTAGTGCATTTTCTGTCAACCAATCCTTGCTTGTCGACAGGTGCCTACGGTTTCACTTTTTTTTTTTTTTACTGCGAATGCTTGATTATCCGATTGGCGACACAGCCAGCTCCGCTGTGTTGCTACTTTGCTGTAGAGTTTGGATTACATATTCGCTAGGCCTATCTGTTATCATTGATTTCTGTCTATTCCTCATTGTCACTGTCGTGTACTTCTCAAACTCATCCATTGGTGGTTCTGCATTGATCACTTTGTCAATCGCAGCTTTTATGCATTCCTTGTATCTTCGATTCAATCGATACGGCCGCTGCTTGACTGGATTCACATCGAGTTTCAAGGGAATATTCATTTCTCCCAAGTCTCTAGAAATTCCTTTCATCTCTGAAAATTTCGTTGGAAACAGATCCCGAAACTCATGCAACAAATCAGTCATCTTCGCAATCATCGACTCATCCTAGTAGTCACCAATGCTCGCAAACTTCGAGTTCTCCTCCGACCCAATGTTCACCTTCTTAATATTCAATGGTTGCTGAAATTTATCAGACTGTATTTCTGGTGCCTCGACACTGAGACTAGCTTCTGATTCTGGCACATATATAGCCCTTGGATCATCCTCATCATCTCGCTCTCCTGTGACATTATAACATTCCATCAACATTTCGGGTGTCACAGTCCATTGAAGTGTCATCGGTTGTTCTATTCGTACTGCTTCAAATATCCTTTCACAGATCACCTGTAGTGCACTATGGATGAAGGGATTTTCATGTGAGAAAGAAAACGATTGGTTGAAGCCAATGGTAAGCTTTTTCCAAGAGGTCATCCCATGTCGCAGTTCTACTGTGACATACCAACTCCGTGGGACTTCATCCAACGTGTGTACGAATGCATGTACCCAATCCTGCTTCGCTCAGGATCCCCATTGGTGTTGACACAAGTCCATATGTGCCTTCGGATCTCTGCGACCATCATATTTCTTGCTACCATACCTCGCAGCTTCACCAAACTGAACCTCCATGAGGCGTCGACATAGTGGTCAAGTTGTGATATTCGATTTATGTGCCTCCCACCAACGCACAGGAGTAGCCTTCAAGGCTTCCTCCAAGGTCAATAGATGCTGCAACTCTACCACTTTCTCTTCAAATTCAATGAGAAACTTGCTCAAATTAGGAAATCCTTCATACGTAGGTAGCGTACATTCTTCCGTGGCTACCCATCACAGTGACTGCGTTACCCATGCGCATCTTCTAAATGACACTTTGTGTAACCAGTTCTGCCAATTCTCAAGCGCCTCATCTGAATCTGATGATGCCGAATTGGCGCTGTGCCATCCCAGTTCTCCATCTGTGGTGGGATTAATATAATCCTCATATATGTTATACAAACTATCCCATCCTTTCGCAAACTCATCTCTGGCCAGTTAAACATAGCTCTACCCTTCCGCAGGATCCAGAGGTGCGATAACTCTCATCTCGCGATTCTCAAATGACATCGTCCGCTTCTTGAAATTGATAATCGCTTGGTTGTCCAATTCCCAGTCTATCCCCAACAGTACCGGATAGGGACTGGTGTTATCAACAATTTCTATGATGTCGAAATCGACATATGTCTTGAGCCCCTCAATTTTGACTGGAAGTTGACATACTCAACCAAGTGGAGTGACCATACTCTGATTTGCCAATCGCAGCTGTACTGGAGACCAGACCAGCTATGGTTTCCCCATTGTCTCCCATGTTTGCTTGGTCAGAATATTCACATCTGACCCCAGGTCCAAAATGATGGAGTCGACATCAAATGCTCCAATTTGTGCCGACATTCGCATCTCCCTTCCTATCTTTCTTTTGTGTATGCAATTAACCTTCTATTCTTGACGTGCACTCTCCCGTCGATGCAGCAGACTGGATCTTTCTTCCAGCGCGTCTGGGTCCTTTGCAAGCTCCAGGAAACTCTCCAAGAAGGATTTTAGAGTGTTTTCCTTCCTCTGCGACTTCGTCGAGTCGAACGTCGATGGCATGTCATAGACTTCTCCCTGAAGAGGTAACTGCCTCCTATTCCCCCGCTTTCTGCACCTCCAAGAAAACGTCCCTTTTGACTTTCGCATCAAAGGTGACTTGTTTCCTTGCTATTGGTCAGACATTAGCATGTGACTTGTCAACTCCTGTCACAGCTCCTCCTCATGTCACAACTCCAACACTCGCATTGTGTTTTCTAACCTCTGTCGATATCATTTGTACAACCGATGGTGCATTTTGATTGTTCTGATTCTGGTTTTGGGGTGGATTCTTGGTCTGCCATTTCGCGATGAGTTGAGGGAAGTCTTCAATGCTGTGATCCACAACACTGCAATAACTACACTACGGCACTGGGTTTGGGAAATCCCTCTGATAATGCCCCTGATGTCCACAATTATAACAGATTATTGGCCCTCTTCCCCGTCCAACAGCCCCTTTGTGTCCAACACCAGCACCTCAAACTCCGCGGAATCCTCCTCTGAAACCTCCACGCGGTGGTCCATATGGAAAATACTGTGGTTGCTGATACGATGGTTGCCCATATTGTGGCTGGCCATATGGCGTTGGAGGATACTGTGGGTTCCCATACTGCGGTTTCCCATATTTCCCTTGGTCATATTGTTGTGGTTGATGAAACTGTGACTGCGGTTGCTGCTGCACCGCCGGTTGTTCCTCCTCTTTCATAAAATATGTGTCTGCAGTCCAGTCCTACTATGGGTCATAGGCCCTGTAGTCTTTCTCATCATGGCCAACCGACCGACAAAATTTGCAATACAAGTTTGTTGGCTTCAACACCATCTTTTGCAGATATACACATTCCTCTGGTCAATGTGCTCTGTTATGACAGATAGGACACCACGGCATGCCTCCTTGACGAAGGGGGTTTGGTGTCCCTGACTACAAATAATCCCGGAACTCTGGGAAATTGTCCTTATGGTGTCCCTCATCTTTGCACCTAGTGCACCATATGTCTCCGTGGGTTTCCTTTCCCTTCTTGATATCCTCCAATTGAAGTGTTAAAGTGGCCAATTGTGGCTGGATTCTATCCATTCCCATCCCTGCTTCGTCGATTGGTGAAGCCTCCAGCTTCATCGCAATCTCTAATGCTTCCGCATGTGTCGCTACTTTTTACTACATCAGTGGTCCATGGATATGCGGTACCAGTCCTGTGATGAACCACTCTTTGTGTTGCATCTCATTTATCAGAAAGCTCACTTTTGCTATCAACATCTTGTATCGTTGATCGAATTCCCACACCGGCTCATTCAGGAATTGCTTAATATCCTTGAGCTCAGTAACATACTGCGACTCCAATTTTGGATTTTTAAATTCATCAATCATTGATGTTCTCATCTGTGCCAACGTCTTGGCTGGTGTTCCCATCGGAACCCTTGTAAACTTCATGAACCAGTCTAATGCCTGGCCCCTAAGGGTCGTCGCTGTCTATCCCATTTTTATGGCTTCGTCCTGTACCTGCTTCATAGTCCAAACTGCTTTACATATGAACCAATATTGTTTGGGATCCTCGGTCCCGTTCCCCTGAAATTTAGGCATCTTCGCCTTGTCTTCCATCCTAACGTTTCTGCTAATATTGTTTATTGAAGTGCTACTCTTACCGTTGCACATAGGGAAACTCTACGAATAGCTTGTGTTTCTTCCTGTAAAATTTTGAGTAGTGCGTGGGGTTGAAGGTATGTTGTAACTTACAATTTGTCTCTCTTCTACTTCTGGGGTAGCCTAGTCAACGTCTTCTTTGCAATAAGGTTGCTTCCTCCCTTGTGATCCTGATTCATAGTCTTCCGTTCCGGTCGTCTCAGGAGACTCTCTCATTCTTCCTCTTCTTCATAGGACGCCGGAATATCGCTCCACTCCTCAAGGTACCACACTCTTCGTAAGCCTCCCTTAGATACTCACTGTCGCTTATGTCCATCTACCCCACATCTTTCTATCAGATCTGCATTCACGCGATACCCTTAACCTCCGCACACTGATTTTTCTACTTGTCAGAAGACATCCTCAATATTCCCTTTTCGCAGACAAGCATCTTAATCCACAGTTTTAATAGTGGCAAGAACCTTCCTCTCGGTCCCTTAAAGAATTTCCTCTTTGCGTCACTATATGACTTGATAGTGTCTACTGCGAACTCAGTTACGTATCCCTCGAGGATACTATCCACCCAAAAATCAACAGCCTGTGATACCTTGTTATCGACTTGCTTCAGCTATCAGATCAACTCTAGGGTCCAACAATCAGGTTCAGTCTTCTAGTAGTGATTATTTAGGAACATCAACTGTGCTAGCCACTCGTGCAACAACACTGGGAATTCACAGAAGAATATCTCGTGGATATCTGAATAAATGTATTTCTACAACCAACTGGTTGCTGTCTGTTTAGGGTCTCGCTTTTTTCCTTCTGCGAATTCCTCTGCCTTCTTATCAAACCACTCTTGGATCTCTGGTTTCGTCAGATGCCACAGCATATCCTCTTCTTTTCTTCCTCAAGGTCCTGGCAACATAACCATTTGTTGATGCAACGTCTCTCGATAGGGGTTCACTTCGCACTGTCTTCAACAAATACCAACCCAAACTCCCTTACACATCGGCCCAGAAAGGTGTAACCCTTTCCAGCAACACTTGTAAACCAAGTGCAGTCTCACTCGAGATGGATAAGGGGGCTACAGGAACCAAGTTTCCATAGTGGAGTTGAGGATATGCTTCACCCATATATCACTATCGCAGAAACTAGAGGTTATGGCCTTCACATCATACTACCAACTTATCATTCGCACATTAGATCATTCATAGATTCAACAGATAGTAAACATTTGCAACAACATGTTTAACTTACTTATTCGCATCAAGGTAATCATTCAAGTCATAGAATACTAAACATGTTGCAAACATTCACATTTATCATCGCATAAAAACAGAGACAGAAATAGAACCATAATCGAACATTATCATGCATTCATTAAAACCTTGCAGAATGAACCTCGTAGAAACAGTCAATACATCATGTCGCGGATACAAAGCAGATCCCAAAAGATGGAAAGATTGATCAAAACTGGGTCAATTCCCTTAGGCTTACAATCCTACTCTATTTATATGCTACTATGTGGTTACAAAATGGTCCACATGACCAATTCTAACTAATTTAACTATTCTTGTGCTTCCTCGAACTCCGCGAATGGTCCTTCTTTCATGGATTGTACCTTTCGCACCTGTCAGCTTCTACACTTCCTGCGGACTTATCCCATGCCAACATGATAGCTACATCCAGTATGAAGAGGATTAGAATTATAGATATGCATCTAGTATGAAAAAGGACTAGCACTGCGGAGATAGCTACATCAAGTATGAAAAAGGACTGGCAATGTAGAGATGCATCCAATATGAAAAAGGACTAGCACTACAGATTTGGCTACATCTAGTATGAAAAAAGCCTGGCACTGTAGAGGTTTTAATCTAGCATGAAAAAGGTTTGGCTCTATAGGAAGTTGCATCCATCATGAAATAGGGTTGGCACTGCAAAGAGGTGTACATCCAGCATGTAAAAGGGTTGGCTCTCTAGAAAGTTGCATCCAACATGAAAGAGGGATGGCACTGCAAAGAGGTACATCCAACATGAAAAAGGGTTGTCTCTGTAGAAAGTTGCATCCAACATGAAAGAGAGTTGGCACTGCAAAGAGGTACATCCAGCATGGAAGAGGGCTGGAACTGCAAAGTCAGGTATATCCATAATGAAAAGGGGATGGCTCTATGGAACTTGTTATGATGTATAGATTCGAGAGATGTCAGAATTAAATGGTTAGAGTATAAAAGTGCAGCATCTGGATGATGATGGTGACATCGACAAAAGAATACCTTCCTTGTTAAGAGGGAGTGTTGAAGAATGTAACTTCAGAAGATATTCTTATTTGTATCATTTGTATTATTTTTATTGTACTTCCTTCAGGAATTATTATTGTTGTAATTGGTCATGTAAAATTCATTGAAAGAGTCAGTGTAAACCCTAACCATTATGTTGGCCTAGAAGAATCCAAAAAAGAATATTTTATTGTAAACTGGACAAGTCGGCCCTATTAGTGAAAAAGTTCACGTCGTCGATTAGTATAAATAGGAGTTTCTCCCTCCTCATTTGGTCACCTCACTCACTCATCAAGTTCGCATGAGTAGAGAGATAGAGTCAAGGAGAGTATCTTCTTTTGGAGACTTCTTATTTTGGGTTATTGTATGAGGATTGCTCTTGTACTTTCTGACGAATCTATACTGAAGAATTTTACTGGGTTTTTTGCCCCACGAGGATTTCCCAAGATAAATTATTGTGTACTATTGTCTATGTTGTGCTTATTTATCTTTCAGTGATCATTTATGTTACTACATTTACAATTCTAATAAGTCAAACTAAGCCATTTCTTTACATTATTGGTCAACGCCCGATCGGTTGTGGATGGACCATTTGATTTCTATTGAGACTGTTACTTAGGTTATGAGCATTGAACAACATCATTATGAACTCAAACAGGTCAATCAATAGTTATGGATCCAGTTTTCCAAAGTCACTTTCAATTGATACATCCATCTACATGCAATGCAATAAGTGGAGAGTGAATTAGATATGGTCAAAGTTCTCTTGCACAACATGTGGCTAGAATTGAAGGAGTTAGATTCAAACATCCCATATTTTGTTCTTGAGTATCTACCTATGGAAATTTTTTATATTGTTTGTGTATCTTAGAGACAGTTTAGGCATCATACATCTTATTTGTAGCTTGAGTTATATAGTGAGTACTCTCATGATAAGTAGTGGCTATGAGAGCTAATGAATAATGTTAATCCCTTGGTCAAAGAAGCATAGACTATTCAAGATCAACAACACATAGCTATTGTTGACCACCAATTAGTTTACACTACAATCCAATATTGAATGAGACTTCTATAGCAACATAATTGGCCTATTGAGGAGATGAAGGAGAAAATACAACATATGAGTAGTTAGGTTAGCATACCCACTAACCCTAATAACCAGTTGGAGAAATTTAAAGAGATATAGGTCATTGATAATAAGTCAACAAAACTATATGAAGGAATTATGATAGATATGACTTCTCTCAAAGAGTTTTGGTTAGCTTCCAATTAGAAAGCATATCTAGAGATATGGTAGCTAGATTCCTTTGTTGATCTAGAATAGCATGAAGTTGTGTAGATAAATCCTATTGAACCAAATAACGAGAAGGTCCAACATCTTCTTGTTAGAGCATCCATAATGTTAGGCAAATGGACAAACCAGTTGGATAGTTTTAAGGATTTTCAGCTTAGATCCTTAAACTTATTTCAAGAGTTGGCCCTTTTGTTTTAACAGTATTTAGAAGAATATAAGGTAGCTAAGCAACATGATTGAATCGAGGGAAATTTAATAGGTGTGGTTGGGGCTTGTTGGGCCTTCATTTTTTGGAGTTCTACATAAGAAAGTGGAAGGGAGGAAAGTGTGCCACCTTGACAACATCAACCATGGTATATGGAACCTCGAGATAGTTGTGCATCAAAGTGGAAGACATGTTTTAGAAGGACATTGAAAATATAACATCCAACTAAGATATGACAGGATATAATAAGATGTGGCATAAGACGTGCACACGTACTTTTAAGATATAACATAACATAGGATTTAATATAGAGCATTGTTATTAAAATATTATAGTTGCCTATAATATAGCATGCAAACACATTGTTAGATTGTAATATATAACAAATTAGATTGTAATATATAAGAATAATATATTGTTTGAATATTTAGAACATAACATAAAGTGGTAGTGTATAAGTTTAGAATTTTAATTATAATATATTTATTATATTTATGGAATGTAAAAATATTTGTATAAGTTAATTTTAATTTATAATTATGGATAGAAGTTTAACATTTATTTAATAAACATAATTTAATTTGGGTTTTAATTTATATATATATATATAAAAGTTTAATTTAAGTTTATAATTCAAAATTAAATATTTTACTTTATTTTATTTTATGAATACTTTTCTTTAGTACATTTATGTATTAAAAGTATTCATATTTCTAGTCATATCAAAGAGTATTTTTTATTAATTTTATTTCTAGACATCTTTTCAATTTAACTCAACCATAGTTACATAGATTGTAGTGCAAGAAATAAGTTGTAAATATATATTGTAGTGCAAGAGGCGAGAGGATCAATATTGTTATTAGCATTTCATACTAGTTAATCTAGTTAATTTGTTTATATATTTTAGTAAAATTGTTGTTCTATTTTTTTCACTTTCTTTTGTAGTCATATTTGTGTGCACACACATTAATTGTAATTGTATTATACTTTCTTTTAGTTTGGTACATGAGTTAAATTAGAAATATAATAAAAATATGCATTGTGGTATGAAATCAAAACTAATATCTAATCTTGAAGGATGATTCCATGAAGATGGGAAACTCTTTTTTGCCAAATATGGCGATGAAAAATGGAAATTGTACCCATATATTAAATTGAAGTCATCAAAACTCATATTTTCCATATGAATTTCGACATGCGGTTAAAAAACGAAATGTAGTGAATTATGTTGGCTTTCCAATAATATTTTTTTTAAAATATACCAATGTCATTTATCGTGTCAAATTTTCATTTAATGAAACGTGTGTCCTTAAAAATTTGAAGAGCAATTAACAAGTGGCTCGTGTGTGTGAAAAATAATTTAATGTTAAAGTAATAATTAAAAAAAATGAAATATGTGAACATGATCTAGACAGAATGCACTAGTGCGTACATATTTTTCTTTTAATTTTCATCGAAAAATTATAATTATTATTATTTTTTGAAACTTACCAATGAATATTTTAGTTGCATTTTGCACACATGTGCGTGTGTGCGCAAAATATTTTGATTGTTTACATAATTTCCAAAAATAAAAATACCATTTTGAAGAGGATGCACTGATGTAGTGCTTGTATATTTTTTCAAATTTTTTGGATGTGTATTTTGAATGTTGTTGATTTATCTTTGAGCTCATTCGAAGTTGTCGACAGGGTGTTTTAAGGTAAGCTTTAGCATAAATTAAAAAAAATGACATACGAAGATAAAAATTTGTAAATTATGTATATGGATAGAGGATTCATTGATGAATCCAACGATATCAAGTCTGCCCATTAATGTGCATTTAATGACATAGTTTAAGCCTGTGAAAGGCAGACCAAATTTTTTTCTGCAGTGAAAAGGGCTTTCGGCCTGTTTTTAGGCCCTCAATCGAGGTATTTGCTCGATTGAAGTTTTTAAAAAACCTCAATCGAGGGATAAACATAACCTCGATCGAGGGTTTGAGAGAGACCTCGATCGAGTTCTTGTAAATCCCTCGATCGAGGTTCATTACTGTCGCAAACCCTCGATCGAGGTTCATTGCTGCCACGAACCCTCAATTGAGGTTCATTATTGTCATGAACCCTTGATCGAGGTTCATTACTGACGCGAATTTGTGCCCATGAACCCTCGATCGAGGTATTTTAAAACCCTCGATCGAGGTACTTTAAAGCCCTCGATTGAGGTATTTTAAAACCCTCGATCGAGGTTTTAATAGCTCAATCGAGGGCTTTAAAATACCTTGATCAAGGGTTCATGGCACAAATTTTTTCCACTCCGCTTGCAAAAAATCATGAACCACCTTCATGGATTGACCCTGAATTTTTTCCAGATCACAACAATTGATGACTCCATACATGATCCAATTATGTTGAGCCTGATTTAGGTGTAAGAGAAGAAGAAGAAGAAGAAGAAGAGGAATATGGTGATGATGATGATGATGATGATGATGATGATGATAAAGATGACGACTTTGATGATCATGACCATGATCTTGATGATGATGCTAGCGGTGCTAGCTAGCTATTGATGCTATGCATGTGCATGCTACATTTTGGATTATATTTACATGTATTATTGTTGACATATAAATATGATATATTTATCATTTTGAATGTTATATCTAAATATGGAGATCATACAACTTATTTCTTATCATATTAATATTCAAATCATATATATATTTAATTTCTTTTTACTTTATTATAATGATATCCGTGAAATATTTTGATATGTTGATCATCCATTTGAATTTTAGTTGATTTGATTAAAGATGATGGTGATATTATCAGTATTGTCTTGTTACTTTATTTGTATTGTAAATTCTCAAGGTTCTTTTCACGAAGAATTAATAGGTGTGATGATATTACTACTTTTGGATGGATGTTGTGAATTTCCCTTAAAATTCTTTAGAAATGTTATGCCATAAATTTGAATTCTTAATGATATTTGATAACTTTGACAGATTTCAATATTTAACTGAAATTAATAAAATGGATGCAAAATCAATACAAAATGATATATTTGACTAATTCAAATTAAAATTTTTAATTAACAGTGGATGTAGAACAAAATGAAAAATGGGTGCAAGATTAGATGCAACACTAATGCAAACTTGGATGCAAAATATAATGCAAAAGTGGACGTCACACTAGATGCAAAAATATATGCAAAGAGAGACTCAACACTAGACACAAATATGGGCACAAAACTAGATATAATACTATATCCAAAACTAGACACAACAATAGATGCAAAATTTGATTCCTAACTGGACGTAAAATTTGGCGTTAAATTGGGCACACAACTAGGCACAAATCTCAATCTAGCAATGAGCGTAAACTTGGCGCAAACCTTGATGCAAACAAAGACATAAAATGGGACTCAATATTCAATTCAAGATGGGACACAACATTAGACGTAAAACTGGATTCAATATTGGATGCAAGATGGGACGAAACATTGGACGTAAAACTACATGGAACATTCAGTGCAACAATGGGCACAAAACTAGGCACAATGTGGGTGCAACACTAGATGTAAAAAAGACATCATTCATGACACAATAGTGGGCACAAACCTAGACATAAAATAAGCCTTAAAATAGGATGCAACATTGGATGTAACCCTGGATGCAAAAAAAATGTAAAACAAGATGCAAAATGGGATGCAACATCATAAGTAAAATTGGACACTAAACTAGATGTAAAACTAGATGCAATACTAGGCCCAATATTGGATGTAAACTTGGACGCAACACTAGACGCAAAATTGGACTCATAACTAGATGCAAAACAGGGTGCATGTTTGGGCACAAAACATGACGTAAAACTAGGGGCAAAATCGTAAACAACATTGGATGCAAAACTAGGCACCAAATTGGGTGCAAACAAGGATGTAACAAAGGAGGCAAGAAAAAATGCAATACTAGATGAAAAATTGAGCATAAATAAGGGCATAAAAAAGATGCAAAAAATGGGTGCAAAAATGGATGTTAAAAAGGATGTAAAAAAAGATGCAATAGCCGTTGTTTTACGAAATTGTACAATAGCGCCAAGTTTAGCACCGAATTGTTCACCACAATTGGAAAAAAATTAAAGTAAAATCCGATGCTAAATCCGATGCAAACTCCATTTTTGGTTGTAGTGTTAAGACCTCTAGAAGAGCTTCAAGTTCATGGTCTTTAACTATGATAGGATCGAAAGTAACTGGGGTACTTGAAGAATCTATCATATACTGAAGAGGAATCTTCAGGGGACTTCCTTGTGGCTAGTTCTTCTTAATATTTTTCTTCTTCTGCTGAGATACTTTTGTTGGCTGTTGATTGGGATGGGATGGGGTAATCAAAGATATATTTTAGGTGGAGGAGGTCAGATTAGAAGCGGCCGAAATATTTAACGTACGAACAATCGAGGTAGGGATAGAAAAAGTTGGGATGGAGGCCGCAAAGGGGGAAGCGGTCAAAGGGAGAGGTGCAATCAAATAGTTTGTGTGGTTGAATCAGGAGGGTTTAACGAAGTAGTTTGAGCTGTGGGGATGGTGGAGGGTTGTGTTTCTATAGTTGGAATCGATGGAGATGAAGATACGAAAGTACTGACCAGAGTAGTAGTGGAAGGAAGTGATTGGTTAAGTGCAACTAACGTGACTGAAGATTGGGTAAAAACTAGTGGATTCATGGGTTTTTGTGAAACTCTCTCCATTGTAACTTGGTGTACGCCTATCACTGTTGGTTTCTTCGGTGATTTTAAAGACTACTTGGAAAATTTGGTTCCAGGAGGTGGTGTTGCGGGAATTTTTGGAGGTGTGTTTGATTATCTAATGAATTGCTTTGTTACAATTTTTCTCCAATTAGGGAAGGCATGCGGTAGATTAAAAACAAACTTATGAAAATAAGGATCTTAAAGGGTGGCAACATATGCTTTCTTGGCTGGTATTTCTTTGATGGGATTCAATGAAAATGGTGGGGATTTATCAGGGACTGGAATAGGGTTTTCTTCCTAGGATTGCATTCTAATTTTAATCTTTTTGGGTTTGGAAAGGCTTACCTTGATAGCAACAGCTTTTTCGGCTAGATTCTTCTCAACCTATTGTTCGACTGTGACCTTGTTGAGAATGGAATCTTTTATGACTTGCTCATCTTATTCATGTAGTTCTTATATCTCATCCTTTGTCGGTGTGTTTAATATCAATTTCCTTTTCTTGAAACCTCTGGTTTTAAAGGTCTGATGCATTTGATATATTTGCTCAGCTACTATGGTGAGATTTTCTTTAGATAAGTTGGGATCCTAATGTTCCTCTACTTGAGATTCATCTTCTTATGTTGTTTATCTCAAAAAATTATTTGTTTATGTCGGCTTGGGATGGTTCTTCAACACTACAATAGCCAAAGGATTTTCTTCTTCTTCGACTGGGCCAAAAATTTCTAAGTATAATCTAGCGTCATACGCTTCTTCCTTCTCTCCGTCGGTCAGGGGTTGTTGTAATTCCAGGGATTCTTTACATGAAGTATATAGAATATGGTGGATTTTGTTCAAATATTTTGTCAGATCACTGAAAATGTCTTGGATGGATAGATAATAGTCTAGCTCGGTTGCATTCCCTAATCCTTGCATGAACCACACTTTTGTGCAATCGAGTTCTAGTTGGATGTGAGTAGTCGGTGGTATACTTTGGTGGATGGGTTTTGGTACCCTCTGTCTCAAAGAAGTATTCTTGAGGACTTGAAACCAATTTTCAATTCATAATCTAGTGACTTGAGGGCCTCTAGAGTTTCCCTGGGTTTGGAATATTATGAAGTTAAGCATCTGTAGTGTCAATTTTGCTGTGAATGCGGGAACCCCAAATGGAGTAATTTTATACATTTCAATCCAGATAAGTAATGACGGGTATCGGATCATTGATCCCATATCTTGACATTTTTCACATGGCGCTCTGACGATTGCGGATAGGTATTCGACCCAATTGAAGATTTTGGCTTCTGTGGCTACAACTTTTACAACTTCCCGCATATCGGGCCTAATGTCTGATGGTTGACCAGTGTTGATTAATCATATTGATACAATTATGGTAGAGAACTTGTATGGTTGATTTTGGATTTTTTTTATTACAATAACTTTTGAGTTTTTCCCTTGAGGGATCCCTGTAAATTCTTCAATTAACTTCCATTTTACACCAAATGGTACTGGCGGCCCTTGATTTAGTAATATTGTCACATGTGTGATGAGGGCACCATTAATCTCGACTAGTTCATTAAACCATATCTTACCTCTGTTGTACCTACTAACAATGTATTGCATAATCAAATCTTTCAACCCGTCGAAGTTGTCAGATTTTTTCTATGGCCAAATTATTTGCTTCCTCAGTCCATCTGTAATTCTGTAGACCCCATTCACGAAGCTCCTTCAAGTATCTTCTTCATTGTGAGATTTTCTGATTTTTGGATATTCTGGCTTTCAAAGGCGGCATGGTGACTTCTTCTATCTCCACTTGGGTTCTTTCTACTACTTTCATGGATTTAGTCATTGTGGTTGCCGTTACAAACATAAAATAATAAAACATCTAATAATAAATTACAATAATTACTAATAATAAATACCATTTATAATTTATGAGGAGATGTGAATCCTCAATAAAGGTGCCCAAGTTATATTTAAGCGGGCCATTCATTGTATTGTAAACACCATCTATTCAATATACTATTATTAATTATCAAAATGTGGGCTGCCGAATGTTAGTTTTTCATAATTTACTTCAATCTGATCTAGGATCTTAACTAAGAGAACAACATGTACAGCATATCTACAGCATATCAAACATGGACATAATAATGCAAGCACACGAGAAAATAGACACACCGAGTTTCACTGGAGAAAACCATAAAGGTGAAAAACCCCACAACTTCCTCAGAGATAGATAGAGAAATGATACAACCCAAGCATAAGAGATATACTCCTAGCAGCAGCTTCTCCTCCTCCACTAGTGCGCCACTCTCTAATGAGTGTGAGAGTGAGAAAGTGATTGATCAAATAGAGTGCCTCCCGCACTCTATTTATACTTGACTTTGCTTGCCTAATAACCTTTACTAGGTCAGCCTTAACTTAACCACATAACATAATGCTAACAGGGCTGACCCCCAATAGGGTGGTCTAATAACCCTTTAACCCACATGACTTATACAGGGCCGACCCCAAAGGGGTGGTCTAATAACCCATCAAGTATAAGTTACGACACTTACAATATAAATGACGACACGTCTGTATAGAGGAATAATAACATCTTTATAGGAATACAATATACATATATGAAATACATTCCGAAGTTACAAATACATCAACACTCCCTCTTAACTAGGAAGGTATTTCTCGACACAGGCCTTCTAGCACAAGTCTTCTTCTTTGGATCATCGTCATCAACTCATCGTCACTACTGCTGCTATCTCAATCAATCTCCAATCTACTTGTCATAGGAATTTCTACAGAGCCAGCCCTTTTTCATGCTGGATGTAGGCCCACCACCTGCAGGTCTTCATCATTACTGTCCATACTGTGGAATCCTCAGGATTTATTACGTGAGTCAACAAAACCTCGAAATAGCATCCCAGGACTGATTACGAGCACATAGCTCAACCTATCGGATCTCCTAGGACCTTTTACATGCCACTGCACAACCTGTCCACGGCCACAGAGTATAATCCTGATACTCATGATCATACTGATCATGTCATCTCAGCGAGCAAACCATCAATTAGGTACACCTCAGGACTGATTACACTGCCTCTACAAAACCTGCAAGATCTCCCAGGATTGATTACATTGCCTTTGCAAAACCTACAAGAGCATCTCAGGACTGATCATATGCCTCTGCAAAACCTCTATACCATACTGTCACATCATCATCTTCAGATCACCTCATAGTCCACGTCCACGGAGCAAAACCCAGATGCACACACACACATCACTTACACTCACTGGCATGGAAGGACTTTCCTCTGACCATCCGAGAAAGGCTCAGCACTTACACTCACCAAAATGGAAGGACTTTCCATTGACCATGTCAGAACGGCTACAACAATTACATCATGACAATGGAAGGAATTCCCTTTGACCATGTCGGAAAAGCTTAGAAATTACATCATGACCATGGAAGGACTTTCCTCTGACCATGTCGAAAAATCCACGCCCAGCTCTTACATCTCACCATGGAAGGACTTTCCTCTAACCATGTGAGAATGGCCCAGCCCTCACATCTCACCATAGAAGGAATTTCCTCTGACTATGTGAGAATGGATCCGCCCAGCCCTTACATTTCAACATAGAAGGACTTTCCTCTAACCATGTGAAAATGGCCTAGCCCTTACATCTCACCATGGAAGGACTTTCCTCTAACCATGTGAGAATGGCCCTGTGTGCATCTATGTCTCCGGACTCATCACTTCCCCTTGGAAGGTATCTCAACCTGAAGTACACCAAGTCTCCCTCTGAAGTATTCAAACTTCACTCTGGCCAACGGCTTGGTCAACACATCAGCTATCTGCTCGTCCATCGCAACATACAAGAGATTCACTACTCCTCTCTGCACCATATCCCTGATATAGTGATACTTGATCTCAATGTTCTTCGACTTGTCATGGAACACTGGGTTCTTCGACAACTTCACACAACTCTGGTTGTTGTAATATATACAAGTAGCACCGAGCTAGAGATCAAACAAATCAGACAGTAGCTTCCTAAGCCATACTTCCTCACAATTAGCCGAACAAGATGCGACATACTCTGCTTTGGCTATACTCAGAGCCACACGGGACTGCTTCCTGCTAAACCAAGAGATCATACCAGATCCCATACTAAAGCAGCACCCCGAAGTGCTATTCCGATCAATGGCACTGTCTTCCCAATCCAAATCAACATAACCTTCCAAGTTAAACCTTTGATTCACCTCATACTTGAGCCCATAATCAACTGTACCCTTCAGGTACCTCAAAATATGCTTTGCGGCTATCAGGTGAACATGTCTCAAATCTGTCAAGTACTGGCTCAAGGTGTTCACCGCAAAGCAGATGTTTGGTATCGTATTCGTCAGGTACATCAAGGACCCAATCATCTGACGATACATCGTAGCATCAACCGGCTCAGATGAAGCATCACATAGAAGCTTCAGGTTTGATGCCATAGGTGTGTCCATGGCCTTGTAGTTCATCATCCCAAACCTCTTCAGGATCTCTACTGCATACTTCCCTTGTCCAAGGAGGATTCCATCTGCACTCTGCCACACCTCCATACCAAGAAAGCAGTGCATCATACCCAAGTCCTTCATCTTGAACTCGGCAGCAAGCTTCCTCTTCGTGTCGGCAATCAATCTATCCTCACCTGTTACAAATAGGTCATCTACATACAATACTAGTATCACTAGATTTCCTTCCTCAACCTTGTAGTAAAGGTTGGAATCCGCTTTACTCTTGGTAAATCCCAAACTAGATAGGAAGCCATCTATCCTGCCATACCAAGTCCTGGGTGCCTATTTCAAACCATACAGAGCTTTCTTCAGTTTGCACACATGTGACTCTTGGTCATGTGTCTCAAACCCGAGTGTCTGCTCCACATACACTTCCTCTTCGACTACACCATTCAAGAAAGTTGTCTTGACATCCATCTAGTGTATCTTCCATTTCATCACTGAAGCCAGAGCAAGTACTAATATGATGGAAGTGTACCTGGCTATAGGTGCAAAATTCTCTTCATAATCAATCCCTCTTTCTGGGAGAAGCCACAAGCTACAAACCTCGCTTTGTATTTCTCCATGCTACCATCTGCAGCATGCTTGATCTTATAGATCCATTTGGAAGTCACAATGGACTTCCCTTCAGGTCTTGGGACTACATCCCAAACATCATTCTTCGTGATCGACTGGTACTCCTCGATCATGGCATTCTTCCTGAATCCTGGGAACTTCAATATCTTCAATAGATAACTTTGTTGTTGAACAAATGTTGTAGTCCTTCTTTTGTAGGTGATGGTATACGATCTTTCCTACAAAGCAAGTTAAATTGAATGATTAGAAACATCTCATAGTTTTCAGAACAAATTCTTACACAAAGAAATATGTCATATGGTCATGCAATTATTTTAGCCAATGCTTTCAATACAACATTTATCCATATCCTGTAACTTTCTAGATGCCTTCCAATCTCTACTAGAACAATGTTAAGAGTGTGCACAACTCCCAACATGTCAGCAAAGAGGTTTCATTCTAGATAAGTAGCAATGGAATGTTGTATAGTGCCATAGGCCACTTACCCATCACATGCATATTAGTAGTATATTGTTCATTAATGCAATTATTCTAATATGCATAATACACACCCTAAGTCTAGGAACATAAGCATATGCATCATTGAACAATATTATTTAAACAAACAAATATGCAAGAAATGACAATTCAAATACTTATCTTTGTTTGGTTTGTAGGGTGGACTCCCTCTCAATATTTGCTTCCTTGCAGGAACTACTGGAGTGTGCTCCCTCTTGATCTTTGCTTCCTCGATTACCTGTCCTTGAACTTATATCCAACCTTGATCACTTATGCATACTTACTAGTATCATCATTATGTTATCCTCGAGGTCTCATACATACATTCATTAGTATAATCTCAATACTATCAAAACACAATAATCTTAAACATGTATAGTCATGATCATTTCAAACACAAATAATAAACATTAGTATTCAAGGTTTCATGGAATACTTCCTTTACTCATGCATATTCTTATTTGACCAAAGGACTTTTCTGGTTAGTCATATCATCAATCAAGGTAGGAGACATAATATGCATAAACCCTTTATTAATTACATTTCTAACTTCATGAATAATCATTATCAACCATACATCAGTATAAGATCCTAACACAAGGTAGGATTCTAACTTGATATAGGAAAAACATACCTAGTTATCATATTTGCTAGTTATGTCTAGCAATGTCTTCTTGTTCTCTTCAATGACTTGTGCTAGTAACCTGCATATCTCATAGGTTAATCATTATAGAACCAAGTTATACATACCTCATAAGTAGATCTTCTATGTGATCCATGACAGTGGATGAATCTTTGTCTTCATGTCAACATGGTCATATGTTCTTGAACTAGAACATGATTTGTCTTTCTTGATGTACCTTTCATGTTAGCGGACAACATCAACCTCATACAACACCACAATGCATTAGTACAATCATAAGTGTCAAAACCCTAATCAATGAATATTTGCATTCATAATTTCATTAAGGTGATACGACAAGTCTAAAGTTAATCAAGATTGTACTAAACTTAATGAAGACAAACATACCATAAAATTAATCATGAACAGATCTCGAAACATACATGGATAAGTCATACCTGTCGAGATTGCTTGTAATCTTCTTATGTAAGGCCTTAGCTTCATATCCCTCTGAAACTAGAACTTCTTCACTTATGCAGGTGACCAATCCATTCTCTTATAGGATTAACCCAATCCACTTGATTTGCAGAAACTGGATCTGGAGCTAGATTAGGGTTTGTTAGGGAAACCTTAAAAAATTCAAATTTTGAATTTCAAACTTCTGAAAGGATAGAAAGATGCACCTTGATGAGATGATCAACCCGGTATACTCAAAATTTGAAAACTGCAAAGTTTCACCCCTCAAATTTGCTTTTCAATCTTCCGGATTCACTAGGGAGGACCCTGAATTAGGGTTTGAGTTTCCTAGAGCTTCACTCAACCAAATAGTTTGATCCAAAGCTCTAAACTTCTATTTTTCCAAGGATCTTCTAGCTATGGTCACAGATTTCAAAAATTCCCATTTTTTGCAGAAGCCCTAATTTTTTACCTTTCTTATCAAAGTCCCGAACTAGGGTTTCATCAAGCCCGACCTTCTTCCCAACCAAAAAATTTGATCTTGGTCTCTAAATTTCAATTTTGATGAGGATCATCCAGCCATGGTCTCCGATACAAAAATTCCAACATTCTTCGAAACCCTAAATTCCCGGAGCCATGAATGAAGGTGCTCAAAATCCAATTCTGTTTTGACAGAAATATGCACCTGATTGCTTCCGGTGTAACTCCAAAATTTTAGATCTATAGGGTATGAAAATTCTTCTTGTGGTATCCTGACCTGTTGTCTTTCCAACCCCATAGGTCTAACCTCAAATGGATTCTCTGAGAGAGAGTTATTCCAAGTGTCGCAACGTGACCTGTTTATGGGATAAACCAAGAGAGCGAACTTGTACGAAGTGCCACATGTCCCTGGTTCAATTTCGGCCTCTTAAAATCGTACCTGTGAAAGTATAGTCCGTGCCCTACCTTCTACATTTTACTAAATTTCATTTGGAGCTTCCTAGTCCAAGTTGTGACATTTTTTCCTAGGTCACGTGTTTAAGACTCAGATCTGGAAGAGGCAGAAACCCTATATTGTACAGATCATAAATCTGAAAGTGCAATGAATTAGAGGATCTCCTTTGGAAAAAGGGTACATGGGGATATTATCTTCGACTTGTAATATTTTTAGATCCTGAAACCTCTCCAAAATGAATTTATAGTGAAATTTCTACGATGACTGGTTTTTTCTATATCAAGCCCTAGCTTCGCAAGTGCAACAAGTGTCATAAATGCCATACCATGCCTTCTTTCAGGCTAGCTCTGATACCATGTTAGTTTTTCAGAATTTTCTTCAATCTGATCTAGGATCTTAACTGAGAGAACAACATGTATAGCATATCTACAACATATCATTCATGGACATAATAATGCAAGCACACAAGAGACAATAGACACACCGAGTTTCACTAGGGAAAACCATAAAGGTGAAAAACCCCACAACTTCCTTAGAGATATATAGAGCAATGATAAAACCCAAGCATAAGAGGTATACTCCTAGCAGCAGCTTCTCCTCCACTAGTGTGCCACTCTCCAATGAGTGTGAGAGTGAGAAAGTGATTGATCAAATAGAGTGCCTCCTGCACTCTATTTATACTTGACTTGACTTGCCTAATAACCTTTACTAGGTTGGCCTTAACTTAACCACATAGCATAATGCTGACAAGGACGACCCCCAATAGGGTGGTCTAATAACCCTTTAACCCACATGACTTATACATGGCCGACCCCAACAAGGTGGTCTAATAACCCATCAAGTATAAGTTATGACACTTATAATATAAATGACGACACTTACGTATAGAGGAATAATAACATCACTATAGGAATACAATATACATATATGAAATACATTCCGAAGTTACAAATACAACACCGAATACCTGTGGGAGTTTTAGAATTATTACTCGCGTTAAGAATATTTTACGCTCCATTGGTATTAGATATTTGTTGCTTGATCCCGACCCTTGGCCATCGCTTCTCAAAGATTCTTTGATTTAAACGGATCCTTGATTCGCTTTGTTTTTGGCCATTTAATTCTGGAATTCTAAAAAAAAACTCATTTCACACACTCAGGAGACCCCTTCACCAACCAAATCCCACACTCCCACTCTCATTCCCCTGCCATGTTCTTCGCCTGCACACTTCTCCACCCAGCTATGCACTCCCTCCATCACAGCCATTCTCCACATCTCCTTGCTCCATCTCACACCTACCACACCTTCTCATCCCCATCACCTACCCCTGCAAAATACCTGCTCCCATCTCCACTACCAAGCACCCTTGTTCACTCTGATTCCCTCGCAGCTCTCCCCTCATCCCCCTCACACCTCCATGCAGTCCCTTTGCAACCCTATGTCCCTCCTCCTCTCCACCTGCCATATCTCCCATCGACACTTTCCCATCTTGGCTCTCTTCGTGACACTGCTCTCTCATTGCACAACTACGCCTCCACTCTCACAGTCACCCTCTTGCACCCTCCCACAATGCCCTCTATTTCTCCCACCGCGTCTTCACTCCTTCCAGACCTCCACTCCCACCATCTCTCTACACCGATGCTCTTCAATCTCGTGCTCTTCACTCCTCCCTCTCATCCCTCCTCCCTCCGCCTATTTCCATCTCCTCTATGCAATACCGCCCCCCTCTCATCCTCATCCTCTTCCCACCCTATGCTCTCGCTCATACTCCCCATCTTCCACTCCATACCACTCCACGTCCTCCACAAATCCTTTTTCCCTTCTCCATACCACTCCACCACTTTCCTCCAATCTGCCAAACCCGCTCCACATAATATCCTACACAAAGAAAACAAAAATTAATAAAAATATTATAATAATAAGATTATTATTATTAAATAATATTGTCTTATATTGACTTTATTCCCCCCCCCCAAATTTTTTTTTGATAATATTAATATTATTATTATACCTTAATAATAATTATTATTATATCAATTTGGTAATTGTATAAATTAATTACAATTATTATTTTACAAAAAAAGGGGAAAAGAAGACAAAGTTGTTAGAAAAACAGGATCACAGAGCAATAACAATACACAGAAATGCAAAGATAATCACACACACATTACAAGAGAGACACAGATATATCGTGGTTCACCCAACTTGGGCTACGTCCACACTGAAGTTGCCAGTCCTTATTATTATTCCGTCCAGCAAAGTGAAGAGATACAACCTGCAGCATAACCAATGCACTTCCTCTTCACTGTCTCACAGTCTCTCTTCCTGATCTCAGAGATCTTTACAATGCATAAAACCTAATACATCAACCCTAGTCGTATTACAATGTCTTTCTTTTATAAGGGAGATACAATGGGAAAATACCATAGGTTACCCAAAACCATGGGCCCATAAAACAACCCCAAAAATTTCCTTCAGGGGCTTCGCCCCTGGACCCCACACCCCCCCCCCGTTGGGGTGACTGTACAGTCCTTTTTACATATCATATAAAGTTGGGGTACAAACACGGCTGAATAATAAAATCTCTGAATCTGGAGATCAGGATCCACAACCAACAATCTCCCACTTGGAGACTGATCACAACAACTCCACCGCTGTTGCACTTGCTGGACCTTGGACTTGGAAACTTTATCATCTTCACCTTCATGCTAGAAGGCCAGCTAAAACAAAGTAGGAACTCAGTTTATCTCTGGTCACTACCTTTGTGAACATGTCTATAGGATTCTGGCTAGTGTGTATCTTTTCTAACTTCAATAGTTCATCTTCGAGAACATAGCATATGAAATCGTACTTGAGCTATATATGTTTAGTCCTGGAATGGAATGCTGAGTTCTTTGCAAGATGAATGGCACTCTGGTTGTCACTGTTCAACCTTCTATCCTTCTACTTCTTACCCAATTGCTCCATAAACCTTTGCAACCAAATCATCTCTTTGCTAGCCTCTGTAACAACAACATAATCTACTTCTGTTGTTGAAAGTGCAACAACCTTCTGCAGCTTCGAAATACAACTTATTGTTGTTCCACCTACAGTAAACACATACCCTGTGGTGCTTCTCCTACTATCCTTATCACCTGCCATATCTGCATCAACATATCCCTGTAGAACAGTGTCTGAACCTCCAAAACATAATGCCTGAGTGGTAGTACCTCTCAAATACTTGAGAATCCACTATACTGCCTTCCAATGTTCTTTACCTGGATTGTTCATATATCTTCTCACAACTCCCACATCTTGTGCAATATCTAGTCTTGTGCACACCATGGCATACATCAAGCTGCCAACTGCTCATTAATAGGGAATCTTGGACATGTAATTTGTCTCTTCCTATGTCTTGGGACACATTTCCTTACTTAGATTGAAATGGCTAGCCAAAGGTGTACTTACTGGTTTTGCATTCTGCATTTTGAATCTCTCCAACACCTTTTGTATGTACTCACTCTGAGACAATGTCAATTTGCGATTTTTTCTGTCTCTCGTTATTCTCATACCAAGGATTTGCTTTGCAGCACCCAAATCCTTCATCGTAAATGAATTAGCTAGCTTCATTTTGAGTACATTTATATCCTGCATGGTAGACCCTGCAACAAGCATGTCATCCACATACAATAACAAGATAATATATCTTTCATTGTCTAGATTCTTGAAATAAACACAGTGGTCAGAATGACATCTACTATAACCTTGTTCTGTCATAAACCTGTCAAATTTTAAATACCACCGCCTTGGAGCTTGCTTCAAGCCATACAAACTCTTTTTCAACCTGCATACCAAGTTCTCCTTAGCTTTGAACTCATACCCTTGTGGCTACTACATATATATCTCTTGCTCCAAATCCCCATGTAGAAAGGTTGTTTTTACATCTAACTATTCAAGATGCAAATCTTCTACCGCCACTAGACTTAAGATAGTCCTAATTGAAGTCATCTTAACAACAAGAGAAAATATTTCATCAAAATCTATACCTTTCTTTTGTGCAAACCCCTTTACAACAAGTCTGGCCTTGTACCGCTTCTTGCCTCCTTCTTCTTCCTTCAACCTGTAAATCCATTTGTTCTGCAATGCTCTTTTACCAGCAGGAAACATAACCAAATCCCAAGTCTGGTTTCCTACCAATGAGTCCATCTCCTCATTCATGCCTTACTCCCACTTCTTTCTAGTTTCCACCTGCATTGCTTCTTCATAACATTTTGGTTCACCATCATCAGTCATCAACAAATAATACATTGAAGGAGAGTATCGTTCAGGGAGTCTACTTAACCTAGTAGATCTTCTTGCAGTTGCAAGAGTTTCAGGCACTTGCTGCTGTTCTTGATTTTCTGGCACCTTTGGAACTTCATTTTCTGTAATTTCATCAAGTATTGTGTACTCTGTGTTTTCCTTTTCCTATTTCTTTCCCTGCAACTGATATTTATACATGACCTTTTCATTGAATATGACATCTCTACTTCTAATGATTTTGTGATTTTCATAATCCCATAAACGATAACCAAAATCATCAACCCCATATCCAATAAAAGTACATTTCTTAGATTTAGCGTCAAGCTTTGTTCTATTTTCTTTATCAATATGGACAAATGCTTCACAACCAAACATTCTTAGAAATGATTAGTTTACCTTTTTATCTGTCCATGCCTCCTCTAGAATACCACCATCCAAAGCACTTGAAGGTCCTCTGTTTATTAAATAAACAACAGTATTTACAACATCTTCCCAAAACTGTAAGGGCAACCCTGCATGCAATTTCATACACCTTGCACACTCCATGATCGTTCTGTTCATCCTTTCTGACACACCATTTTCTTGTGGTGTTCCTGGGACTGCCTTCTCTCTACGAATCTCATGGTATGAACAGTAACTATCAAACTCCTTGCCGCAGTACTCACCTCCATTATCAGATCTAAGACACTTCAACCTTTTTCCTATCTCATTCTCAACCAAAGCTTTCCACTTCTTAAAAGTAGCAAAAACATCAGATTTCTGTCTAATGCAATAAACCCAAGTTTTCCTAGTTGCATCATCAATAAATGTAACATAATAATGAGAGCCACCAAGAGATTATACCTGAGCCGGTCCCCATATATCTGTATGCACTAGCTCTAACTTTTCATTCTTCTTCTGTTTCCCAACCCTAAGAAATCTGACTCTCTTCTGTTTTCCATAAACACAGTTCTCACAGAATTCCAAACTTACCTGCTTCAAATCTAGTAGCAACTTCCTTGAGTGGAGAATTTGCATCCTCTTCTCACTCATGTGGCTAAGCCTATGATGCCACAATGTTGTATCTATTCCTGTGGAAGCTAAAGAAATAGAATGGTCAGTATTATGAGGACATAAATACAGCATACCTACCTTGTCTCCTTTTTCTATCACCATTGATCCTTTAGTGATCTTCCACCACTTTTCTCCAAATGTAGATAGACAGCCGCCATCTCCCAACTGCCCTATTGAGATTAGATTTCTTTTCATAGCAGGAATATGCCTAACATCTTTTAACAGCCAGTCAGTTCCATTCTTAACTTTTATCCATACCTTACCTATTCCAACAATTTTACATGGTTCATCATCACCCAATAAAACATGTCCAAAATCGCTTGGAACATAATCATGAAAGTATTTCCTATGGGGTGTAGCATGACATGAAGCCCCTGAATCTACTACCCAATAATCACTAGTATTATCTAATGCAAGAATCAAAGCATCTTGTAACACATCACCTACTACATTTGCTTCCTGGGTAGTTTCCTTCTGTGCATCTCCTTTCTTCTTTAGAGATCTGCAGTCTTTCTTCAGATGTCCTTTCTTTCCACAGTTCCAGCACTCTATCTTTCCCAGTCTGGACTTGGATCTGCCCATTTTAGACATCCCATGATTACCTTGGCTCTTTCCTCTCTCCTTTTGTCTTCCCCTGGTCTCCATGGTCAACGCATTACCTGATGTCTCACCTGTTCTTTTTCTTTGCATTTCCTCGCTAAGAATAACACCAATAACATCATCAAATTTCAAGGTGTTTGAACTAGAGATAGAGTCACTTACAGCCATGACCAAGCTATTCCAGCTTTCTGGAATTGAAAACAAGATTATAAGAGCCCTAACCTCATCATCAAAGTTCGCACTTACAGAACTTAGTTGATTTGTAACCGTATTAAACTCATTTAAATGATTAGTAACAGATCCACCTTCAGACATCTTCATATTAAATAAACACTTCATTAGAAATACCTTATTGGAGGCCGAGGGTTTTTCATACAGCTTACCCAATGCGCTCATCAAACCCTCTATTGTCGTTTCTTTTGAGATATTGAAAGCCACCAATGAAGGCAGGGACAACTGTATTGTTCCCAATGCCTTTCTATCAAGAACCTACCATTCTTCGTCCTCCATAGCCACCGGCTGCTTTGCTCTTCCTCCCAATGGCAGGAATAGATCCTTCTGGTACAGATAGTCCTCCATTTGCATCTTCCATAACTGGAAGTTTTGGCCATTAAACTTCTCAACCTTAAACTTTCATTCTTCGGCCATTTCTCCCACTCAAACCAGAAACCCTAGCTTCATGCGAGTTTATCTGCCAAATAGACCTTTGG
This sequence comes from Larix kaempferi, assembly GCA_027924585.1. Lineage (NCBI taxonomy): Eukaryota > Viridiplantae > Streptophyta > Pinopsida > Pinales > Pinaceae > Larix > Larix kaempferi. The sequence continues at coordinate 19,389,999 of BSBM01000445.1, read as the reverse complement.
CTCTAATACAAATTGTTAGAAAAACAAGATCGCAGAGCAACAACAATAAACATAAATGCAAATATAATCGCACACACATTACAAGAGAGACACAGATATATCATGGTTCACCCAACTTGGGCTACATCCATACTGAAGTTGCCAGTCCTTATTATTATTCCATCCAACAAAGTGAAGGGATACAACCTGCAGCACAATCGTTGCACTTCCTCTTCACTGTCTCACAGTCTCTCTTCCTGATCTCAGAGATCTTTATAATGCATAAAACCTAATACATCAACCCTAGCCGAATTACAATGTATTTCTTTTATAAGGGAGATACAATGAGAAAATACCATGGGTTACCCAAAACCATAGGCTCGTAAAACAACCCCAAAAATTTCCTTTAGGGGATTCGCCCCTGGACCCCCCAGACACTGGTGGGGAGAGGCTTCGCCCGCCCCACACCCCCCCGTTGGGGTGACTGTATAGTCCTTTTTACATATCATATAAAGCTGTGGTACAAACATGGCTGAATAATAATATCTCTAAATCTGGAGATCATGCTCCACAGTCAAAAAAGGAGTCAAGGTCAAACAAAGACCATTAATCATCGAAGAAGAGAAAGCGAAGTTAAAGAGAAGTCGTAATCGCAAACAATGGAAAACACATATGTGGTAATAAATTCGTAGTTACAAGAAGCATTGGACGAGTTAGAGCAATATAAAGTGACCAATAAAGATCTTCAATTTGAGATTAGGAAGCAAAAATTGTTTACTCATTCAGAAGAACGGGAGAATCAATGCTTGAAAGTTAAAAAATATGAGTTAGAAAAAGCTAATAAAGAATTCAAGAAAATGTTATCAGATAAAGATGAGAAAATATCACATTTAGAAATTCATAACCAAAAGCTTGAAGACCAAATCAGAAAGTCAAAGAATGACGAAGAATCACCATATACAAGCGATAACAATTTAAGAGAAGAAATAAGCATCTAAACAATCTCATCATAGACAAAGATATTGAATTGGCGTAAGTCCAAAGAAAGTTAGAAAGTCAAGAATCAAAGATAGGTCGACATCAACAACAGAATAAAGAACTCCAGCAGAAGTACGACAACACTAAAAATACGCACAAGACGGAAATTACGAAAATCAATAACTCATTATCAAACAATATCGAATAACTATCTCGACTAAGAAACCATAACAAGACGTTAATTGGAAAAATCAGGAAGTTAAAAAGTACTAAGAATATAGAACAATCAAACTAAGATACTGAATGAAAAATAATAGATAAGGAGGAATAAAACTAGCACCTAAGAAATTTTAATCAAGAACTAGAGGAACAAATCAAGAAGTTAAAAGAGGACAAAAAGTCGCAAGACAAAAGGTCAGAGAAGATTCTGAGTGCGAAAAATCCAAAAGGAGGCATCTAGACTCTCCAGAAAACAAATTCAAGTTGAGGAAGAAGAAACAAAAACAAATTTGGTCCTCATCACAGTTAAAAAAGAAGTCAATCCACCATAAAAATGAATGATAAAAACTCCTTATCAACACCCCAATTATAAAATTCATTTTGACCAATGATAGGGTTAAAATGAACATAAACAGAGAATTTATGATTTCAGATGCGAAGGAACACAAAATCTACAACCTAAACAAGAAACAGGAAGATTTACCCAACAAGGCGACCAACATTCAACTCCAATGAAGGTAAATATCAGATGGATCACTTCCCGGGAAATGCAACATTTCAGTTCAGGGATTCGGAAATTGTATCGCCATGTTTCAAGTATCGGTGTTACAATTTTAGAGGGACATGAGAATAAGGTACAAACAAAAATAACTGATAAGTCCTTCACTAAACAAATATTTGAGGACAAAGATTCCCTTAAGGGGAAGGCAATGTTACAAACATAAAATAATAAAATATCTAATAATAAATTACAATAATTACTAATAATAAATATCATTTATAATTTATGAGGAGATGTGACTCCTGAATAAAGGTTCCCAAGCTATATTTAAGTGGGCCATTCATTGTATTGTAAACATCATCTATTCAATATATTATTATTACTTATCAGAATGTGGGCTACCGAATACCCGTGGGAATTTTAGAATTATTACTGGAGTTAAGAAGCTTTTACGCTCCAGTTGCTTTCTTTGGAGCCATATTGGTTGTGTTTCCAAGTGTAGGTACTAGGCTAGGAAGTTTTTGGATTTCTAGGTCCTATTGTGTTTGCTCAATTTCTTTGCAAAAAATTTCCCAACTCTGTTCTAGTTCTTCATTTATAACTTCATCGCTTGGTACGCATTCAATTCGGGTAGGTGACGACATTAAATGTGGGGAGAGTGGTTGACATTTACTTTGCACATGTGGTGAGTATTTTGGTCCAAGATTTGGTCGATGTTCTTCATAACTTCTTCGACAAGGTCTATCATGATAGATTTCAATCGATCGATTTGTTCTCTGTCATTTTGAATGCTCCATCATAGGTTGTCTATTAGTTTATACTCGTAATCCAATTCTAGGTGGGGTTCTCTAGTTCATCCTCATGGTTTTCCTGGCCTCATTTTGCTTGCTCCAGTCTACCGTCATTGTATTGCAATTGTTCCTGCCAACATCCATGTCTTAGACCCTTTTTATACAGGTTTTGGTGTAAGTTATTTTTTCATAACCGTTTTTCTATAATTACTTAACTAATGTGGTTAGTGTAACTAATATACAAATTAACTACAAACCTAGGGCACAATGGTTGACCAAATGGAGATACATCCATTGGTCGACATCATGCTGGTTCTATGTTTTATATCTTTTTATTCTTCTGCCATTGACGAATTTTGTAAAAATCTTCCTTGTAATGTCTTCAGTCGAACCAACCCATTGTTGTTTAGTTCTTCGACTATGTATGGACCAAGCTAGGATGTATGTAGCTTTTTTTGTTTTCCTTTTATTTTACTATCATATAATAATGCTAGGTCACCCACTGAGATATATTTCATTTTTATATTACGATCGTGCCAAGATTTTTGTTGTTGTTTTTGTACTTACTGATGGTGAATTTATATTTGTCGTTTCTCTTCTAGTTTTGTTAGATCGAAATTTCTATTCTCTTTTGCCTTGACAATATCTAAATGAAGCATGTTGTAAATTACTGGTTCCTATTGTTTAAAATGCAGCAAGAGGAATGCTTCCTATCCATAGATGAGTTTAAAGGGCATTTTTCCTGTCAACCATTTATATGTTGTTCAATAAGCCCATAATATAGTAGGTATCTTGTCGTCTATATCAATATTGCAAATTTTTGTTACTCCTTTTGTTAAAGTTTTATTGAATGCTTCAATGGCTCCAATCAATTATGGATGATATGTTGATTTATTTTGATGTTCGATCATAAATTTTGAATTTGGTTGTCATTGATGTCAAAGGAGTTCAGTAATGACAAAGGAGTAATCAAGGACATGCTAACAGGGCAAACTCAGTGGAAGACAAAGGAATAACAAAGGAAGTGATGACATGGCGTGTATGATGATGTGGCATGGTTGATGAAGATGAAAATCCACCTAATGGTGCTTTAGTACCTTCATGATGTAATTATTACAATTTAACCTAGTTATATAGAGATTCGTCAGTTTGGAGAAATTCTAAAAAATGGCTAAGTATTGGAAAATTGGTCCAAGTGGCCTTGGGAAAATGCCCATCGTACCTCATAGGAGAATGATAAAAATTATCTAAAACTATAATGTTATAGCTTGTTAAATAGGCTATCTTACCATGGTCGCAGTTCTCAAAGAGGGTGTTTGATGACAAAGTTAAAAGCCTTCCAAAATAGGGTTTCAGGTTGTTGTTGCACCAGTGGTAGTAAAACTACCTAAGTGGCCTTAGGAAAATGCCCGCCATAATTCATAGGTTAAAGTAAATTCCCACACCATATGGTCGGGATGAATCTTGTTGATTTGTCTACCTGAAAATGGTATCATATTGCCTTGAGAGAGTCTGAGGAGGAAGCTATGGGTATGCCAAAACAATGTTTCAGACAGATTGCTACAGTCTAAAAAAATGCAAATATTGTCTAAGTATAAAATTACTGGTAAAACTACCTGAATGAACTCAGTGAAATGCCTTCCATTTTCTATGGTTGATGTATTAAAATATTTTGAGGGTATGGGTCTCTAGAATGTGGATTGGTGCATCCAACCATATGATTGTCTTGTCCAAAGAGTCTCTTTAGGTGAAGATATTGAATATGCCAAAAGTGCCTCCCAGCTTGATTTGCACTGCTTTAGAAAAATTCCCGTCGAGGAGAGAGAAAGAAGCTTCAAAGGATGATATTGGTTTGGATGGAATCACCTTGTTGGCCTCTATCCGTTGGGTGTCTCACACTTCCAATTTGAGGAAAATAAAAATCTCATGTTACCCTATGGTTTGACAATTTTATGTCAAAGTGTTGAATCAACAGTTTAAAAAACCATTTTCAGATGCCTGCCAGATGAAGAGTGTGTATAAAAAAATTTAAAGGGTGACATGTATTTGTTCCTTGTTGAAATGGTTATCCAGTCATGTTTTCAGTTTGCCTTATGATGGTCACATGTGCAAGAAATTAACCTGCCAAATTGAGAAAAACCTCGTTTTGCATATTATGAACAAATGGAATTTGGCGAAGTGTTAAAATCAGAAGGTTGAAGAGGCATTTGGAAATTCCCGCAAGGAAGTGTACTTATGATGATAAATTCATCAGTTGGTATGGGCTTGTTCATTTATGATCTATCAATCTAGTCATGGTCTCAGAATTTACTCTGGAGGTTACATGTGCGAAATACAAGCCTGCCAAATTGAGAAAAAGTTTGTCTTGTTGTCTAAATGAAGGTTGAGAGGCATTTGGAAGTGCCGGACATAAATTGTTCTTGAGTTGAAAATTTTATCAGATGACATGGGTTTGTTCCTTAATGATTTTTCCATATGGTATCATATTTTCCTCTGGAGGTTACACGTGAGAAATACAAACCTACCAAATTGAGAAAAATTATGCTTGCTTGTTAAAAATAAATAAAATATGTTAGTGTTAAACACGGGAAGTTTAAAAGGCCATTTGGAAATGTCCGCCATAAATTGACCTTGTGCTGATAAATTCTCCAAATGGCATGGGTATGTTCCATGATGAACTAGCCATCTAACCATGGTGTCAGATTCCTCTTTGGTAGGCACACATGTGAAAAATTGAGTTCCCAAGTGGATGAAAATTTTTGTTTTACATAGAAATCTGAATAAGCCTGAAAATATATGTTAACAAGTCTTTATTTAAATTGCCCAGCTAAGTCAATTTAATAAAAATTAAGATGTTATGAAATAGAAGAAATTAACTACCAGCTATTTATCAAAGCAAGTTAGTTAAATTCAAGAAGTATTTTTTATGAAGTGGTGCGTTTGATAAAAAGGTAATTTCTAGATTGAAGGACGCAATTATGGAAAAAGGGTGATGATAAGCTACATGAATAATAAGAGATAATAAGGAATAGTTTATTAAATAAAAAAACGGAATTGATCTTTAAATAGGGTTTGTTATTTAATTAACAAAACAAAGTTTATCTTTAGAAAAGGTTTTTTATTTAATTAAAAACACAGTTGATTTTTAATTAAAAAAATAGGGTTTGTTATTTATTTAATAAACAAAATGTTAATCTTTTTGAAGAGGCACGAGTGGGATAAGGCACAAGTACAGATTGAAGAGAATCAATGGTTAAAGGATGAATTAGATAATATATAAGCAAGAATTTGTGATGGAAGGAAGATGTCTCAATAACCCAGCTAAAAGAAGAAGAAAGAACAGTCAGAGGCAAATAAAATGAAGTAATAGGATTGAAGAAAAGCATATATGAAGTTGTACAGAGACCAAAGAAATAAAAGGAAGAATAGAGGATGTCTGCTGAGTGTTTAACATGAATATTTGATGCAGTACATAATTCAAAGAATGTAAGAAAATAGCAGTATTGTCTCTATGGTCAGAATTGATGATTTGCAACAGAGGACAGAGAACAAAAGATACAGTAAGAAGTTCTTGAAGTTATGAAAAACAAAGACTATGGTGGTAGGGTGGTGCTAGGGAGGGATACATGCCTGCAATGGGTTTGTAGCCTCCTTCCAGTTGTAGCTGGTAAATAGGGTGTCAAAGCATCCTTTCAGTAGTAACTGATAAACCAGGGGCTCATAGCCTCCTTCTAGTAGTTGATGGTAAATAGGGTGTTGAAGCATCCTTTCAATAGTAGCTAATAAACCAGGGGGTTGTAGCCTCCTTCCAGTGGAATCTGGTAAATAAGGTGCAGTAGCATCCTTGTATGTTGTAGCAGGAAGAAACTAGGGTGTTGTAGCATCCTTCAGTTGTAGCTGAGAAACTTGGGGATTGAAGTCTCTAGCAAGTTGTAGCTTGCAAAAACTATTGTAAATATAATTTTGCAGTATAGAAAGAGTTTGTGGTTTTCCCAATTGGGATTCCACGATAAAAAAATTTGTTATGTGTATCTTGTTGATTCGATGTTTTAATTACTATCAAAAAGTGGTTTAAATTGTTAAAAAGATAACAATACTAATTCACCCCCCCTCTCAGTATTGACCAATATTCCAATAATTGGTATCAAAGCAGGATCCTTCACTACAATCTAAACCACTGGAAGGAAAATCCTATTAAAAACCACTATGGATCAACAAGAAGGGATTTCACCCAACAGAGCTGTAGTACGTAATAAAGAAGAATATGCATATTGGATTAAAAGAATGAGTGCATACTTACAATCATTAGGATATGCTATATGGAATTCAATAATCTATGATTACATCCCACCAAAAATAATAAGGACTACATCTCAGAAAGAGTCCAAGAAAAATAACTCAAGGGAAATGGAGGCCATACTTGATGGATTAACTCAACCCATCAAAGAGAAGGTAGGACAATGCATCTCAGCTAAGGAACTCTGGGTCAAATTGGAGAAACTTTACTCAGTTGAACAAAGAGTAGAAGCAAGCCTTGCTATTCTCGAGGATGCTAGTGAAGATGGAGAAAATATATTCACGGAGATAGTAAATCAAGCTTTACAAGAAGAATCAGATATGGAATAAGAGTTGGACCTAGAGGCTGAACTCATGTGTTCTCTTAAGGAAATTGAAAAATGTAGAAGAAGGAACAAATCCTTGAAAGGACTATTGTCAAAATACCAAGAAGAGTTAGTGTCAAAAGAAGAGGAAGTCAAGACCCTCTAAGAAAAGCTGCACAAATCAAGTCAACAAGTGATGGTTAGCATGAAAGAGGCTGAGAGCTTAAAACAAGAAGTCTCCAAATTCAAGGAGAAAATACAAGACTCTAAAAGACTTGAAGAAAAAGTTATTTTGCTTAGAAAGATGCTTGATAAAGAATCTATTAAATCAAAATTTGAGAACATCTCAAAGACTTTAGATGAAATCCTAAGTATCCAAAGACCATCAAGTGATAAAACTGGATTAGGTTATGACAAAAAAAGAATCCAGAATGTTTGTCTCTTACACTCCAAGATAAGAATAAAAGAAGTTATGCTGCTACACTCAAAAGCCCGATTAAGAAGGATAGCCAGAAATATGTTCCCTCCTCTCATAATAAATATATAACTGATATGATACCTAAAAGACCAATGATAAGCAGGTACCAAAAGATCTTTTTCGGTCATTGATACTCTTGTAATAATTTTGGACATATGACTAGAGAATGTAAGCTGAGAAAGAATGCTTCAATAAAAGTTCATAAAAAAATGAATGGATGGAAGAAGATGGAAGTTGTGAAGTAAGAAGATCAAAGATTCCTCAAATATAAAGGAAGGTTCTATGGGTATTGCCACTGCTGTCACAAGTTTGGTCACAAAGCTGTTGATTGCAGAACCAAGGGAAAATATCAAAGTACAGAATCCAAGAAACAAAGAAATGAAAAATAAGAAAGCAAAGTACCTCATGGAAAGATGTGGAGAAGAAAGGAAGACTACAAAGATTCATAGGAAACAAATATTCCAAGCATCAATGCAGTTTCCAAAGGTGATGTTTAGCATAATAGTGTTGTCGATAAGAATGACATCCATTATGATGGAAAGCTAGATGAAGATGTAAAATACATCGATGAAGAGAAAGATGATGAAATACTCTTCTAAAGTCTCTCGTGACCTAAAATAGAACCCTGAAATTGGCATTATAAGAGATCATATACTCAGGGGGAGTAAAATATCAGAAAATTGCAATTGGTGTTTGAAAGTAATTAAGATCATTTGGTAAGAATAAAAGGCTATCTTCATCAAAGACAAGGAGTTGAGTAGAGGTGACAACTTGAAGAAAAACATTTTTTCTAGAAAACATCTATGTGACAAGCACACTTAATGGTTGAAGTATAAACAAAATCAGAAGCATGGTTATGGACCTGTAGCAAAGCTTGTTGTCACTTCAGACCAAGGAATTATGGTGCAGGTTATGAAAGAAGAATATAGTATCAATCAAGCTAGCTAAAACCTGGTCAAAGTTTAAGGGAACAAGGACATATGGATAATAAATTGCTTTCATGGCATTGACAGCTCCTTAAGAAGAGCAAGATACATAATACATCTTTAAGAGCAGTTTATGGAAGAAAACTAATGGATAAAATAATGAAGTGTAAACCCTGTCACAAAATATAGAAAATGTTGACAAAGGGGAGAAACATTGAAAGGGGGAGACTACGAACTAATCATCCATATTTTATGTCAAAGACTCGCTACAAGAAGGTAAATGAGGATGTTAACTAGAATATCATAACATAATGGTTAGTACCAAGTCCAGTTAACAAGAAGGAGAGAAGCAAATAGTTAAATTTCTTAAAAGAGGAGATATATTGGCCAGGGAAGTTGTCAAAAAGAAGAAATATAGGAAATTCTCTATCAAGATGGTACAGCAAGGGAATAACAGGTTATCCTTTGTCATTGTTGTCAAAGGGGGGGAATGTTTAGATGTTTCCATAAATTCCAAAGGGGGAGAATGTTGAATATGGTTTTCATTGATGTCAAAGGAGTTCAGTAATGACAAAGGAATAATCAAGGACATGATGGCAGGGCAAACTCAGTGGAAGACAAAGGAATAACAAAGGAAGTGATGACATGGCATGTATGATGATGTGGCATGGTTGATGAAGATGCAAATCCACCTAATGGTGCTCTAGTACCTTCATGATGTCATTATTACAATTTGACCTAGTTATATAGAGATTTGTCAATTTGGAGAAATTCTGAAAATGGCTAAGTATTGGAAAATTGGTCCAAGTGGCCTTGGGAAAATGCCCGCCGCACCTCATAGGAGAATGATAAAAATTATCTAAAACTATAATGTTATAGCTTGTTAAATAGGCTATCTTACCATGGTCGCAGTTCTCAAAGAGCGTGTTTGGTGACAAATTTAAAAGCCTTCCAAAACAGGGTTTCAAGTTGTTGTTGCACCAGTGGTAGTAAAACTACCTAAGTGGCCTTAGGAAAATGCCCGCCATAATTCATAGGTTAAAGTAAATGCCCACACCATATGGTCAGGATGAATCTTGTTGATTTGTCTACCTGAAAATGGTATCATATTGCCTTGATAGTGTTTGAGGAGGAAGCTATGGGTATGCCAAAACAATGTTTCAGACAGATTGCTACATTCTAAAAAAATGCAAATATTGTCTAAGTATAAAATTACTGGTAAAACTTCCTGAATGGACTCAGTAAAATGCCCTCCATTTTCTGTGGTTGATGTATTAAAATATTTTGAGGGTATGGATCTCTAGAATGTGGATTGGTGCATCCAACCATGTCATTGTCTTATCCAAAGAGTCTCTTTAGGTGAAGATATTGATATGCCAAAATTGCCTCCCAGCTTGATTTGCACTGCCCCAAAAAAATGCCTGTCGAAGAGAGAGAAAGAAGCTTCAAAGGATGAAATTGGTCTGGATGGAATCACCTTGTTGGCCTCTATCCATTGGGTGTCTCACACTTCCAATTTGAGTAAAATAAAAATCTCATGTTACCCTAGGGTTTGACAATTTTATGTCGAAGTGTTGAATCAGCAGTTTAAAAAACCATTTTCAGAAGCCCGCCAGATGAAGAGTGTGTATCAAAAAATTTAAAGGGTGACATGGATTTGTTCCTTGTTGAAATGGTTATCCAGTCATGTTTTTAGTTTTCCTTATGGAGTGTGTGCAGGAAATTAACCTGCCAAATTGAGAAAAACCTTGTTTTGCATATTATGAACAAATGAAATTTGGCGAAGTGTTAAAATCAGAAGGTTGAAGAGGAATTTGGAAATTCCCGCCAAGAAGTGTCCTTGTGATGATAAATTCATCATTTGGCATGGGTTTGTTCCTTGATGATGTAGCTATCTAGTCATGGTCTCATAATTTACTCTGGATGTTACACGTGCAAAATACAAGCCTGACAAATTGAGAAAAAGTTTGTCTTGTTGTCTAAATGAAGGTTGAGAGGCATTTGGAAATGCCCGCCATAAATTGTCCTTGAGATGATAATTTTATTAGATGACATGTGTTTGTTCCTTAATGATTTGGCCATATGGTATCATCTTTTTCTCTGTAGGTGACACATGCGAAATACGAAGTTGCCAATTGAGAAAAATTATGTTTGCCTGTCAAAAATAAATAAAATATGTTAGTGTTAAACACAAGAAGTTTGAAAGGCCATTTGGAAATGTCCACCACAAATTGACCTTGTGCTCATAAATTCTCCAGATGGCATGGGTATGTTCCATGATGAACTAGCCATCTAACCATGGTGTCAAATTTCTCTTTGGTAAGGACACATGTGAAAAATTGAGTTCCCAAGTGGATGAAAAGTTTTGTTTTACACAGAAATCTGAATAAGCCTGAAAATATATGTTAGCAAGTTTTTATTTAAATTGCCCAGCTAAGTCAATTTAATAAAAGTTAAGATGTTATGAAATAGAAGAAATTAACTACCAACTATTTATCCAAGCAAGTTAGTTAAATTGAAGAAGTATTTTTTATGAAGTGGTGTGTTTGATAAAAAGGAAATTTCCAGATTGAAGGACACAATTATGGAAAAAGGGTGATGATAAGCTACATGAATAATAAGAGATAATAATAGTTTATTAAATAAAAAAACGGAATTGATCTTTAAATAGGGTTTGTTATTTAATTAACAAAACAGAGTTGATCTTTAAAAATGTTTTTTATTTAATTAAAAACAGAGTTGATTTTTAATTAAAAAAACAGGGTTTGTCATTTATTTAATAAACAAAATGTTAATATTTTTGAAGAGGCATGAGTGGGAGAAGGCACAAGTCCAGATTGAAGAGAAGCAATGGTTAAAGTATGGATTAGATAATATATAAGAAAGCATTTTTTATGGAAGGAAGATTTCTCAACAGCCCAGCTAAAAGAAGAAGAAAGAACAGTCATAGACAAATAAAATGAAGTAACATAATTGGATAAAAGAAGATATGAAGTTGTACAGAGACCAAAGAAATAAAAGGAAGAATAGAGGATTTCTGTTGAGTGTTTAACGTGAATATTTGATGAAGTACTTAAGTTAGAGAATGTAAGAAAAGAGCATTATTGTCTCTCTGGTCAGAATTGATGATTTGCAACAGAGGACAGAGAACAAAAGATACTGTAAGAAGTTATTGAAGTTATGAAAAACAAAGACTAGGGAGGTAGGGTGGTGCTAGGACAGGATACATGCCTGCAAGGGGGTTGTATCTTCCTTCCAGTGGTAGCTGGTAAATAGGGTGTCGAAGCATCCTTTCAGTACTAACTGATAAACCATGGGGTCGTAGCCTCCTTCCAGTAGTTGCTGGTAAATAGGGTGTCGAAGCATCATTTCACTAGTAGTTGATAAACCAGGGGGTTGTAGCCTCCTTCCAGTGGCATCTAGTAAATAGGGTGTAGTAGCATCCTTGTATGTTGTAGCAGGAAGAAACCAATGTGTTGTAGCATCCTTCAGTTGTAGCTGAGAAACTTGGGGATTGAAGTCTCCAGCAAGTTGTAGCTTACAAAAACTATTGTAAATATAATTTTGTAGTATAGAAAGAGTTTGCGGTTTTCCCAATTGGGATTCCATGATAAAAATTTGTGTTCTGTGTATATTGTTGATTCCATGCTTTAATTAATATCAAAAATTGGTTTAAATTGTTAAAACAATAACAATACTGACTCACCCCCCTCTCAGTATTGACCAATATTCCAACAATAAATTCATTTAGTAATACCAAAATAGTCTTGTTGAGAAAATGTGTTCCTCTGTCACTGATAAGAGTAAGAGGATATCTAAATCTTGTGATGATATTTTCACATATAAATTTGGAGGCTACATCGCTAGAACATGTTTCGATAGGTTCATCTTCTAACCATTTGATGACATATTCAACTATCATAATAATATATCGTTCTCCGGTCCGATGACCAGGAATTGGGAAGGGTTCAATGAAGTCGATATCCCATATTTCAAATGTTAAGATTGGATTAATGTGTATTAAATGCATTTCATTACATGGAAATGGTCGACCAATTATTTGGCATATGTCACATTTTGTCACTTGTGTTCTGCAATCTTTATGTAGTGACAACCACCATAGTTTAGATTGTAGGATTTTTCTTGCAATCATGTCGGCTTAGTAGTGTCCGTTGACAGGTCCACTATGTGCTTCATCGATGATAGCTTTTCATTCAAGTTCTAGGACACATCATCAAATTACTTCAATCGGTCCTAATTTATGCAGGAATCTATTTATTAGAGTGTATGGTGCATCCTTCATTGCAATTATTTTATTTCTCCTTTATGGCATGCCTTCTAAAGCTTGAGCTTCCTCTAGATATTGTTCTATATCTTCCAATTATGTTGATACATCTTTGAATCTGGATAAATATGCATCAGTCAGTTTGTCATCAATATTGATAGGATCTTCATCTGTTTCTACTCTTGACAAATGGTCTAGGCCGACATTAGTTTTTCTAGGTCAGATGAATATTTCAATCAAATTCTTGAAATAAAAGTAGTCATCTGCATATTCGACCATGGTGGAGAGGTTTATTTACTAAATACTTGAGTTCTTGATGATCAGTGTAAAATATTAAAGGGTTGTCCAACAAGTAATGTCGGTACTTTTGTAATGCATAAATCATACCTAGATCTTCCCATTCTATCGTTGACTAGTTTATTTCTTTCTTATTTATCATCCTACTAGCGTATACGCTAAGATAGTCCATTCCATCATCTCTAGGTTGAATAAGTATTGCACCGACTGCAATACCAGATGCGTCGATATGGATGTGAAATTTGATCGAGCATTTTGGAAAGCATAGTATTGGGGATTCAACTAAATTTCTCTTGAGTAGTTCAAATGATGTTGCACATTATTGTGACCACATAAAGTCTTGATTTTCCTTCAATAATTATTCTAAGGGGTAAGTCATATCAGAATAATGTCTAATAAATTTTATGTAGTAACCTATATGACCAAGAAGTATTCTGACATGCTTTGGATTTACCAATGGCTTTAAGCCAAGAATAACTTTAATTTTGGAATAGTCAACTTTAATTCCTTCCTTTCAAACAACATGTCCTAAAAGAATTCCAACTGGTGTTGCAAATATGCACATTTTAATATTCAAGGATAGTTGTATTTGTCTGCATCATTCTAGCATGAGATGGAGCCATTGAACATGGTCCATCAATAATGAGTATATTGTCCAGTCGTCGAAGTAGACAGCCATAGTTTTGTATAGATATTCCTAAAATGCTTTTACAACTATTCTTGAAAATATTGTAGGTGCATTCTGTAGGTCGAATGGCATAAATTTATAAGAAAATGATCAAAAATCACAAACAAATGTTGTTTTATGTTCATCTTCTTTGGCAATAGGAACTTGGTTATATCCATGAAATCCGTCGATGAAGGAATATCATTCAGGACCCGCAACTTCATTGGTGATTTTTTTGGAAAAGTGTGTAGGAAAAAGGTCAGTTAATGTCACTTTGTTTAATCCTCTAAATTGGACACAAATAAGTAGTTTTGCAATGCCATTCTTCTTTGGTTGAACAGCCATGGGACTGGCCCGTTCCGATTGGTCCACTAGATATATAAGTCTAGCAACAAGTATATTTTCTATTTCTTTCTTTACTATATCTTTATACTTATGTTCCAACTTATAGGGTCATTTATTAACAAGTCTGTTGTCTGGTTTTATGTCGTTTTTCATTTCACCCATTTCTTGTACTAGACCCTTAAATATTAATAATCTCTTGCGAAGACATCCTAGTATTCTTTTAACAAATTAGTTATTTCTGTTGTTTGTTGTTCAGACCAAGAGTCTCCTATTTTTTCCATTTTTGGTCGATCATCATTTCAAATGTTGACTTCTTTTGTTTTGATTTGTGCATCCATCCATTCTGGTGCTCTTGTTTCATTGATTAGTTGATCTCCTTCTTTGAATTCTATAAAGGAAATAGGGAATTATTTTCAGTAAGTCTTTCTTGCTTAGTCTTTTCTTCTATAGCGACTTTCATAAGAGACTTTACAAGTTTTACCATGCAAAGATGATCTCTTTTCCACCTGAAGCTTTTTCCTACAGTTTTGTCATTTTTGAGTTCTAGTCGAATCGAGTGATGGAATGGTCTGGTTGTTATATTATTTAACGTCAATTTTGGTCATGCTGTTGTATTCAACAAGAAATTGTTCATTGGTTGTATAAAACTTATAATTTTTTCGACTGCTTCTTTGTTGCATTCTTCTTCCATGGTAAAAGAAAAATATTTTATAAAATTTTCTTTTAATCCTTTCAATCTAAAGGTTTCTCCTCTTGCCTCTTCCATATTATACCTTTCTTTTGGTAAGTATTCAAGTGTACTTGGGAATAGGTCAGGATATATCCTTTCGTCCCTATATCCTATTCGTTTCCATTCATTTTCACATGTATTGATGTGCCTATTTGGGTCTTGGCCTTGTAAAAATTTTGGTATTTCTACTTGCGCTGTGAGTTTCTTTCCTCCGAAGCATTCGGCAAAGTATGTCAATGCCATAGTCCATGTATGGGCGTAGGACTGATGTGTATCCCATCATCATGTTTCCTTGTTGGTAAAGGTTTCAACTAGACTTTGATGATGACCTTGCACAATTCCTTCTTTGTTGGGATGAGAATTAGGTATTCTCTTACTTTTTTCTCAAAAAATTTTAGAATGATGGATATAATAAAACATTGTTGAAATTTTTTTCTAGGGATAACCTTAAATGGCTAGCATTCATGGGCTTGTGCTTCATAATTTTCCATTTTCTAGTCATAAAGTTCTGAATCAAAATTGTATCTGATGGATCTAGGACATTCCAAGTGAATTTCTCCATGTTCATTTGGTTTGAAAAAATATTCACTATTTTGGACTATTCGGTATAGTCATCGAATGTCATCGTCGTTATCGTCGGGCTTGGCCCAAGGTTTTCCTTGGGATGGATTAATAGGAACAATTAATTTCTTTCCTTATCCTTTAAGCTTAATTATATCCTTTCAAGAGAAATGGAAGCTTTCATTTTGCGTCCCCACTATCGACCAACTAAGGATGGGAAGAATTTAGATCCATCTCTTGGGTCGATAATTTCAAAATCAATGTATGTATTAATTCCCATAATTGTAGTTTTAACATGTTATCCATATTCCAATGGGTTCATTTAACCCTTGGATGACAAGTTTAAGATAGATGTTTGACTCTACTAGTCATGGTCAAACCATGCTTTCCCATGTCGAACTCGTCATTATGTTGGATTGTGAACCAAAGTCGAGGACAACTTGTGAAATGCAAAATCCTTCGAATTCCAAGCCGATGAGATGGTCAATATCAATTTTATCTTTTTGATTCAGACTACAGATATTGTTGTTGATTGTCTCATTCTCTAGGTTATTTATGATAAGATACATTAGATCAATTAATCGTGCAACATCTTCTTCTTTTGTTAGGAGTTGTAAAAACTACTTAAGTGTTTTATTCATGTTTTATGCATTATTTTATTCAGAAGCAATTTGTGTGAATATTTCTATAGAATTATTAAAAAAAATTTACTTCAATGGATTATGGTATTTGTTTTGTTTTATTTGTATCCTTATGAGCTGGGGATTATCTCCTCGAATTCTTGTGCCTTGTCTAGTAATGACTTGTGAATTCATAGTATTCATTGCTACATTTTTAGGAACACGAGACAAGATCTTAAAATTATTTTTATTATTAATTGCTTCTTGCATGATGGGGAACTCTTCTAAATTGTGCTCCACAATGCCACATTTTGTACAAAATTTTAGATCTGTCATGAATGTGATGTGATTTACATGCATATAAAAAAAATAGAAAGTAAAAAATGCTAAAAGTTACTGCAGTAAAATTAAATCTAAACTAAAATAATCAACACCCATGAATCAAAGAATGCTTTTGTATTATCGTAAAAATGGATTTACAACATGGGTTCACCTCAAAATGGTGAGAATGTATGGGCCCTTGCAGTCGTAGAAATGATGGTTCTTTGTGTTTCTAATGTCTCTTTCTCTCCATCGAATGCTCACAAGTAGCCAAAAATCAACTAGAATGGGGAAACATAAGCTCAAAGGGAGGCTAGGGTTTCAGTAGGAATTTTGGTAGAGTCTCGGTAGGGAAGAGTGAATGTATGTGAAATGGGGGCCTCCACCACCTTTTTATAGCAATTTTGGGTGGTGGGTTCTTGTCCCATGGTTTTGAGTAGCCACTAGTATTGGCCAGTGGTATTTGATGTTTTCCCTCTTTTTCCTTTATTTTGAATATTTTTTTCCCTTTTCTCTTTTTTATTTTATTTTCTTTTTTGGGGATTTTTAACTTTTTGGAGGAATTTAAATAATTTCTTGAGGAAAATAATTATTTTTTGCCCATTTAATTGGAAACTTACGGATTTTAGGTTTATGGAGGCCAAATATTAGGGAAAATGGATGAACAGGTTATGTGACTAGGGAGATGAGCTAGGTGGACAATTTTTGGGTGTTAACAGATTGCCCCCTGATGTGTGAGGGTAGGAGCTCATCGTATGGCCAATATACTTCATGGTTTAAGGATCTCAAAGAAGGGATAGAAGTGTGTGTGATATGATACCATCGTGTGGATTTGTATCATCCCAAGACGATGAATAATTGTTGGTGGTTTCAATTTTAGAGAGTCTGAAAGAAATAAGAAGACTCCAAAGGTGTTCCTTTTCATGTGTTAGTCCCCAAAGCCCGAAAAAAGCATAAAATTATGTAATGGAGAACTCTTCTAGCCGAAAGGACTAGAGTATTCATTTTTCATAATTAGTCCACCCAACCCAGAAAAGGGTGAAACTTATACCAGATAGACTCCCTTTCATATACTTTAATGAGCATTAAAGGAAACAAGATTGCTTGGCGGTCTTTTCATTCTTTTAGGAGTCAGAAAAGAAATTAACAAAAACTCAGGCTAAGTGCATTTTTCATAAATGATATGCTCATCCCAAAAAAGGGATAAAAGTATACCAGACAGACGTGCAATTCAAGCATGGAGGAAGTGTTCAAAGCGAGGGATATGTATGAGTGGACCAATAAAAAAGGTGATTTAGAACACTAATGAGGCCTCCTTGCGAATATATGAATGGCATAAAAATAACGAAAGAATTGTAGCATGGAGGGAGCGGAGGGCTCATGAATAGGCCGTGAAAGATAAAACAGGAAAAAGATACATAGAATCATTGACATGCCAAAAGGCATGAAAATCAAGGAGGGGGGTCGCTTTAAGTATGATGCAAGAAAAAGTATGTGAGAGTGAGAAAATAAATCAAGCATCATCACGGGCACGGAATTATGAATCCAGCGGTGTGAACGGGGCAAAAAATGGAGGTCGGATGACTCCGAAATGGTCATAGGGAACAAAAGAGATCAAAATGGACCATAAATGAGGGGGAGCCCAACTTCCACATGTCATTTTCATTGTTGAGAGTTGAAGGAGTGTGGAGGATCCTAGAGAGACAAGTGTTGATTTCTCTCAAACTAACCGGAGGAATCGATTTCTACAAATTCCAGGTAATCCTTGAGGTCGCTCTTGTAAATTTTCATGGTTTATTTTCTGGTTTTGGGCCTTGGTGTGACCCTAGGGAATCAGGATAGGGCATGGTTGTGTCTGAGCATACTTTTTGAGGGGAAAAGCATGCTCTGAGCGTGCCCTATAGGCCAAACAAGTGCGCTTATAGAGCACAATTTTCGAGGGAAAAAGCGCGCTTCAAGTGCATTTGTGGGACAAACAAGAACGCTCCTAGAGCACGCTTTTCTCGGGGAAAATCGCGCTCCAGGGCACATTTGTTGGGAAAAAAGGTGTTCTTTGGGAGTTCTTTTTTTCTCAACAGGTGCACTTTTGGCCCCATGGGAGCTTGCTTTGTGCATGGTACTAACTGCGGGTTTTAATGTGGGTTTGTAGGATGATGAGAGTTAAATGGAGAGAGTGTGAGATGGGATCACTGCTGGATGACATCAATGATGATCAGGTTGTACATGATACGTTGGCCCGATGTGGGTTGTTGAAGTTTTCCATAGTGCCCCCCATGCATGCGATAGAGCTATTACTGAACAAGCCGATTGAGTTTTGGGGTGCCAATGCGGTGGCGTTTTTTATACAGGGGGAGTGCATAGACATTACCTTGACACATGTGTATTTATTTATGGGGATCTCATGGTTAGGTATTATTGTTGACACTCAACCAAGGAAGTTGAGTGATGTATCGATAGAGGACCTGCTAGAGCATCATTTCTACACATCTTCCTATGTGCATGACAATGCTATACTAATCTATGACATAGATATCTTGGATATGTGGGTTGTAGCAGATGTAGTTGTGTGGGCGCTGGGGTTGAAATCACCCCACAAGTTGTCAAGAGGCCGGATGATACTAGTAGAGAAGGAACTAGTGGGGATGTACTTTGGATGGGGACAAATATATCTGATGGCAGTTTGATGAGAGCTTACCAAGATGAGCCAGAGGGGAGGTGATTTTTTTTTTCCCTCGTTCGTTTTCTCCTTCTTCTTTGAGTGGGTTCTGACACTGCAATTACATGTAGAAGTACGTGATGGTGGTCCCACTGAGCCAAGGATGTGGTGGTGGGGGAGATGATGGCGCACGAGGGTGGAGGAAAAGTGGGTTGGTTCTTCACACGAGATATTTTAACAAAGTGGTTGTAGTTTTCAGTAGTGATCGAGGACTACCCCTATGTGGGGATGGATTACAAGGGCGATCTAGAGCTACCATGTCCTCCCGGTCAGGCCTAGTGACCAGACAGTACATATGGATTCAATTTTATATTACCATGTTTTTTTCCTTCATAGCATAGATGGTAGCTAGATATTTTTAAATGGTGATGATATTGATAACTTACTTATGTGTGTGCACATGTGGGACTGATTCCCCTAGAAGGTTACTGGATACAGAAGGGTACAGTGGAGGGTATTGACCCTCCCAGTCATGGACATCGCCGTCAATGGAATGCCTCAATGACTTTGGAGTCGTTGTGCGTGGGGATCGATCAGTTACTGGATGGCGTGGTGGATGACGGTCGACATTGGCTAGACCAAGACTTGATTGACATATGTTATGACGCTCCACGAGAGTGGAGGTCAATTATGCAGTGGATTGCAATGGATTTCGAGGCCATGAGGGCCATGTCCCGGGGAGATGCACCTTACGATGATGATGAGGATATGTTTGATGAGGATACTGAGGAGGAAGAGGAGGAGGATGATGACAAGGAATAGGACTCAAATGACTAGTAGGCATTTGATGGAAATTACCCCCAATGCGATGAGCATGTGGAATTTTTTGTACTCAGCTAGTATTTTTTATGATGAGGAAGTTGTTGGGGCTCCTGTATGCAGATATGCCTATGTGATGATGTAGACACTATGACATTTTGATATATATGTGCACGTGGATGCACCTTTTATTTTTATGTTTTATGAAAATGAGCCTTTGATGTGATATGGATTCCTATATAATTGTATGTACATGTGAATGCAAAATGATATGATGATGCATTTTTATGAATTTCTTCCTATATGCAATGATTGATATGCCATTCTAGAATGTCGTTAGCCATTTGATCTGCAACAATATTTTGAATTCACGGGACATGTGTGAATGTAATGAATTCAAAGTGTTTGATCAATTATTCAGTGCGCAGGAAATTTCTAAAAAGGCAAGGATCGCATAACTGGTAGAAATTGTTGAGTTGGGCGACAAGGAGTTGGGTGTCTAAAAACACGTGAAGGAGACTAATTCCCATCTGGAGGGAGGCGATCAAGAGACCGGTCATGGCATCGTAGTCAGCCTGATTATTGGTGGCAGTGCCAATACACACTCCGTCGAGGTGGATCAACTCATGTGAAGGGCGGTATAATACCCAATCTATTGAGGCGAGGTTAGGAGACCATCGAATTACGCCATCGGCGAAACCAATGTAAACTAGAGGAAAGAGATCCATCTGGTACCAATCATGGAAGCAAACCATAAGGTTAGGGGTAGAACCTCTTGAGGTACAACCCATTACGAGGATTGTTCAAGAGGCATCCTTTAGAATCGACAAGGACATATGCCCCCTCTCCAAGGCAAGTTTTAACAACGTAGGGGCCTTTCCATAGGGATCTAAACTTCCCTTTTCCATGTTTGTCATGGGCTTGTTCATAAACAAGCACTAGGTCTCCCTCTTTGAAGGAGCGGGGATGGACGTGAGTATCGTAATGACTTTTTTATCGATGTTTGGCAGCCTCAATCATCTATAAGGTTACCCAACAATCTTTGGCTGCCTGATCCAACAAGTGTAAGCATTGCTCAAGCGGGGAAGTGTCTAAGAGGAGTTCGACAACAATATGCAATGTGAGAATCTGACACTCAAAGGGGAGAAAAGACTCCACGCCATGGATGAAGTGGAACGGGGTTAAACCCATTGCCTTCTTAGTATAGGTGCGGTAGGGAAAGAGTGTGGGAAAGAGCATGTGGTGCCAGTTGGACTTATGATTTTCCACCGTGTGTTGAAGCATCATTTTCAAGATCATATTGATATCCTCGACTTGGTCATTTCCCTAAGGGTAGTAGGAGGAGCCGTAATGATGCTCAAACTTCAAGAGTGTGGACAATTCCTTCGAGATGACATCTTCAAAATGTTTGTCGTGGTCGGATACAAGTTGCTTGGGGACCCTGAAACGCGTAAATGTGGGCATGGCCTTGGCCCACTCGGTGAAGTAGTCAACTGCCACAATGATGTACTTATGGCCATTAGCCGAGGTGAGATTACACTCCATAAATTCAATGGCCCATTTGCAAAAGGGGCCAACCGTGATAACTGAATGGACTAGTGCGGTATGGGTCCTTGCCTTAGGGGTAAAGAGTTGGCAACTAAGACAATGTTTGATGGTCGTGATGCAATCAAAAAAAAGGGTTGGCCAGAAATAACCAGCACAGATCACCTTTGGGAAGTGGCCATTCCGAAAAAATGGATGTTGCAGGCTTTGCTATGAAAGTCATTCAAAACCTGTTCATCCTCATCATGTGTGAGGCATCGACGTAAAATGGTGTCGATGCCATGTCGATAAAGGACATCACCGATTAGCAGGTATCATGATGCTTAATGGAGGATGCAACGTCAATCATTACAACTGAGGTGAGGGAAAAATTTATGTGTGCTTAGATACACAAGGATATCTCCATACCACGGATCATCCGATGAAATGGTGAACAAATGTTCAACTGGTAGGTTAATCGTGATCAGAGGTGACACCGACAAATAGGGTAGGTCAGTCAAGAGTTGGGCCATGGAAAGGGCCTTGGTGGTTTTGGGAGTAACAAATTCGAGGTTGTGTACTCTGGGAGGATGACGATCCACTTAGACACTCTACCTTGGATGAGGCGATGACTCAAGAGATATAACATGGGGTTGTTTTCTGCCACTACTATTGTTCAGCTCATAAGAATATAATGTTGTAATTTCTGAATTGAGAAAACGATGGTAAGGGCCATTTTCTCCTCATGGGGGTAGCGTAGTGGTGGGCCAAACAAGGTCTGACTTACATAGTAGATGTTGAAACATAAAGGATGAAATCCTTCGAGAATTTCAGGGGAGAAATCAAGGGTGCAAAAGTCATGGATTGTTTCAATGCTTCAAAAGCCACGTGTTCCTGTTCATCCCACACGAAAGGGAAGTAGGCCCGAAGCAGGCGTAGGAAACCATGGAATTTTGTGGCGTAATCTGAAACAAAGTGGCGGTGAAAATTGGCCTTTCCATGAAGGCTTTGTAATTAGCGCTATGTACAAGGGGATGGAAGGTTGAGAATGACTTGAACCTTCAAAGGGTCAACCATGATCCCCTTCTGGGAAACTATGAATCCTAATAACCGACTGACGGTAATGAAAAACACACACTTGAGGGGGTTCAAGGGGATTTTATATTTGCGACATAGCATAAATACTTGCCGGAGATCATCCAGGTGGTCTGAAAATTTCTTGGATTGAGCAGTGAGATCGTCTGAGTAGACAAGGATAATATGGACCAAGTCATGAAAGAAAAAGGTCATGGCCCGTTGAAAATTAGATCCAACATTTTTAAGACCAAATGACATAACATGGTAGGAAAAGGTTCCCCATAAGGTGGTGAACGCAATCTTATATTTATCTTCTTTATGGATCTGAATTTGATTGTAGACTGAGAAACCATCCATAAAGGATAGAACCTCGTGACCCACACATGCATCAATGAGTTGATCAATGGAAGACGTAGGAAAGTTATCTTTGGGGTAGGCTAGATTCAAATCTCAAAAATCAGTGTAGGCACGAATAGTGCCTTGCATTTTTTTGACCGACACAGGATTGGACACCCATGTTGTGTATGCGATGGGGTAAATGAACCCGACTTAGCGCAGTTTTTCAATTTCGGCCTTTAACACTAGAATTTTAGATGGGTGTATCAGTCGTTTCTTTTGGTGGAAGGGAGTGACGTTAGGCCAAGTGTCAATGCGGTGCTCAACAATGGTAGGGTTGAGGATAGGAATATTAGTATATGACCAAGCAAAGACATCACAAAACTCTTGAAAGAGATTCTTGTAGGAAGCAACTTCGTCGGGAGTACAAGATGTGCCTAACGTGATGTTCTCAATGGCATTGGGTTTTATGTATATGTAGACTTGGATGGTGGGTGAGATGTTAGCCATGTTACCTTCCTCGAATGTGTCTAGGGATGGGATCAAGTTCTTGAACCAATTCACATTACCATGGATAAAATATTTGGACTCGACCGATAATTGATTAGCCGAGACTGTGGTAGACTCCTAGGGAATAAAATAGGCGTGATGAGGCATGTCATCCCAAGGAAAGTCTGGTTATGTTAAGGCTTTGACGATTTCTTCGTCACTATAGAAGAAACGTGTGGACAGATCGGAAGAGGTGGTGTTGGATGTCGAAGAGACAGAGTGGTTTCCGGTGGAAACCATGTAAATGGTATTTACCTCGGTCGATGAGGATTCTGGGGGATGGATGTCCTCAATTATAGTGATCGATGATTCTAAAGATGATCATTTGAACTCACATAGCACCAATCTAATATCTAGGATGTCGGGGAAGTGGTGGGAATAATGGTCATAGGTGCCACAGATCGCACATGACTAGTTGGTGCACAATGATGTGTTACACTTTGGAGGAGTGGATGGAAATTCAAAAAATGGAACGTATGTATTAGCATCCAACGTTTGCATATGAATGTGAAGGTTGGTCAAGCGCAGACAATTATGGGTAGCGTGAACCGTGGTATCGCACAAGGCACATTTTGGAGGTGCTCTTGCTGGAGGAGATGGGTTCATGACTTTGTTCACAGTTATTGAACAGTTGATTTTTGAGGATTTACCCCCAACCTTATTGCAAGTATGGCGATCGAGGTTGGATGAATTTGTTGTCGACACATCAGGGGACGGATGATTGGCACTATTGATGGGTTGAACCAATTGAAGGACGACCTGGGGGGTTAGAGTTGGGTTCGATATGGGTAAATACCTGACGAGAAGGCCTAATGTTAACCCTGGGAGATTGAGCATGGCCATGATGGGAATGCTTACTACTCCTGATGGTGGGAACAAAAAGGGGATCATATGGATCAGGGTGGATCCCATGTTCCTAGCTACTGATGGTGGGTGGGGTTAGGGAGGATGATGAGTTGGTAGTTAGGGTGTCGGTTGGGAAATAGGCGGGTGGATCCCATGTTCCTAACTACCTTCCCCCGACACATCCTTCCAAGAGGAATCGCCACAAGGAGCATCGAGGAGAATGGTGTAGAGGTAGCCCGACTTTGCATAAATAAGGTCGAACTGTTGGGATTTCAGTATGGCTTCATCTTTGGTTTGAGTCCATTCGGATGCCACATCCTTGGCAATGGATGCTATGAGAGACTTTAAAAAAAATTTAAAAAGATATGGTCATCTAATTTGATCTTGCACAAACTGCGGTGTCTATGCCACTCATGAATATGGTCAGTGATGTGGGTGGTCATACTCTATCTGCAAGACAGGAGAATATCAACACCAGCGTCGTACCAGAATGGTAAGGGGGAGTGTGTTCCATGGGGTTGATCGATATACCACTTGGTTGCAACGCTAGTGAACACCATAAATGGAAGGATATGATATGGTTTTGTGGGTCCTCACCATCCTTTCCCTCAAACTTGGGGATATACAAAGGGAGTTTGGTGGGAATGGGAGACCATGTTGGGTCATGTCGAATCGGATCGTTAGTCAATTCATCCAATTTAGGGAGGTTAAGACTGGCCATGAATGGAAAAATAGCAGGAGGATGTGACATGGTCGGACCGGCCTACATGATAGCCATGGCGGTGACTGTGGGGCCTCCTCTTCTTAATGGTGGTGTGTTGGTGATAGTCATAACAGGAATCGAGGAACCACCCATAAGGAGTGGAGGGATCTAGAAGGAGGGGTCGGTGCCCCAAAGGGTACCTCTAGTAACCAAAGGGACTATGGTAGGGATAGATTTTCTACCAGTGGGTATGGACATACTGGTTGGGTGCACTGTCATGTTGTGGGAAGGTACTATAGTAGCATGGATGGTGTGTCCCATGGATGTCATAGTGGGGATAGATGATAAAGTAAAATGTAAAACAGGTTGGGATTCACGCCATCCATGGGGATAGACAGAGTTGTATGGATGGGTGACTCTGACTTAGAGGAATTAGATGTGAAATAAGGGGTGTCGGGATGAATATTCGACAACGAAGATGTGTGTCTCAGGGGAGTGTGATGAGTGGGGTCCAATGGACTGTACTGTGGGGACTTCCCCCGTAGATAAAGGGAGTGTATCGGGGAATCAATGGTGATGAACGTGTAAGTCCTAAGGGGATATGGTATAAAAACATGCTAAAAAATCCCAGTGCAACCATGCGTGCAAAAGGAGAGCTCTCAATAAAAACGACACTCAAGCTAACAAGAAGCTCAAAAGAACCTGTTGCAATAGCATGCTACAACAGGGGAGCAGAAATAAAAAGGTTAGAATACCAACATGAAGTAATTCTAAAAAAAAATACTCACTAACATGTGGGGTGTAGGAGCAGGTGAACACCTAACTAAAATATATGGAATCTCATGCAAATCGTATCCCCTGCAGGGTGATGAAATCTGTTGTCAGGTAATATGAAATGGAGAACCAAATGGAAAAGGGATATCCCTCTACCAAGAGGGATACCAGGTAAAAGAACCCTAGTAAAGACTGGAAACTAAGCTATCTCAATCAAAGCACATCCAGAAAGGTGTCACACAACTTCAGTTCTATGGTCGTCTCTCACCTAGTATGGTAACCAGCATGTGTGACGAGAACAACGATTTGGTGTCCTTCAGTACAGAGTGCAAAGCGGCATTCCATCCATACTTCCAGAACCAGTCTTTCTACTTTTAGTCCTAGAGGAGAGGCCCCCTAATAAATTGGTGTCAACCATGCTAATTGAAGAGGATTTTGGCTCCCTAAAAGACAACAACTATGTCTCAAATGTACGTGACAAAGGGGATGTTGTTTGGATCCCTAACCCCAATGTTCTACCTAACTATAAAGTTGTTTTTGGGTCTCTAAGTAGAGTTAAATGTGTTTTCAATTAAACCAATTTTAGTCTCACTTGGAGCTTAGGAAGTGGGTGGGTGCACAAGTGGTGTGAACAAAGCCAAGATACACCAAAAGTAAATGCGTAAATAAAGAACTAAAAGTGAAATAAACTTTTGATTTTGCTTTCCAAATGAAAGGACTAACTACTAGAATATGCATGCAAATGGTGTAGCTAATAAACTTGTTGAAATATACATGCAATAGAGAATTGTGCACTAAGCAAACATGTATGCAAGCAAACTAGAATGTTTCAAATGCTACAACAAGCAAACAACATAAAAGTACTAGCCGCAATGGGAGGAAGAAAAATTGAGGCTGTAAGTGTAGCCAATGTGAGTGCAGAAGCCAAAAATAGGTGCAGGGTGCGTCTATCAAGGGAACAGTCATGCTCTAGGAACTGCATACTGCAAAATAGTCACGTCGGAGTAGAAAAAACCATCACAAAAGGTATAGCATGCTTCTAGGAGAGATAAGTGTGCTTGAGCACGATTCTGGGATGAATAAGCGCACTTTGGAGCACACTTCTGGGTAGGCAAGGCGCACTGGAGCATGCTTCCTAAGACAAAAGTCGTGCTCAAGTTGCAGATTTAAAAACGCGCTTCATGAAGGAAAACCTATGTTTCAGATCATGGAAACGGCGCCGGAAGTCGCTGCCCGAGCCATAAACATAGAAAATTGAAAAGGTATTGTGTTGGCAAGGTCCAAGCCTACAAGTACATGGTGTAAGGCTATGCCAGAGCTTCCCTAAAGAGGGAGATGACTGAAAAAATTGAACTAAACTTAAATGCAAAAAAAAAAAATTGAAAATAGCTATTACTCTTGCCAAACCACATATCGATGGGAATTGACCCGGTTGGAGTTGACAAAACTATAGCTAGGTTATTCACACTAGCTAGTGCAGAAGTACACTTACTAAGAGCAGTAAGCTTCTTAGTAATAGTTCATGAATGTGATGTGATGTGCATGCATATAAAAACAATAGAAAGTAAAAAATTCTAAAAGTTACTGCAGTAAAATGAAATATAAACTAAAATACTCAACACCCATGAATCAAAGAATGATTTTGTAATGTAGTAAAAATGGATTTACAACATGGGTTTACCTCAAAATGGTGAGAATGTATGGGCCCTTGTAGCCATAGAAATGATGGTGCCTCGGGTCTCCAATGTCTCTTGCTCTCCACCAAATGCTCACATGTAGCCAAAAATCAAATAGAATGGGGAAACACAAGCTCAAAGAGAGGCTAGGGTTTCAGTAGGAATTTCGCCAAAGTCTTGGTAGGGAAGAGTGAATGTATGTGAAAATGGGGGCCTCCACCAAATTTTTATAGTAATTTTGGGTGGTGGTTTCTTATCCCATGGTTTTGGGCAATCACTAGTATTGGCCAGTGGTATTTGATGTTTTCCCTCTTTTTTCCTTTATTTTGATTTTTTTTCCCTTTTTCTCTTTTTTTTATTTTCCTTTTTGGGGATTTTGACTTTTTTGGATGAATTTAATTAATTTGTTGAGGGAAATAATTATTTTTTTTCCATTTAATTGGAAACTTAGGGATTTTGGGTTTATGGAGGCCAAATATTAGGAAAAATATGTGACTAGGGAGATGAGCTAGGTGAACAATTTTTGGATGTTAACATTGTCCTTCCATGGATAGTCGAGGCTCATGTGTTCCTCGCTGTAACACACTAAGCAGTGTGGTTTTTCCCAACCTGGTGGTCAGTATCCCTAATTGTTGTGTCTTCCACTACCATTGTATCATCCTCAACAATTGTTTCCATTGTTGCGATAGTCATTGTTGACACCATCCCGACCTTTATGTTCAACCATTTGCGTCTTGTATACTGTATGGTAGTTTTCTTTTGTCTTTAGGTTCTTTGTACATTCTGAATTCGAATTTTGTCATCCGATAGATTCCAAATCATTTTGGTTTTACATTGTCAACATTATAACAAGATGTTGTAGTCGAGTGAGGCTTGAATCTCTCACAAATATCGCAAAAATAGTTTTTTTGCGTTGTGTGGAAATTTTCTAGCTTCCGTTCTTCTGGAAATATTCTTGGATTTTCTTCTAGTTGTTTCATTTCCCTCTAGTATGCATTGCAGTTGTTATAGTACCTTCTTCGTTCATTATAGGGGCAGATATCTATGGTATGGCCTTCCCTTGAGCATGTGGTACAACATAGATCATTATTCCTCATTCTAGGATGCTGTAGTGATTTTTCCATTGTTTCGGTCTTTTCTTCAAGTCATTTGTCAATGAGTTCAGTCAAATAGTCTGTATTTGATTTGACTCTTAGATATTTCTTCAAGATGTCCTCATACACTATGTATTCATGCACTAGCAATGGTGTCTTCATTCTCTGTTGAATTCCCTCGACAAAGTATTGGCTCACTAGCAATTGGTCCATTTTAGATGGCATCTGATTGAGGAGATGTTTAAATCTTCTGTCATATTCTCGTACGATTTCTCCTATTCTTTGCTTGATTTGTTTCAATTTCTACCCGACAAGATTCTTGGTGTCATCAGTTTTGAAAAATTATAGAAAGTTATATTTTATTTGTTGCTTTGTCTTTGGACCCTCTTCAAGAAATTTCATGTACCATGTGAGTGATATGTTCTTGAGTCCTCCCACAAACTATGCAATCCATTGGTTCTCATCATCAATGAGGTTAGCTTTCCATGGGACTTCACATACAAACCAGTGTTTCTTGGGGTCACCATCCCCTTCAAACATAGAAGTATTTATTGGAACACGGTAAGACATGTTGATAGATTTGGTATTTTCAGTACTTACGATAGAAGACTAATTGATTGAATAACTTACTAATTGATTTTTACCGCTAAATTCTTGTGGTTTTGAATGGTACCATGACAAACTTACTTCTTCTATGGACTCTTAGACACTAGGTTGGTTCTCCAACAATTTGGTCACTTCAATTAGTAATGTTGATGGAAGGGGGGTACCTCCATATGTTCTAAATCAAATAAATTAAAAGAATTTCTTTTGAATTTAGGTGTGAAAATCCAATTACCAAATTTTGGGCATTGAATCATCAACATATTTGCAATTTGTCCACATTGATATAGTCGACTCCATATGCTAATGTTGACTGGTTTCAATCCCATGTTGTGCTCGACTATTTGTCTGATGGTAGGCTTAGTCATTATTATCATTGGTATAGTGCCGACAAGATTTGAGGCATCTACAATTGCAATGTGTAATGCAAGTGTGGTTAGCACTATTACGTGAAACCGATCTACCAGTGTTAGAACCTCACCTTCTTCATCTGGTCGACTTTCCCTCAACTTAGGTAGGTCTTTTGGTTGCTCGACCATCTCACCCAGTTTATTTATACTTATTTTTCCACGCAATGGACTAGTGATATCCCTCAACTGCTCTCTTCGCTTGTACTTTTTCTCTCTTTCTAATTTATGTATGTCTATTATTTTTTTGTGAGTGACTGGTCATTTGGTTCATTGGGGAAGACTCAAATTTTTGCACACCTTCATTATTTTCTTCTCTTATCGACTAGCATCATTCTTTCATTCAGAAAACATGGTTAGCTAGGCCCACCCATTTCCGACCTAACTCTTATTGTTTGACAAAGGTGGGTTTAACAATGGTCTTAATTTATTTAAGAAATATTCCCACTATCATTCATTAATGAAGTGATCCCACTCTTTTTGATGATCCTTCCAATTTGATGAAGCAAGATTGGCTAACAGAGGTCATTTCTTAACTATGTGACCAGCTCCATTTTAAATTAAAAATTTGTATAGCAGGATCAATATAGAACAGGATAATCCTTTGTGAAGGTCAGTGTAAAATTTATGTTGGACTTCATTGGAATATGATCTTTCTTCTATAGCTTGTTCTTCACATAAATATTCGCATATCTTTTCAACCCACTCGCATAGATTCATTCTACCTTCATTCTAAATCTTGTGCATTAGAATTATTTCATTTTGGGAGTCTAACTTGATCATGAACGACGTCAAGGAATTTCTTTATTTCATGGGGAATTCCCTCTATAAATATTTCATGGGATTTAGTGAATAACTTCTCCCTTGCATGTGTGATTGTTAGCTTGCTCCCCCTTGCATAATTCTAGATGTAATTCACTATTTTTTTGTCCCACCACTCTCGAATATCTCATTTAGTTATCATCTAAGCATTCTCATCATTTCAGCATGATTATGTACTACCAACAACGGAACCAATGTTGTAGTATAAGGGTTCGCATGGCTTTCCAATAGTATTGTAAACATACATAAAAGATCACATAGAATACAATGTACAAGATACAAGAGAATAGAATAAGTGGGACAACAATAACAAGTATTTGTATTAACAAAGGTAAAATACTATACAAAGCGATCTATCAGATCCATGGCTCGTTGGCCTATATATATGATTTACAAGTAGTTATTCAGTTATAACTCAAACTTTGGTTGACTAACTAACCACTGGATTGACCCCGCTATGGTCGGTCAGAGGACCTAGTCGGTCAGTCGACCATGTTCCTCCAACAGACTTCTTCAATCTCAACCCCAACTATTGAATGATGAAATCAATGGTTAATGAAGTGTTATGAACTGGTTTTTGTTCAAAAAAATTATCTCTATGATAATGATGATGATGGTGATGATGGCCATTCAAATCAATAGTTCACTAAAAAACGACCCCGCAAGGCAACTCTAGATGTAGATGAAGATGAATTTGTCCAAATTCAACATGAAAAAGTTCAATGTTCTCTTTCCAAGCCAATCATTAGATCTTGGGAAGAAATACAAGTTAACAAAAATCAACATGGTATAGGATATGATGATGACAATACCTTGCATATCCTTAATTATTCAAAACCAATCTATTTCCAGAGTGATGGATTCCCTCGAGAAGTTTTAACTTCATCTATTCGATTCAAGCATAGGAATGCAAAGTGTTGGCATTGTAATTGTACTGGTCACATGGAAGATTGGTGTTATTATTTCCATCCTTGTCAACATTGTCACAAAACAATCATGCATTAGAAAAATGTTCCAAGAGACACAAATTTACAAGATTAAATATTCACTATGTATGGATCAATCATCAATCCTTGGTAATGGTCATCAACAACCAAGAAATTATATCACTATTAACAAAGAATTCAATCTCGAGTAAAGAATCATCTTGTAGTTGTAACATCTAAAATATTACTATCATGAGATTTAGTGTATACATCCCTAAAGTTTCCTTGACTAAGTTATTAACC
The DNA here is from genome assembly GCA_027924585.1 of Larix kaempferi. Classification (NCBI taxonomy): domain Eukaryota; kingdom Viridiplantae; phylum Streptophyta; class Pinopsida; order Pinales; family Pinaceae; genus Larix; species Larix kaempferi. Next base: position 19,358,584 of record BSBM01000445.1, on the reverse strand, counting down.
TGGAAGAGATACATACTCATTCATACTAGGTTTTGAGAGGTCGTCACAGGCTGCCCTCATGCAACCTGCCACGTCACAACTTGCCCTTTTGCAGGATGCAGCGATGTCAGTTAATGGAAAAAAACAGCTTCTTCGAGCCCATTCTCGAAGCCAGCTGATGTGGACCATTATCCCTGACCTTTTGGGAGAGTTGGCACTCGGTTCCTAACCTCTTGGAAGGATCCCCTATCTCTCTCCTCCCATATCTCAACCTACCCTATCCATACCCTATCCACTTAGTCCTATATATATGAAGCTCCATCCCACTCCAAAGGGAGGAAGTCTATACTGTCTACATGCTAGTGAAATCATCTTAGAGATATTTCTACTCATCCATTGAGAGACTCACACTTCCTTGGGAGGATATGGCATTGTCTCGGACGGAGAAGAATTACTTCGTTAAGCTCTGGTTGTAGTCGTTCTCTTCTATGTACTTTCCCTATTTTTACAGTAATATAAATGCTTTCCACCAATATTGTTGTATTGATGATATTGTGTACTTTACCTGCTTAACTGTTTACTTAGATCTGTTATCGTTTAGATGTCTTTTACTTGTTTGTCTCGTTCTATGTGTCTTGGAAGGTCTTGCAACTGAGATCTGACGACCGCAAGGTGTGGAACAACACCCAGGAGAAAGGGCTAGAAACTTAAGGTAAGACATCTGATTACTTGATCCTTAACTAGCTCTAGGAAAGTGGTTTATGTTCTGTTCTATTTGTTCTAGACTCACATTGAGCTAGGGAGATCTGGCTCACGTCTGCTCGAGTGGATTGTCTGTCAAACAAATATGGCAACCATACTAGGGAAGAACATTGTTTTGTAGTTGTTAATTTGAATGTCATTTTCGGTTGATTTCTTGTTACAATCCATTTTATTTGTCATTTTCCTTCTAAACTAGTTTCACCATCAGATCTTCACTTTGAAGAGTTTGATTACCTTCCTTTGAGTTTGTACTTCTCATTTTCAAACCATTTCATTACTCATTGTTTGGAGAATTGGTTCATTTTTGAACTTGGATCTCACTTGTCGCACCTGGTCAGTGGACTCAGAGTGACACAGTGTCATTTTTGGTCTCTGTTCTTTATCTGTTGGCCCATCGTCGCAACCCTTTCATTGGTCTACTGCGACACTATCGCACTTCCCGCATTGGTGGACTGCAATGTTGCATGGTGTACAAACACAAACTGCGCCGATTTGTCAAAACTGCCATACAGGCATGCCTTCTCCATTTCTGATTTGATTTTTGGTTTGTGTGCAAACTTCCTCTATACTGCAAGATCCAGTCAAAGACCCCATTTTGTTTGTGTGATTGAGTTGTTTGGTTTCATTTGGAGTTGTTTTGGGTCCCATCTTAGACAAGTCTGAGATCTGGTAGTGGTGGACACTCTCGTCTCCCCCACCTGCATCCACTCACCCTTGCATTCCCTCCTCCCCTTGCCTGATCTAGTCATTGTATTGGATTGGTTTCCAGACCTCATTTGCATACATTTGTGATCTTTGCTTGCTTTAGTGCTACTTGTTACTGGTTGATTTTGAGTGTTTGTGTGTACTTTTAGTCCATTGAGTGCTCATCATTTTCTTGAGATTTTCTGAGTTATTGGAGTGCTACAAGTAATCTTTTCATTTCAGTATTTATGTTCAAAAGCATCGCTGTTATCAAATTGTTATTTTGATACATCCATTGAAAGATCAAAAGTACTTTACTTCCATCATTTTTCAAGCTCATTTGAAGAATTGTACATGCATTGGAATGTCTCTTTTGTATATCTTTTGGAAAAGTTGAAAGAAAATTGAATGATTTGTGTTTTTCATGAATTATGAGCTACTCATTTTCTTGAAAAAATCAAATAGATATCAAGTTTTGCAAAAGTAGTTCCATGTTTGGAAAGTTAAATGCATCTTTTGGTTTTTATGCTTTTAGGCCATTGTAGTGAAAGTGAAAAGCTTGCATACTCTACTTAGAAACTCTCTCTTTTCATCCCTTAGCATCATTTTTGTTTTGAAAAGATAAAAGAAAAAGAAAAACATGCTTTGATTTGGCTTAGTAGTGTTGTGTTATTTCTTGTGTTTCGCTTGAAAAGGAAAAGAATTCTTCATAATCATTTTTTGGTAGATTTGGGATTGTGTTGCATTGCATTGTTTTCGTAAAATCATTGGAAAGAAATTTCTCCCTCCCATACATAGATTTCATCAAAAGAAAAGTGTATTTTTTTTGCATGTAGTTAGGGCCTGCATTATGTTTACGATTATGTACTCACCTCATGCATTCACCTAACCGTCCAGATAAAATTAACAGTAGAACTAGGGTAAAAATTTAAGTAACTTGTGTGTAAGTTAGAGACGTGTTCCGGCGTCGTTAAGCGTGGCAGCTGTCGTTATTTTCCAGCAGTGTATTCCGGTGGTATTGTAGTCTTCCATGTACTTATCGGTATATTGATCTCTTTCACGTACCCACCAAGTACTACACGTACTTGGCGTATATCGAAAGGTGTTTCATGTACTCGGTAGTATATCGGAAGGTCTCGTGCCGTACGATTGTGCATTAGAGAGCACCACTACAGATTTGAGCTCCCACGCACCTTGCGTATATCAGGAGACACCTCTAGGATTCCTGAAACCAACTGAGTTAATGTTTTGGCCATCTTGGTGGAGCAATACACTGAGAACAACACTCGGGGAGATTACTACGCACGTACCATCCAGGTAATCAGGTATTTAGGCAAGGGTACGGTCCCAATCCTCCTTGTCACATTTTACTGTTGGACCCTGCGGTATATAGCGATTTGCGAAGCCTTGACAATCCTATGAGGTTCCAGACCTTTGAATCCACTCTTATAACATAAGTTTGCTTGTGGCCTTAGTTTGTGTAGGGTTTGTCTAGTCTGCTTTTATTTTGTTTAGCTTGCCTTAGGAGAAACTTTTGTTTTAGTCACTCTGGCTGACTTTCCTTGGAGAAGGTCCCGTAGGATTTAGAACTTGCCACCCGAATATCCCCTTAACCAAGAGGTAATTTTGAGGGTAAGAATGGACCCACAAGCCAGGTTCAGGTCACATGAAGTGGAAAACCCTACTTTGAATGTTGGAGGGCTCTTGTTTCCTCACACTCCTCCAAATTCACCTACCTCCCACCCCCCATAGGGTGAAGAGGCCCCAATTTCCACTTCACAAGACTTACCTATTATTTCACTGGGAGAGCTTGGATCATTGGAATGGATAAATCAACCCCAGGAAGACCCCACAGCAACTGTTGGTCCTTCAACAGCTTATTGGACATCTTCTCTGGGCCACCCAGTGGCCCATTTTTCCATTGCACCCCCAACCAGTGGGACTACTCCGAATGATCTCTTAGCTTAATTTCGTGGCCAATTGGCTCATTTTCGTTCTATGGCTGAGGAGCTTTGGAGATCAAGTCTCCAACGAAGGGTTGAATACCCGAAATTACCCCCTTACCGACCCATCCCAGGTCGCTCTTTATCTTTTGAGTCACCGGAATCATCCACGCAACACGTGACCACTTCTGAAACTGGTCAACCATCCATTCCTGCACATACGTCCCCTAGACAAGAAACCAGTTCAATACCTCAAACAACCCAACTTGTTGAAGCACAATAGTCCAACACACCTGTGAACACCACTGTTACATCACCTGCTCCTCCTCCACCCTAAACTTTGAGGGGAGGATACTCTTTACCCCCTACTGTTTTTACAGGTAACGGTAATCCTACGACAAATAATCAGCAACCAGTGTTGGGTCAACCTTTACCTAGTGGTCAGCAATTTTTTGCTGGGGGGAAACCCCCGTCTCTTAACCATACTACTGCAGTAGGAGTTCCCATTGGTCCTTCCATTGGAAATTCCTTACCTCCCGGACCTTCCACTATGGTACTATCCCATGTTGGGGGATTGTCCAACGTAATTCAACCACCATCGAGTCAAGCGTATCCAGGTCTTCTTAACCCTGTGCCAAGTCAACTTAATCCTGGAAACGCACTTTACGGGGTACCCTACCCCGGAAACCCTTACACTCTATGGGGACAACAACATGGACCCCCGCTTACAGTCCCTCAAGTCCCTCCACCCCCATTTAGTCCACCCTTGCCTCCCATTGGAGGCGGCGGGCCACCACACAACTCTGGAGGAGGTGGAACTCTACCTTCTGGTAGAGGAATACCTCATTTCGGTCATCATGGCCCACCCCCCTGGTGGTGGTGGTGGAGGACCATCCCATCCTAGTGGTGGTGGTAGAGGACCACCCCCTCCTGGCGGTGGTGGTGGAGGACCATCCCATCCCGGTGGTGGTGGTGGTGGAGGACCTTCTCATCCTGGTGGCCGTGGTGGTAGACCACCACCATACTATGGTGGAGGTGGTAGAGGAGGATCTTACCCTTTCGGTAGCGGCGATGGCCCACCACCCCCTCCCGTGGAGGTGGTGGAGGTCCACCCTATTCCGGTGGTGGTAGCGGATCACCACCTCCTCCCGCCAGAGGCGGTGGCGGCCCATGCTACCCTGGTAGTGGTGGTGGACCCCCACCATTTGGAGGTGGCCCACCCCCTCTCGGCGGCAGAGGTTGGCCCCCACCTTATGGTAATGGGCCACCTTATTATGGTAATGGACCACCTTACTATGGCGGCAAACCTACATTTGGTCCGGGTGGACCGTACCCCTATGGCCATTTTCCTCCTGGAACACCCTATGGTCAGTCGATGCAAGGTCCCACTTGTCCTTACACGCCTTATCAGTACTATTAGTACCCACATCCTAATCCACAGCTGCCCTTTTTGGCTACTTTGGACCTACTTGATCTATCTCTCCTGACCAACGATGTTAATTTTTCGATAATTTCATTCCATTATCATTCAATATCTCTAAGAGAATAACATGTATAGCATATCAATCATAGACACAATAACAAGCACACAAGAGACACAGAGTTTCACCGGGGAAAACCAAGAAGGTGAAAAACCTCGCGACTTCCTCAGAGATAGAATAAGCCCCAATACAAGATCACAAGGATCAAACCCAATAAGATGTCTCTAGCAGATACTCCTCCTCCTCCACATGTGCGCCACTTTCTCACTTAGCTATGCGAACTTGAGAAGTGAGTGAATGAATAGAATGAGAGAGGCACACCCTCTATTTATACATTGACTTGACCTGTCAATAAACTAATACGGCCGACTTCCTAAGGAAGCCTAATAACCCAACCACATGACCTAACTAGGGCTGACCCCACACTGGTGGTCTAATAACCCATCAATACAAATGACGACACTTACAATGTAACTTGCGACACTTGCAAATACAAATGACGACACTTCCAATCAGAGGAATAGTACATCTCTGTTGGATATACAATAAAGTACAAATACAATATACAAGTGAATATCTTCTGAAGTTACAAATACATCAACACTCCCTCTTAACTAGGAAGGTATTCTTTTAACATGGGTCATCAATACATATTAGCGTAAGTCTTCAATTCTAGAGCTGGATCAGCATCACTGGATCACAGAGCATCATCATCATCACTGCTGCTGTACTCGACATCTCGATCACTGGGCTATCTCATAATTATTCTCATCATAGGAAGTCTACAGAGCCAGCCCTTTTTCATGTTGGATGTAGGCCCACCTCCTGTAGGTCTTCATCAACATTAGCCATATTGTGGAATCCTCGGGACTTATTACGTGCGTCACAATGCCTCGAAAGAGTATCCCGGGATCCTTTATGTGCCGAAGCATGACCGACAAGATATCCTAGGTCAACTTACATGTGATCCCCACCACAAAACCTCGACAAAGTATCCCAGGATCCTTTATGTGCCGAAGCATGACTAGCAATATCTCTCAGGGCAATATTACATGTGGTCACCACAAAACCTTGAAAGAGTATCCCACGATCCTTTATGTGCTGAAGCACGACCGACAATATCTCCCAGGGCAATATTACATGTGGTCATGGAAAAACCTCTAAAGAGCATCCCAGGACTGATTACGAGCACACAACTCAACCTATCGGATCTCCCAGGGAAATATTATATGCCATAGGACAAAACCTCAAAAGAGTATCCTAGGATCCTTTATGTGTCACAGCACGACCGGCAAGATCTCCCAGGGAAATATTACATGTCCTCCCAAATCAAAACCTCGAAAGAGTATCCCAGGATCCTTTATGTGTCGAAGCATGACTGGCAAGATCTCCCAGGACAATTTACATGCTCATCTACACAACCTGCCCACGGCCACAGAGTATCAACCTGATACTCACCATACATCATCCTGATGTACATCATCACATGATTATCCTAATCATCATCATAGCATCATCCTGATGCATATCATCCAGAGTATCATCCTGATACTCATCACACATGATCATCCTGATCAAAATCACTGCATCGTCTTGATGCATATCATCCAGAGTATCATTTTGATACTCATCACACATTATCATCTTGATCATCATCACTGCATCGTCCTAATGCATATCATCATACATGATCCAAATGATCATACAAAGCATCCAAATGATGCATATTCAAAAGAGGAACTGGAGCATCATCCTGATGCTCATCACACAGCGCTTACATCCACAACAAGGGAAGGATCCTCCTATCACCATGCTTGGAACGGCTCCTGCAAATGTGTCCCATCACTTCTTCCTCGAAGTGTCTTCAATCTAAAGAACACCAAGCCTATCTTTGAAGTACTCAAACTTCACTCTAGCTAGTGGTTTCATCAACACATCTCCAACCTACTCATCCGTCGCAACATACAGTAGCTTCACTGCTCCTCTCTACACCATATCCCCGATATAGTGATATTTGATCTCAATATGCTTCGACCTGTCATGGAACACCGGGTTCTCGGACAACTTAACACAACTCTGGTTGTCACAATAGATACAAGTAGCATCCAATGGGAGATCAAATAACTCAGACAATAGCTTCCTCAACCATACTACCTCACAACTAGCATAACAAGCTGCAACATACTCTGCTTTGGCTATTCTCAGTGCTACGCAAGATTGCTTCCTGCTAAACCAAGAGATCACACCTAATCCCATACTGAAGCAACACCCAGAAGTGCTCTTCCTATCTGCAGCACTGCCTGCCCAATTTGAATCAACATAACCCTCCAGGTTAAACTTTTGATTCGCATCATACTTGATCCCATAATCAATTGTACCCTTTAGGTACCTCAGAATATGCTTTACAGCAACCAGGTGAACACCTCTGGGATCTATCAGGAACTGACTCAATGTGTTCACCACAAAGCAAATATCTGGTCTCGTGTTTGTCAGGTACATCAAGGCCCCAATCATCTGATGATACACAGTGACATCAATCAGATCAGATGAAGCATCACACAGAAGCTTCAGGTTTGATGCCATAGGTGTGGCCATGGCCTTGCAGTCCATCATCCCAAACCACTTCAGGATCTCTATTGTATGCTTCCCTTGTCCAAGGAAGATTCCATCTTCACTCTACCACACCTCCATGCCTAGAAAGTATTGCATCATCCCCAAGTCCTTCATCTCAAACTCGGCAGCAAGCTTCCTCTTCGTATCAACAATCAATCTATCCTCACCTATAACAAACAGGTCATCCACATACAATAGTAGTATCACTAGATTTCCTTCCTCAACCTTGTAGTAAAGGTTGGAATCTGCTTTACTCTTAGTAAAGCCCAAGCTGGATAGAAAGCTGTCTATCCTACCATACCAAGTCCTAGGAGCTTGCTTCAAGCCATACAAGGATTTCTTCAATCTGCACACATATGAATCCCTGTCATGTGTCTCAAAATCGAGTGGCTGCTCCACATACACTTTCTCTTCGACTACACCATTCAAGAAAGTTGTCTTGACATCCATCTGGTGTATCTTCTACTTCATCACTACAGCCAGAGCAAGTACTGTTCTGATGGAAGTGTATCTGACTACAGGAGCAAAAGTTTCTTCATAGTCTATTCCCTCTTTCTGGGAGAAGCCACAATCTACAAACCTCGCCTTATATTTCTCTATGCTGCCATCTGCAGCATGCCTGATCTTATAGATCCACTTGGAAGTCACAACAGACTTCCCTTCTGGTCTTGGGACCACATCCCAAACATCATTCTTCATGATCAACTGGTACTCCTCGACCATGGCATCCTTCCATTCTTTATTTTTCATTGCTTCTTCATAACTTGAAGGTTCTTTGTTCATAATGTCACAGAGAAAGGAAACATAACTGGTATGTGATCTAGTCCTCTTCCTTTCTCTGTGTTCTTCTTCTGGAATGCCATACCTTTCTGCATCTTGGATGAGCTCTCTAGCCCATGCAGGTTTCCTCTTATGAGAGTTCTTCTCACGAGGTGGATCTATAGGTTCTTATGGATCTTCAATTCCATGATCTTCTTCTGGAATTGCTTCTTTCATAGTGGTGTCTTGAAATCTGGTTACCTTTGGTTCTGCATGGTCTTCAACAGGTGTCTTCCTCGATTTGATGTATGTTGAATCTTCATCAAATGTTACATCCCTGTTGATGTCAATCTTCTTAAACCCTGGAAAGTATATTCTATAAGCCTTCGAGCTTTCACTGTAACCCACAAAGATGCCCTTCTTTCCTGAAGGATCTAGCTTTGTCCTCTTTTCCTTTGGAATGTGTGTATATTCTAGACATCCAAATATTCTGAGATGGCTAACTTCAGGTTTCTTACCATAGAAGACTTCTTCTGGTGTCTTGTTGTCAAGTATCTTGTGAGGTGTTTTGTTCTGCACATATACAGTTGTCCTAGCTACTTTTTCCCATAGATGCATAGGTAGATCTTGGTCATGAAGCATTGCATGTGCTGCTTCCATGATAGTTCTATTCTTCCTTTCTACAACTCCATTTTGTTGTGGATTGTAGGGAGCAGCCAACTCCCTCTTAATCCCTGAATCATTGCATAGCTTTTTGAGATCACCTGGAGTGAATTCTCGGCCATTGTCAGATCTGAAGGTCTTGATCTTCCTATCAGTTTGATTTTCTATCAAGGCCACTCAGAGAACTGGATGGCATCAGACCGCATACATCGGAGTGGATAATCTCCAAGATTCCTTTTGCTTTGCTTTCACTACTTGGAAATGCCTTCTTTGTGTTCTTTCCTTTAACACATCCTTTGCAAACACCTTCATGCTTTGACTGGATTTCAGGAATACCTTCTACTGCTTTGCTTGCAATTAGTAGTGCTCTATAGTGCATGTGTGCAAGCCTTCTATTCCAAAGTTCACTTGGCTCCATGGATTCATGTACCATGGCATGTTCAGGTTGTCCGTTCAATTTGTACAATCCTCCCTCTTTCTCTCCAATCACTACTGCGTCATCTATGGTCTTACCCTTTGGCCACATAAGTACTTGGCCATCCACAAATGCAACTCTAATCCCCTTTGCATCCAAAGATGATATGGAGAGGAGATTCTTCTTGAGCCCAGGTGTTAAATTTTGAGCATTAATTCACAATAATCTAGGATCTTCACTGAGAGAATAACATATACAATATATCAATGCATAACAATCACAATAAGCATGACAAGCATCACAAGAATCAAAAGCATGAGAGACAAGAGACACAGAGTTTCCATGGGGAAAACCCTAAGGTGAAAAACCCCACAGCTTCCTCAGAGATAGACAGAGCAATGGCTCAACCAAAGTACAACCAAAATACACTTGAGATAGTCTCCTAGAAGCAGATGATCCTCCTCCTCACTAGTGCACCACTTTCTGAGTGAGAGAGATATAACTTTCTGAATGATCTAAATAGAGATCTCCTGATCTCTATTTATACTAACCTGTTTTCCCAATGACCTTATGGGGCCGACTTGTCTAGCTAGGTACATCCACATTATAATATATATATTTTAGGGCCGACCCCACATATGGTGGTCTAATAACCAATCGGCAAGTACACACACTTGCGACACTTGTCAATCCACATGACGACACTTCCTTATAGAGGAATAACACATTTCTAATAAGGGTACACTAAATATATATAAAATACATAGATGAAATACATTCCAAAGTTACATATACATCAACACTCCCTCTTAACTAGGAAGGTATTTTTCGACACAGATCTACTAGACAAGTCTTCTTCTCAGGATCATCGTCATCGATGCATCGACATCATCATCGTCACTACTGCTTCTATCTCAAACAATCTCTGACTCTACTTGTCATAGGAAGTTCTGCAAAGCCAGTCCTTTTTCATACTGGATGTAGGCCCACCACCTGCAGGTCTTCATCATCACTGGCCATACTGTGGAAATCTTAGGACTTATTACGTGCGTCACAAAACCTTAAAAGAGTCTCTTGACTAGCAAGAACCCTAAAGAGCATCTAAGGCCTTTTTCATCATGTCCATATCTCCAGGACTTATTACATGTGACCCCACCACAAAACCTCGAAAGAGAATCCCAAGACTGATTACGAGCACAAGGCTCAACCTATCGGATCTCCCAAGGCACAAATTACATGTGGTCACCACAAAACCTCGAAAGAGCATCCCAGGACTGATTACGAGCACAAGGCTCAACCTATCAGATCTCCCAGGGCACAAATTACATGTGTTCATGGCAAAACCTCGAAAGAGCATCCCAGGATTGATTACGAGCACACGGCTCAACCTATCGGATCTCCCAGGGCACAAATTACATGCCATAGGACAAAACCTTGAAAGAGCATCTGCCAGATATCCCAGGGCACAAATTACATGCCATGGGAAAAACCTCGAAAGACTATCTGCAGATCTCCCAAGGCACAAATTATATGTCCTCCCAAGCAAAACCTTGAAAGAGCATTTTCCAGATATCCCAGGGTACAAATTGCATGTCGTAGGAAAAACCTCGAAAGACTATCTGCAAATCTCCCAGGGCACAAATTACATGCTTATCTGCACAACCTGTTCCACGGCCACAGAGTATCAACCTGATACTCACCATACATCATTCTGATGTACACATGATCATCCTGATCATCATCACTGCAACATCCTGCTGCATGTCATCTGGAGCAACATCCTGAAGCTCGTCATCCATGATCATCCTAATCATACAATGCATCTACCTGATGCATACCAAGTATCTACCTGATAAATATCATCATACATGATCCACCTGATCACACAGTGTATCCACCTGATACAAATATAAATACATGATACATATCAGCATACATGATCTACCTGATCATACAATGTATCCACCTAATACATATACAGATACATGGTCCAAGCATCCAACATGATGCTTATACAAAATACATACACATGATCCAACTGATCATTTCCAGCATCCAACATGATGCGTATATACATATAAATGATCCAACTGATCATATCCATCATCCAACATGATGCATACATACATATACATATAAAAATGATCCAATTGATCATACAAAGCAAAAACCAGAACATCATCCAGTGCTTACATCCACAGCAATGTGAAGGATCCTCCTTCCAACATGCTTGGAATGGCTTCAGCAAATGTGTCCATCACTTCTTCCTCGAAGTGTCATCAATCCGAAGAACACCAAGCCTCTCTATGAAGTACTCAAACTTCACCCTGGCTAGTGGCTTTGTCAACACATTTGCAATCTGCTCATCCGTCGCAACGTATAGGAGCTTCATAGCTCCTATCTACACCATATCCCTGATATAGTGATATTTGATCTCTATGTGTTTCGACCTATCATGAAACACTGGGTTCTCAGACAGCTTCACACAACTCTGGTTATCACAAAAGATACCAGTAGCATCCAACGGGAGATCAAATAACTCAGACAGTAGCTTCCGTAGCCATACTGCCTCACAACTAGCTGAACAGGCTACAACATACTCTGCCTCAGCTGTACTTAGTGCTACGCGGGACTGCTTCCTGCTAAACCAAGAGATCACACCTGATCCCATACTGAAGTAGCACCCAGATGTGCTCTTCCTATCTATAGTACTGCCAGCCCAATCTGAATCAACATAACCCTGCAGGTTAAACTTTTGATTTGCTTCATACTTGAGCCCATAATCCACTGTACCCTTCAGGTACCTTAGAACATGCTTTACAGCAACCAGGTGAACACTCCTCGGATCCGTCAGGAACTGGCTCAATGTGTTCACAGCAAAGCAAATATCTGGTCTCGTGTTCGTCAGGTACATCAAGGACCCAATCATCTGATGATACATAGAGACATCAACCGGTTCAAATGAAGCATCACATAGAAGCTTTAGATTCGATGCCATGGGTGTGGCCATGGCCTTGCAATCCATCATCCCGAATCTCTTTAGGATATCTACTGTGTACTTCCCTTGACCAAGGAATATCCCACCTGAATTCTGCCACACCTCCATACCTAGGAAATAATGCATCATTCCCAAATCTTTTATATCGAACTCGGTAGCAAGCTTCCTCTTTGTATCACACCAAGTTCTGGGAGCTTGCTACAATCCATACAAGGCTTTCTTCAATCTGCACACATGTGACTCCCTGTCAGGTCTTGGGACTGCATCCCAAACATCTTCTTCATGATCGACGGATCATGGCATTCCATTTCTTCATCCCAAATCTTGGGAACTTCAATATCTTCAATAGATATCTTTGTTGCTGGAACAAATGTTGTAGTCCTTTTGTAGGTGAAGATATACGGTCTTTCCTACAAAACAAGTTAAATTGCATGATTATAAACATCTCATAATTTTCAGAACAAATTCTTTACACATAAAGAAATATGTCATGAAGTCATGCAGTTATCTTAGCCAATGCTTCAATACAACATTTATCCATGTTCCACAACTTTCTAGATGCCTTCCAGTCTCTAACAGAACATTGTTAAGATTTTGCACTACTCCCAACATGTCAGCAAAGAGGTTTCATTCTAGATAAGTAGCAATGGAATGTTGTACAGTGCCATAGGCCACTTACCCATCACATGCATATTAGTATTATACTGTTCATTAAAGCAATCATTCTAATATGCACAATACATCTCCTAAGTCTAGGAACATAAGCATAATATTATTTAAACAAACAAAATAGGCAAGAAATGATAATTGAAATACTTATCTTTGTTTGTTTGTTGGGTGGACTCCCTCTAAGTCTTTGCTTCCTGGAAGGAGCTGCTGAAGTAGCTTCTTCTACACCTTTCTGTTTTGGAATGTAGGAAGATGGTCAACTCCCTCTGAAAATCTGCATCCTTGCAGGAGCTACTGGAGTGTGCTCCTTCTTGATCTTTGCTTCTTGGATTACCTGTCCTTGAAATTATATTCATTCTTGTTGACATCAATCTTCTTGAACCCCAGAAAGTATATTCTGTAAGCCTTCGAGCTTTCACTATAACCCACAAAGATACCCTTCTTTCCTAAAGGATCTAGTTTAGTCCTCTTTTCCTTTGGGACATGAGTGTATACTGGACAACCAAATATTCTGAGATGGCTAACTTCAGGCTTCTTACCAAAAGAGACTTCTTCTGGTATCTTGTTGTCCAATATCTTGTGGGGTGTTCTGTTCTGCACATATACAACTGTTCTAGCTGCTTCTGCCCATAGATGCGTAGGTAGATCTTGGTCATGCAGCATTGCCCTTGCTGCTTCCATGATTGTTCTGTTCTTCCTTTATGCAACTCCATTCTATTGAGGATTATAAGGAGCAGTCAACTCCCTCTTAATCCCTGAATCACTACACAGCTTCTTGAAGTCACCTGAGGTGAATTCTCCACCATTGTCAGATCTGAATGTTTTGATCTTCTTGTCAGTTTGATTCTCCATCAAGGTTTTGAATTCCTTGAACTTATCAAACACCTCATCTTTGTTCTTCAAGAAGTACACCCAAGTCTTCCTAGAGAAGTCATCAATAAATGAGACATAGTAAACATACCCACTCAGAGAACTGGATGACATAGGACCACAAACATCTGATTGGATGATTTCCAGGATGTCTTTTGCCTTGCTTTCACTGCTTGGGAAAGCCTTCTTAATGTTCTTACCTTTTGCACATCCTTTGCAAACACCTTCATGTTTGGTCTTGATTTCAGGAAGACCCTCTACGGCCTTGCTTGCAATTGGAAGTGCCCTATAGTGCATATGAGCAAGTCTTCTATGCCAAAGTTCACTTGGATCCATGGATTCATGTACCATGGCATGTTCAGGTTGTCCCTTCAATTTACACATACCTCCCTCTTGCTCTCCAATCACTACTGCATCATCTATGTTCTTTCCCTTTTTCCACATTAGGACTTGGACATCCACAAATGCAACCCTCATACCTTTTGCATCCAAAGCAGAGATGGAGAGTAAGTTCTTCTTGAGCCCAGGTACATAAAGGACTTCTTTCATCTTCAAAGATTTTCCAGAATCTAGGTTGTAGGAGGCTTCACCACTTCCTTTGATTGGGTATTGATAATCATCCCCAAGTTTCACCTTATGGGGTGATTCATGTTCAGATAGATTCACAAAAGATTCCTTAAACCCAGTTATGCGTTTGGAAGCCCCACTATCAATCAACCAATCATTACAACCATGGGAGATAGTACCTGTGAGAGCAGAAATTAGAACATATTCTTCTTCACTTGATGAGTCATCATCACTATCACTTTCTGCCCTAGCCTTCTTCTTTGGGGGTTCATCATCTTTGGCAACATGAGCATGATATATTCTTTTGTTATTCTTCTTCTTCTTCTTATTGAAGTTGTTGTTGTTTTCTTTCTTCTTCTTGGGACAATCTGAAGCAAAGTGTCCCTTCTCATTGCAATTGAAGCATCTGAGATCTTTCTTATCTTTATGATAATGGTGGTGTGAGAATCTCCTGTTATGAGATGATTCCTTCTTGGACTTGCCTTTCCTGGCATGTGCTGTGAGAGCTTGATCTTCATTTCCCATCTTTTCTTCTCGGGCCACAGGCCTAGCTTCTTCTTGAGAGCATTCTTCCCGCAATCTGTTGAAGGAGATCAACTTCTTCCTTGCACAAATTCCTTGAATAAAGGAATCCCATGACCTGGGTAGGCCATTTAGAGTGGTCATCACCACTTAACCATTCTCCACCATTTCATCCACTGCTTCTAGTTGTTCCTTGATCTGAGGGACCCTTGAAAAATAATATTGAATGGTTTCTCCATTCTGAAACTTTACTCCTTTCAATTGGTTCCACAGGGTCATCTTCCGATTTATGTTCTTCCCTTCAAATAGCTTGGTCAAAGAGTCAAACATCTCCTTGGGTGTCTTTAGAGAATACACATGGGGTATGAGATGGTATTTGATAGAATCAGCAATGATTCTCTTTTCCTTGACCAAGTTTTTCTTATGCAATACCTTAGCCTCTTCATCCTCTGGGATAGGGATGTCTTCTTTTACATATGAGTCCAACTCATTTTCTTCCAGGATTAACCCAATCCTATAGTTCCAAGCTCAGAAGTTATTAGCTCCTTCAAGCTTATCCTCAAGCTTGGTGTGGTGAGACATCTTAAAGAGTACTTCAAATGGAAATAGAAAATATTTAGGTCTTACCACTTGAAATGCTGAAAACTGGATCTGGTCCCATATTAGGGTTTGTCAAAAAAACCCTAAAAATTCAAAATGTGAATTTCAATTTTCTAAAAGGATAGAAAGATGCGCCTTTACTGAGCTGATCATCCTGGTGTATTCAAAATTTGAGATAAGCAAAGCTTTACCCTTCAGATTTTCCTTTTTATCCTCTCAGGTTCATTGGGGAGAGCCCTGAAATAGGGTTTGAGTTTCCCGGAGATCTACCCAACCAAAAATCTCGATCCAAAGCTCTAAACTTTGATTTTTGCAAGGAGCTTCCAGCTATGTCTTTAGATTTCAAAAATTCCTATTTTTGTGGAAACCCTAAATTTTAGGGCCAAATTTGAAAATGCTCAGAATTGAATTCTGATTGGACAGATAGATTCTTCTTGATGAGTAGAGTCAATCTACTATATTGCTTTTCCAAAATCTGTGGAGAGAAACCCAATAAACAAGAAATGCAAGTTTCCGTCACTACAAAATGTCTTCTTCTTAGGTTAGCTCTGATACCATGTTAAATTTTGAGCATTAATTCACAATACTCTAGGATATTCACTGAGAGAATAACATATACAGTATATCAATGCATAACAATCACAATAAGCATGACAAGCATCACAAGAATCAAAAGCATGAGAGACAAGAGACACAGAATTTCTGTGGGGAAAACCCTAAGGTGAAAAACCCCAAAACTTCCTCAGAGATAGAGAGAGCAATGGTTCAACCAAAGCACAACCAAAATACACTTGAGATAGTCTCCTAGAAGCAAATGATCCTCCTCCTCACTAGTGCGCCACTTTCTGAGTGAGAGAGATGTAACTTTCCGAATGATCTAAATAGAGATCTCCTGAACTCTATTTATACTAAGCTATTTGCCCAGTGACCTTATGGGGCCGACTTGTCTAGCTAGGTACATCCACATTATAATATATATATTTCAGGGCCGACGCCACACATGGTGGTCTAATAACCCATCGGCAAGTACACACACTTGCGACATTTGTCAATCCACATGACGACACTTCCTTATAGAGGAATAACACATCTCTAATAAGGGTACAATAAATATATATATATAATAAATAGATGAAATACATTCCAAAGTTACATATACATCAACACCAGGTACATATAGAACATCTTTCATCTTCAAAGACTTCCCAGAGTCTAGTTTGTAGGAGGCTTCACCACTTCCTTTGATATGATATTGATAGTCATCCCCAAGTTTCACCTTATGAGGTGACTCATGTTCAGATAGATCTACAAAGGATTCTTTAACCCCAGTCATGTGTTTGGACGCCCCACTATCAATAGGCCAATCATCACATCCATGAGAGATAGTACCTGTGAGAGGAGATATTAGAACATATTCATATTCACTTGATGAGTCATCACTTTCTGCTCTAGTCTTCTTCTTGGTAGTTTCATCATCCTCAGCAGCATGAGCATGATATCTCTTCTTGTCGCTCTTCTTCTTGTTGTTGAAGTTGTTGTTGTTGTTCCTTTTGTTCTTAGGACATTCTGAGGAAAAGTGTCCCTTCTCATTGCATGTAAAACATCTTAGATCTTTCTTATCTCTATGATGATTGTGTGGATTTTTCTTGTGATAAGATTGCTCCCTTTTGATCTTTCCTTTCTTGGTGTGTGTTGTGAGAGTTTTATCTTCATTTCCCATCTTTTCTTCTCGGACCACAAGCCTAGGTTCTTCTTGTGAACATTTCTCCCACAATCTACCGAAAGAGATCAGTTTCTTTCTTGCAAAGAGGCCTTGGATGAAGGAGTCCCATGATCTAGGTAGGCCATTCAATGTGTTCATTACAACTTCTCCATTCTCTACTACTTCATCCACAGCTTCGAGTTGTTCCTTGATTTGAGAGACCTTAGAAAATTAGGATTGAATGGTCTCTCCATTCTGAAGCTTTACCCCTTTCAATTGGTTCCACAGAGTCATCTTCTGATTTATGTTCTTTCCTTCAAACAACTTGGTCGAGTCAAACATCTCCTTAGGTGTCTTTAGGGAAGACACATGAGATATGAGATGGTCTTTGATAGAATCAGCAATGATTCTCTTAGCCTTGACCAAGTTCTTCTTGTGTAAGGATTTAGCCTCTTCTCCCTCTGGGACAGGAACCTCTTCACTTATGTAAGTGTCCAACTTATTCTCTTTTAGGATTAACCCAATCCTATACTTCCAGGATCAAAATTTATCAGCTCCTTCAAGCTTATCCTCAAGCTTGGTGTGGTGAGACATTTTAATGAGAAACTCAAATGGAAATAAAATATTTAGGTCTTACCACTTGATTTGCTAAAAACCGGATCTGGAGCTGGATTAGGGTTTGTTAGAGAAACCCTAAAAATTCAAAATTTGAATTTCAAACTTCTGAAAGGATAGAAAGATGCACCTTGCTTAGCTGGTCAAGCTGGTATACTCAGATTTTGAGATCTAGAAAATTTTACCCCTCAAAATTGCCTTTTGAAACTTTCAGATTCACTAGACAGAACCCCGAACTAGGGTTTGATAAATCCCACCCTTCTACCCAACCAAAAAGTTCGATCCAATGCTCTAAAATTTGATTTTCTTGAGGAGTATCTAGCCGTGGATTCAAATTCCAAAAATTCCAAATTTTTTCGAAACCCTAATTTCCCGCAGTAGAGATGCGCCCTTGCTAGGAGAGTCAATCTAGGCTCCTGACTTTGATGAATTGTGGAGAGAAACCCAAATATTAAGAATCCCTAGCTTTCGTAGCTACACAGTTCCTTCTTCTTAGGTCAGCTCTGATACCATGTTAATTTTTTGATAATTTCATTCCATTATCATTCAGGATCTCTAAGAGAATAACATGTACAACATATCAATCATAAACACAATAACAAGCACACAAGAGACACAGAGTTTCACCGAGGAAAACCAAGAAGGTGAAAAACTCCGCAACTTCCTCAGAGATAGAATAAGCCCCAATACAAGATCACAAGGATCAAACCCAAAAAGATGTCTCTAGTAGATACTCCTCCTCCTCCACATGTGCGCCACTTTCTCACTTAGCTATGAGAGCTTGAGAAGTGAGTGAATGAATAGAATGAGAGAGGCACACCCTCTATTTATACATTGACTTGACCTGCCAATAAACCAACAGGGCCGACTTCCTAAGGAATCCTAATAACCCAACCACATGACCTAACTAGGGCCAACCCCACACTGGTGGTCTAATAACCCATCAATACAAATGACGACACTTACAATGTAACTTGTGACACTTACAAATACAAATGACGACACTTCCAATCAGAGGAATAATACATCTCCGTTGGATATACAATAAAGTACAAATGTAATATACAAGTGAATATCTTCCAAAGTTACAAATACATCAACAAATGAACTAATTGGACACCCATTCCGGTGAAACTTCCATCAGATATCCCAAACTTTGATGGTAATCCGGGTGAGGATCCAAAAAACCACATGATGACATACCACTTGTGGTGTTCATCCAACTCCTTGATGGAAAACTCGATCCGTCTTAGGTTATTTCAATGGACTCTCACTGGTTCGGCTGCCAAGCGGTATATTGAACTACCACCCCATTCTTTTCCCGATTTCGGTTCTCTTGCTATGAAGTTTTTGACTCATTTCCAGCTACCTATATGGTATGAAACTGGTATAGAGCTTTTAACCTCGCTCCGTCAGAATACCTCTACTCACATCTCAGATCATATACATGAGTGGTGAAGGAGACGACGTCTTATTAAGGCTCCTATTCCATACCAACTCCTAGCTGACTAGTTTACAAATTCGCTCATCCCTACCATTGCATGAGATGTAGCCATGGGAGGCGTTGTCACTGACGAACAAGCCATCGTTCGTGCCCACTTACTAGACTTAGTCTATGCTCAATCTGGCACACTGTTTGATACTCTTCCTGATGCACCCTGTAAGACGTACGACCCCACGAAACCACCCAAGGGATCCCAAGCTGATGGCATCATTGGATCCCTTAACACCCAGCCTTCTTCTCAAACTTTTGGTTCATCGAACCCCCAAGGTTCCTCCCCATCACCAACACAGGTTGGTCATGGAACCACCAAATCATCCACTCTTGTTGTCACCGAAGAAGTGAATTTTGTTTCGTCAACTTCACCTCAAAAGTCTGGTGGTAAGAAAAAGAACAAAGGGAAACCTAAGAAATATTTCACCCAGCAGGAACATAAGAGCACTCCAAATGACACCAAATAGAAAAGGAAGTTAAAGTATCCTTGTCTACTGTGCGGTGATGACCACTTTTCCAAAGAGTGCCCCCATAGAGACGAAGTTCAAAAGTTTCTTAAGGGAAAACCCACGCCCGCGATTCTCAATGATCCCTTTCCTGCTCAAAATCAGCAGTTGATCACTCATACCTCTCCTTCCCAAGGAGAAGCATCCACCACCGCACATGTTCTCATGATGCGTAGCGAGACCATCAACTTGAACACCCGTTCTCATTTGTATGACTCTGTTACAACCAAGGAACCTGTTGGAAGTAATACTAAAAAAGATTCCACTTCGATGCCTGACGTCACCGTATCGGCTGCTGCTCTCACCATTGAGAAGCCGTCTTTCGAGTCAGTGTTTTGTCCACCCAAGAGCATGATTATAAAATCGGATTTCAATCCTAATGCTCGAGCTACTCAAAACTACAACATTGTAGAGGACCTAGCACAAGCTCCTTGTGCTATGTCAACACTCGAAGTCTTGCAAAACTGTCCTAATCAGCACAAGACTCTCCTCGCTGCCATCGGTGCAGTTGACCTGGATTCATCGAATACCATCATGTTCTGACTGGAACACTTCAAACCGAGGCTCTCCCATCAGTTGGCATTTCAAGATGCCACAAACATTGTTGGGAAGACAATCCATTGTACCATTTTGGACGAAGGCGCCTCTACGTCAATCATGTTGATCTCATGTTAGAGAGCCATTGGCTCTTCCGAGTTGAACCGTTCTCCTACCACTTTGAGAGCATTCGATGAATGTGGCTTTCAACCTCATGGGATGTTACAAGATTTAGCAGTCGAGCTGGAGGGCAAGACCGCAACCATTAACGTGGAAGTGGTCGCTGCCCCATTGGATTATAACATTATTCTTGGTCATAATTGGTTTTACGCCATGACTGCAGTCGCATCATCTGTCTTCAGCATAGTACAATTCCCTCATCAACGAATTGTCATTGTCAACCAACTAGATTTCTACACACCTGACACCGATACTCACCCGGGCGATAACGTTCCTTCAATTGGACAATCTTCGTGCATCAGTATGAGAGCGTGGGCGTCAACCTCCTTAAGGATTCATCCCTTATGGGCGTCTTTCCTACCCTGGATCCCCCAAATCATGTTGCCACAGTGAACATGATCTCCTCGCAAATCTCATCTATTCCAAACTCCACTGATTCATGGCTTGTACCTGACGAAGCCACCACAAAACTGATTGGAAACACTATGCCTCTATCACCTGTCGAACTCACATATGAGGCTATCCAATCAGCACCGGAGGACCACTTAGTTGTGGCCTCCACCTCCTTTTCTCTACAGTGGACATCATCCAATCCTCTGCTATGGACTTTTCATTCTGATGAGTCCATTATGGAAATTGAGTGCGGATGATCCTCCGTGGGAAGACCTCCATCATCGTTCGTCTTTCCTTCCTATTTTGGATACTGTGGAGAACAGCATTAGCACCATCTTTACACCAGATGTCTACTCTGGCTCTCAATACTTGATACTCGCATATCAAACAGACTCCGAAGGCAACTTAGCCAACATTGATCCTACCACTTTGATAGACATTTCGGCTACTCCTGGTGTAGTGGAACACATTCATTTATGAAAGAAGTGTTCCCCTGAAGAAGTCATCGCTTCTATGGCCTTATTCAAGTGATTCTGAGACGAGTTCGCTTGGACCTACGAGGAGATTCCTGGGATAGACCCCACCATTTTTTTACACGAGATCAAAGCTTATCCTGACATCAAACCTGTCTGCCAAATTTGTGACCGGTACATCCTCGGAAGACTGTGGCAATCAAGGCAGAGATTGAGAAACTTTTGAAGGCCGACTTCATTTACCCTATCTCGTTGACAGAATGGGTCTCAAACGTCATCCATGTTCCTAAAAAGCAAGGTACCATTCGCATTTGTGTTGATTATCAGGATCTCAACAAGGCTTGTCATAAGGACAACTACATGACTCCCTTTATTGACCAGATTATCGACAATTGTGCTGGAAGTGTCATTTTTTCATTTATGGATGGATTTTTCGGGTACAACCAGATTGAGATCCACCCCCCTGCCAACACAAGACTGCATTCATCTGCCCTTGGGGAATGTTTTTGTATCGTAAACTTCCGTTTGGTCTTAAAAACGTTGGTGCCACATTCCGGCGGGCCATGTCATACACCTTCCATGATGTGAAGGACTTTGTGGAACTCTACTTGGATGACCTCCCTACCCAGTCAAAGCAGTGTGAGTTCCACATCGATCATCTGACGGTTGTTTTCCTCAAATGCAGACGGTACAATATCCGTTTGAATCCTCACAAGTGTATTTTTTGTGTCGAGTCTGGACACCTCTTAGGGTTTATCATCTCGAAAGATGGGATTCGAATTGATCCCCTGAAGGTGGAAGCCATTGTCTCACTCCCACCTCCAACTAATACTACGGAACTTTAGAGTCTACAAGGAAGAGCAACTTATTTAAGGCATTTTGTCTATAATTTCGCACAAAAGACGCAGGGTTACATGAGATTGATGAAGAAAAATGTCCCATTACGCATGCCCCTGTGCTCCAACCACCGAATTACTATCGAGATTACATTCTATACCTCGCTGCTTCCAACACCACTATCACCGTGGTTTTGGTGCAAGAAGACCAGAATGCCCAAGAACATGTGATATACTATGCCAGTAAAGGTCTCATTAACGCTGAAACTTGCTATTCACATGTCGAGAAGCTCTCTCTCACGGTGGTCATCGCCGTGCATAAGTTCCAACATTACATTTTGCTCTGCACCACTACCATCATCGTCAATTCAAACCCCATCTACCACGTTCTGACACGCCAAGTACTTGGGGGCAAGTATTCATGCTGGATTGTGATACTGCAAGAATTTGATCTTCTTTTCAAAAAGGCTAAGTCTAAAAAGTCTTTGGTGTTTTCTAAGCTCATCTGTGACCTTCCCCGTACTGATATAGAATCTAAGCCCAATGACTCTTTTCCGGATGAGTCTTTCTTTCTTATCAGTACGTCTGATCCATGGTATGGAGATATCACATTGTATCTTCAAACCCAACGTTTCAGCCCTCAATTGTCTCGTGACGACCGTCGTCGAATACACCACCATGTGAAGTATTATCTGATTATCAGTGATACCTTGTACCGCCGTGGTATCAATTCTATTCTTCAACGTTGTCTGACTCATGATGAGGCTGAACACATCCTAAATGACTATCACGCTGGGGCTTGTGGTGGTCATCTATCTAGGATGGCTACAGCCCAGAAGATTCTACACGCAGGATATTATTGGCCATCTATCTTCAAAGATTGTATCGAGGCCGTAAAAAAATGTCCTCCATGTCAACATTTTCATACGAAAAAGTGTACCCATCCTGCCTCGTTACACCCGGTTATTGTCGTTGGCCCCTTCACTAAATGGGGCATTGACTTCATGCATTGTAAGCCTACCTCGGTTGGGGGGCATAGTTACGTCATTGTAGCTGTGGACTACTTTACAAAGTGGGCTGAGGCAATTCTTACATACATGAATGACGGAAAGACCGCCGCACTCTTCATGTTTAATCATGTAATAGCGCGGTTTGGAGTTCCTCAAGCGATAGTAACTGACCATGGTTCCCACTTTATGAACCACATGGTTAACGAGTTGAGCGATAGATTGGTTTTTCGTCATGAAAACTCAACACCGTACTACCCACAGTCAAATGGATAAGTAGAGGCCATCAACAAGGTCTTGAAAACCATTGTCCAACGCATGGTGGGTACGCATAAGTCCAATTGGCATAATATGCTCTTCTCCACACTATGGGCTTATCGAACTTCCATTAAAACCGCCACTGGATTTACTCCCTTCCAACTAGTGTATGGATTGGAGGTGGTCCTCCCTATTGAGTGCGAGATTTCATCCCTCAAGCTCGCCATCGAACTTATCCCCAACACTACTGCCGAGGAAGAACGCTTCCTCTACCTAGCTAAGCTCAACGAGACTCACTGAGATGTTGCTCTTGCCAACGAGGATCATAAAAAACACATCAAAGCGCAGTATGACAAGTAGGTAGAACCTTGCACCTATAGCAAAGGATATTTGGTCCTCACATATGACCAAAATCATGATAAGCTGGGGGCAGGAAAGTTTGAGTCCATGTGGCTACATGGACCTTACATAGTGAAACGCGTCTTAGAGAAGGGAGCTTATGAGCTTGAAAACTACGATGAGATATCTTTAGGTGAGCCTCGCAATGGGCTCTACTAGAAGAGGTACTATGCCTGAGTCTTTCATGCATAAGTACTTTTGTATATACTATACATGGTGTGTGTGTGTTTTTTGTGTGGTGTGACGCTTTATTTTTTTCCGTGTTTAGGTCTTGTTTCATTTCTTATACCATGTTTTGTCTGCATGTGCAAAATGAAACTTGCTACAGATTCACGGACGATGCCAGCCGGCATACCCGCAACCTTGCCTCAGCAACCTGGGTACTCTAATCACCTACTAGCGAGCTCATCAGCTCAGGGGGAATGTGTCTAGGTTTCACGACCAACAATGCTGCATAATATCAAGCAGTCATTGGAACCCTAACTGACCCCATTTCTTTGGGTATGGACCATGTTGTCATCCACTTGGATTCTCAACTAGTGGTCTCTCATCTTAACTGAGTCTACACCATCCACGATCCTACCTTACTCCGTCTCTATACACGAGTCTGTCTTCTAGAAAGGTCCTTTGAATCCATTCAGTACCTGCACATTCCACGAGACATGAACACAGTTTCCGACTCGATGGCCAACTTCATCTTAGATTGGTACATTGCACACACATAATCATATTCATGAATTGTTAAAAGTAGACATAACATGTAAATAACTCATTTTATAAGCAAACACATAAACAAGATCACATCATTCATCCATTTAAAACACATAATGTATAAAACCACCGAAATGTCTGTATATATATATCATCATAAAAATTAGTGTTGATACAAAATCTGAAGCCTCGTAGCTTTCAGTAGTACAAAATCTGAGGCCTCTAAGCTCTCAGTACATACATAATAACAACATAAGGCATAACGCCTGGCCCGTACACCCCTAGTTCTAGCAGCTCTAGCCTGCTAAGTATGGAAGCAGTCAACTGCTCTCGCGACCCTGCAAAGCAGTGCATTAAAGCACGCAGACACTCCCACCATGTACCCCTACATAGGCCGTGGTAACTCATCCACTATCGGCTCTAGAACGTCTAACGTCAACCCACTCAGGTTCGCGTAGACATCCTCCATCTCTGCGATGGCAGCATGTACGGATGGAGCCATGATTGCTCCCTCTCCTCTCTCTCTCCTCGCAAGAAGAGAGACTCCCACTGGTCGTACGGGGCCCACATCTGGACACACATGTTGTTAACTTGTCAGCACTATAACAAAAAATCATAAATATACAAAACTAAAAAGTACAAGGGTTTTTGTTCTTACCTATGTCTCCCCATACTGCTCCCTCGGGAAGTGCCAAGTCTGGGTCATCTTTGTAATCTGTACCACTATACGGGTAGTCCTCTACCATGAGCAACTGGCCCTCTAGCCAGGTGAAGAAATCAGGACCATATCCAATGATGGGGCCCCCACCATGGCAGGCCATCACCTCTGTCCATCTGGCCATGTGAGGATCCTTATGATCCCTATCATCCAACAGCACCTGCGGGCGCAAGAGGGGAACCCACTCCAATAGAAACGAGATCACTATCAACCTGTATCCGGACTACTTGAGCTCTTCCCACCAACACTTGGTCAACTGATCTCAAATGTTCACGAGGAGTCCCTCACACCAGTTGAAGATCTTAGGAGACATGAATTCCTCCGCATATAGCATCTGAGACCTGGTAGCTAAGTGAGGAGCCTGGCTCCTTGCTATCCTCGTAATGGTAAAAAGTATGGCACGCAGCGGATGTTCCTGTACTTCTTTAATGGGAATCTTCCCACTAGAAGCACGGGTATGAGGAGTACAATGTTGTAGGATCATGTCATCCATGGTTCGATCACTCCCCCATGATCCAGTGAGAGCTATGTTGTCCCCCCTTCGAGACAGTCCAGTTAAAAAGTAGATGTCCTCAACATCCATGGTAAGTATGTGCTCACCGATCACAAAATATTTCTGAGCCACATCCCAACATCATAGCATATGTGTCAGCAATGGGATTTGGGCCCTCATGCCCTGGATCTCGAAGAACTTTAGGAGACCATAGTTCCTCAGTGCTTCTACACATAGTGGGTCACTTGCAGCTTGTACGTCATCTACCTCGTGTTCTCATTCATGCCACTTTAAGACCATGATTGGATGCTATTAACCTGCCAAAAGGGGCATTTTAACATCATTAGCACTCACTTCAACCACTAAAAGGCCATTTTTTGGGCTAGTTTTGATGGTTGGATTGGACGTTTCCACCGTCGTACCCCGTCAATTCTAACAGGGCGACATCGTCGCAATCCACTTGTGCGGGATTTGCGACGACCCGGGTTCATCGCAGAACTCGAAAGGGCGACCTACGACGACCTGAGGATGCAATATCCCTCCACAAACCACCTCAAAACTCAAAAAAAATGAACCTAAATAAAAAATGTAAACCACTGGAAATGTGTTGGATTATGTTTAGAGTTACCTGCTCCGAATGGCTGGTGAAATGGTTGCTCGCAGCTCCCGAAATCGACAAGTGAAGTTTTGGCTCCGAATGGCACTTCTTCTCCCAAATTTAGCAAATGAACAATGGTGACTATATTTGGTTTTTTGTTTCTATTTATAGACAAAAGGCATATTCTTTTTCAAATATTTGATGCTTTTTAGGTAATTTGCTATAGTTTGGATCGTTTTTATTACATTTGAACACTCGGTTGACTATTTGACCTAGTTTTCAAGTGTGCAGGAGTTGTTAAGTATTCTTTGCGCTCCATTCTCGCATTATAACGGTCATTTCAGGTATGAACAACCCCTTGAATGTTTTGTCATTATTTTGTACCCATTAGATTGTAATTATTTTATGATGACGAGCTTACTCTGTGTTCTTTCTCGTGCTCTTAAAACCGTGAGAATAAGTTACCGAGTTACGATTTATCACTTTTCCGGGCTCGTTAAACTCCTACGGAAAAGGACCCCCCCGAAGTCTATCTTTAAGCTATTTTTAGGCTCTTGAAATACGAAAAGATTTCCAAGCGAACTTGTCGCATTCATGCTTGTTAAAGAATTTGAATGGTCGTCTCCTTGGTGATAGTTTACCATTCTTGGAAGATAAGTCAACTGGATAAGATGGTGATAAGATTTGCTAATTGAACTCACTAATAATAGGACTTTTCTTTCCATTCCCTACATGACCGATAGCATATTCACTAGGAAATTTATTATATACAACTATATTCTTAGTTCTGGCAATAGAAACATCAATATTTCCAGTATATATTTTGCAGAATCCATGGGAATTATCTTCAGACTACTGACACCAACTACCTTTGTTGAATACAAATATGCTAAACCTCGGTCTGAAACTTTTTTTTTGATATGATTCCACCGTCCAGATCACCAATTACCCATTGAAAACCTATTGGTGTTAACTTGTGTCACTTGCAAATGCTTTGATTCTTGGTATCAAAGTTCTTCTCGTGAGTTCTCCCTTTGGCGCGCTTAATACTGTTCATATGTCATTTTGTATCCTCCTAGCATCTCCTCGGCAGATTTGGGAACTTGTGAATATTCTATCGCTAGAGCTTGAGCTTGGACATATGAATGCCTCCCATAGTGCTCGATGCTTGCTTTGACAATTGGACAGATGAAAAAAAATAGGACTCTGGAAAAATATTATTGAGTTTTGAACTTCTGGCAGTGTCTTCTTTAGAATTTTCAGTCAACGCGCTGTCGGAATCTAAAAACTTTGATGGCGCAAATCCTGGTACCAATAGAACACAAGAGAAAAACACTCATGTGGATTAATATTCCATTACATTATTTTTCAACAACATGTGTACAATATATAGATGCTCTCTGGAGGAAAAATCGAGAGACTTAGTGGCAAGTTGAGTAGCTCACAATAATGCTAGGCTTAGTGGAGTAATTCCCCCAATCTATGACATTGTGCCAAGTGTAACTCCTATATTGGGCCATAATGAGGTCCAATGAACCTATGAGCACCATGAGGAAGTTAGGAAAGTCAATTAATGTGGATGGAATCATTATGAGGGTGAATTAGGTGTTTTAGGACTTTGGTAGTGGCCATTAATGAGCAATTTGACCATTTCTAGTGCATTAGCGCCCTTGGTCCAACCTTATCCCATAAAACAGGGAAGTGGGGAACCTCCCTCATTAAATGAATTAAGTAGGGCCCCTTTGACTTCACGTAATAAGGAAATGGCACACTTGTGGAAAAACTTGACTATAATGACAAACCACTAGTCTAATATGTGGACAAACCCCCTAGACTAGGCACTATGAAGCCAAACCATGGAACAACTTACATTAAACACTTGGAACCTTATGCAAGGATTATTAACTAAGGTCTAGATGGGAATTATGTTCCAACACCCCCCCTTAAGCCAAAATGGTTGTGAGCAAAGAAAATTATTATGAGGGCCCAAGCAACAAAGGCTTATGGTCAGCCTTTACAATTATTCATCCATGTAAGTGAGGAAAGAGGAAAAACCACTTGGGAAAAATCCTCCCTCTAAAATGGACATGAAATACACCAAAAATAAACTACTCCAAAACATAAGTAGGTGTGAAATTCTTCATATGTCTAGAGGAACCTTCTTGTTGGGAAGAAGTGGAATGTGCTCAACTAATTCATGTACATGTACAGTTGCATGATAGAAACTGAAGCCATGTAGAACAACTGAGTAACATTGATAGTAGAGCGAAGGCTTCTCCTCAGAATTGATCTTCGAACCAACCAGGGTGCTAGGTCCAAAAGAGACTTGAGATGGTTGAGAATAAGTGACCCCCAAGAGAATCATAAGTATCTTGAAGCATCAACATCAAACCAAGAGAGTTGTAATCAGCTCCAAGAAAGAGGAACAAGAGTCCCATGTTTGCCAATGTGATGGATAAGGCTTCTCCATCTTCAATTGAACTTGAAGAAATTTGCTAGTGATGGTGTAGGAATACATAGGAATAAAAGGAGTGTGAAGCAATGAGAGATCTTCACTTGACTTCCAAACTTCTCATTGACCATCTTTCGAACCAATACTCTCATATGAAGAAAGAACCTCTTTTAGAGAAGGCTCACTATGATCACCAATCAACAACCCATCTTCAACATTCATAATAGAAGACATAGAGGATAAAGAAGTGGAATGGAGAGACATCTATTCAACAGTATTTATGGCAGCAACTCGTATGTTATTTTCATGAAAAACAACTTCATGGAAAACAGAGGAAGCCACAAAGGAAGAAAGCTGAGCTGGATCATTTGTTGAATCTGTATCTTCTTCTTCTTCTTCTTCAATTTGAACAACTTCTTCAGAAATGCATGAGGCTGATACCTTTGGAGGGAGAACACATGAGGAGGTGTCCATTTTCTTGCTCTCCATATAGCTAATATATTCTTTCTGCATGCCAAGAGCTTTATCTATAGTTCTCCAAAGCTCAAATGGATACTCAATGGAATCAATGAGTTAATGCATTCTAGGAGGTTTAGCTAGACACATAGTTCCATACACTCTATCACAATCATTAAGCCAATCATACTTCTCTTCATAAGATTATGGCTTGTTCACATCACCAATGGACACATCAAAGATACATTTTATCTTGAGATATGCACACATCTTTTCTTTCCACTCATAATAGTTGGATGGAGAGAGGAGAGGAACAACTTTCGAATCCATAATGAAGTTGTTGTAGGCACCTGCAAAACACGCACTTGGAAATCTATTTCAGAAGAAATACTAGGATCCCCTATGAATCTCTGATACCATGTCAAATTCTATATGTGTCATAGGTGGATCTATATTACTAGAGCAAGCTTCAGTTAGAATTTACCAAACATTTACAAAAAAATAGAAGAAATATGAAGAAAATATTAAGTACACCACAAGATAAAAACACTCATGTGGAGTAATATTCCATTAAATTATTGTTCAACAACATGTGTACAATATATATATGCACTGAGGAGGAAAAATCAAGAGACTTAGTGGCAAGTTGAGTAGCTCACATTAATGATAGGCTTAGTGGAGTAATTCCCACAATCTATGACATTGTGCCAAGTGTAACTCCTATATTGGGTCATAATGAGGTCCAATGAACCTATGAGGACCATGAAGAAGTTAGGAAAGTCAATTAATGTGGATTGAATCATTATGAGGATGAATTAGGTGGTTTAGGGCTTTGGTAGTGGCCATTAATGAGCAATTTGACCATTTCCAGTGCATTAGCGCCCTTGGTCCAACCTTATCCCATAAAATAGGGAAGTGGGGCGCCTCCCTCATTAAATGCATTAAGTAGGGAGCCTTTGACTCCCTAGAATAAGGAAATGGGAACACTTGTGGACAAACTTGGCTATAATGACAAACCACTAGTATAATATGTGGACAAACCCCCTAGACTACGCACTATGAAGCCAAACCATGGAACAACTTACATTAAACACATGGAACCTTATGCAAGGATTATTAACTAAGGTCTAGAAGGGAATTTTGTTCCAACATGATTATATATTATAACAAGAGCTGCATGCGGCAATGTTCGTGACATGGCACGGAAATAGAAGTTGCACATGCAGAAGGTGGAGATTTGCTATAGAGCGATGATTCTAGTTCTGGTGTCTTGATTCTTGTTCAAAGCTCTTAAGAGTTGTAGTGCAGGAAGATGTAGCTTGAAACATAGTGTGCATGAATACATCGACAAAAAACAAGTTGCATAATCAAAAACAGATTACGTACTTTTACATGTGACAATCCAGCACTTGCACCACAGGAAAAAACATATACACATTTGTTTGTAGATGGAATGGAGCGAAAAGTCTAAAAGTTGATGAAAACCCTCGATGAAAGATGCCAAAGGCATGCAAGCATGTTGTTAGTTAAAGCTTACCAAAAAGCATGAGTAGTGCAGGAAGACGTAGCTTGAAACATAGTGTGCATGAATACATTGACATTAGCTTGTAGCATAGTTGCATGGACATGCAAATGAGGAATCTTACTGATGCAATACATACATATGCAAATGAGGAAGCTTACTGATGAAATACATACATATGCAAATGAGGAAGCTTACTGATGAAGCATACATATGAAAATGAGGAAGCTTACTGATGCAATACATACAAAACTGTTTTTCACAGATTAGATGGAGGGCTTATGACCTGTGCCATGCCCATAAATATATCTAGCCATATCTGCAGTATACAAAAATTGGAAAGCTAATTAGTAGAAATATGGCATTGCAAGAACATGGGGCCAGGAAATCTTACTATACTTTACTAGAAATTTACCAATTCCCATACTTGTCTAAATTTTTTGAATAAACTCGATACACAGCAAACATGGAACGACAAACTTGGTGATGAAATTAATGAATGCATTTCGTGAAGTATTGCTAGTAGAGTACAGATACTGAAATGAACTTGACCTGAATTCTATCTTCAGCCTAAGACCATAGGTTGTGGGAGCTTCTCAATTGCCACCATATGGGAAGATTCTTGTTATTGTTGTTGCAGGTATTGCTATAGTAATGACGACATTGCAATGTATGAATATTGAAACACCAAAATCAAATGACTAATCAGTAGACACATCTAAGGGCATAAAGGGGCGGAAATATTTTGTCTCTTAGAAATGAGCAGAGAAAATTTGTCAATATCAAGATAAATTGTTTATACCAAGAGCATTAAATTGGAAGGCAAGTATAAATCAATAGCTCAATAGGTTGGAAAACATAGGTGTAGAGAATATGTCAAGTGAAAATGAAACCATGTAACCTGACTTGAGACTTCACAACACCAAAAGCTGTAGTTAGATCTGCGAACAGGAAATGCCCATTAGCATAATTTAGGAAAGCAAATGAGACCTATATACACATACATGATTTTTAATAAGAACAAAATAATGGGAAAAAGAAAACAATGTAGAACAGAATAACCAACAATCTCTAATAACCATGACTACCAGGCAGCGAATGTGTTCACGAAGATAACTATTTTAAATATATGGTATATGTTCAGTCAACAATTTAAAATGTCCATTTTTGCACAGACTATTCAACATTTCCATGAAAATGAATTATTAAATGGTGAACAATGGAAAAAACCAACGTTTCAATATCCACTCAATTCTTTCATAGGGAGAAATGGAAAGACAGTTACAATGAAAAGGAAAAACATAAGATTCTGTACACTAATAGAAACCCAAAGCAACCAGCAAGGAAGGATGGTTAGATTGAATCCTTTGATTAGTTTCAATGCATTGGCGGTGAAAATTAAACAGAGATAACAAGATGGTTGCAATGTTTTGTTTTTTATGCAAAGCTATAGGCAAGGTAGAAGTCCAAAGAATATATAGATGTAGTAAACAACACAAACCCAAGGGAATCATCATTATTTTCAAAAGGAAGTTCTAGTAGAGGAATATCTATTGCTTATTCTCTGTCTTTGTTGCTAGTTTTAATGCACACAAAATATCCATTGCTTTATTCTCCTATCTTTGCCAGTATTTTTATTGCATATAATGATCCTCTGTTTCTAACAATTTTTCAAGGCATAATCTAAAAGGGAATCCATGCATATACAAAAATGCCATGGAGAGGACGATGGTAATGTCAACAGGCTCTCAAGCAATAGCACAAGACAATGATACTCAGAAAATATACTTTTACATGTGACAATCCAGCACTTGCAGCACAGGAAAAAACACATAGGCATTTGTTACAGATGGAATGAAGCGAAAATTCTAGCAGCTGATGAAAACCATTGATGAAAGATGCCAAAGGCATGCAAGCATGTTGTTATTTAAACCTTTCGAAAAAGCATGAGAATCATTGTCAAAGCTATGGACAAAAAGATAGGCAAAACAACCATGGAATTTTGTTGTGTCTACATGAAACAAACGGTTTTAAGAAGAAACAAATGAAATATATTCTAAGTTGTGCAATCGGGAAAAAAATCCTAGTTTATATTTTTTCCATTCAATGCTAAAGAGGTCCTATGTGCATTTGAGAATAATATGTTAAGTTTTTTTTATTAGAAAAAACATTTGATATGCTATATGCACGAGTAAAGGGACTATGGAGAAAACGAGACCATACACAAGTGCATTTGCTTAGAATGCTTGATTTAAAAGCAAAGAGAAGGCTTAGAAGGAATCTTTGTTGAGTGCTAGCACATGCTAGTTGCGGAAGATTCTGTCCTCTACCTTATTCAGTTGCAATCAGAAACATGAAATACCTGATTTCTTTACGGAAAATATAACTCTAAGCCATGGAATTCAAGAAAATCCAACAAGAAAATTCAATGAAAATTGAACAAGCAAATTCAACGAACCAACACAAGATTCTAGGAACTTTAATATGAAGTCCAATAAGAAAATTCAATGAACCAATACAAGATTTCAACAACTTTAATAGGAATTCCATATATCTCCTAGCTTAGCAGTTAATGCATGACATAACAGATAGCAGTAGGGCACGAAAGACTTTGAAATATCTATCACCATGTGTAGTAGCAAAATATATGTGTGTGTGTGTGTGTGTGTGTGTGTGTGTGTGTATTTATATGTCAAATGAAATGTATAGGAAAAAGGTCTTAGCACACTGGAGGAATTGTACAAGCGTTGTTACTGTAAAACCCATATAAAGTTGCTTCTATACAGTTTATCAAATTCAGAATTCGAAGTTTGCAAAATCTAGACAAGCATAGTGTATGAAAAGTTAACTGGTTATAGCCAAAATAACAAAAAAATTGTTTTGCAGGCTATCACTGTGTGATAGTAATTTCTGTTATGGTGTTGTATGCATCGAGCACGAAAACACCTTGCATAAAGAGTCTTCGAAGATGAAAAACTGTTGATGAAATGTTGTTTCTGTATTGCTCATGTGTAGTCAATGCAACTGTTGGGCAACATTGTTTCAGTTCTGGAAATTTCATTGTGCAGTTGAACACTCCATCTTCTGTTTCAAGTGCACATTCTAGACAATGTTCAGGTCTGAACGGTGTGTTTTGTTTGCAAATTATGCAATCTGCCAAGTTATCAGGAATCTTTTTGTTGCAATTGGTGCAGATTTTGTGAAATGGCGGCATGAAAGCATTTTTGGATTTCAATGTTCCATGCACCTGCATGTTGCAAGTAGTCAATACCAATATATTTACAAATCTAGAAAACTATAGCATTTCTATGACAACATTTTATCAATTTTCAACAAGAACATGAGCAAAGACACCAACACATGAATGCATTCATCTATAACAATCCAATATAACAATATTATGATCTAGTGGAGCACAATATTATAAGAATCTTATAACCTTACAATCAGGTGGACCTATAAAAAAATGACATCCAAGCACTTGAAAAATTAAAGTCAAAAGCACTATAATTGTAACCATGAGCATAAGCAGTTGACCTGATACACATGTAAGAATCCACAATTTTTTATTCATAAGTTGTAGTTCAAGAACATAAATCATTGGACTGTGAAATTTTCTATAGCTAGTAGCATATTTAACTATTAATATTTATTGTCTGTAGCTACCAGGGAAATCAATCCATGCCTTCGATGCAGCATAACACCTTTACACACAACAACTAGGGAAAATCTAGGCTATGCAACTTTGAGAACAACAGTGTTGGTTCAAGTACAACAAACTGTATTTTACAGGAAGGAGATACCAAAAGGGTTGAATACCCTATCATCACAATCCCCCAATATGCTCCATCCATCCACTAAGCAAAATCAGATCGGATACTAGGACAAGTACTAGAGCATCTTGACAATGTTGAAAATTTGTTTAGTATGTCAGCATATGAGAGACAAAGAAATGATGGATATGATAGTCACTATGCAAAGGAGGCATAAAAGATTCCTTTGCAAAAGCAGGCCATGTGGTGACTTAAAATTCAAGCTCTCTAGATTTGGTCAGGAGGCTAGAACACATGCTACTTTGAAAACATTTACTGAGTATAGGCAGAGAGAAATAAAAATTACAGGAAAAAGAGTTTATAAAAGGATAATAAAGATAAACATGTCTATTATCTTTCTACTTCTAAATTCAAATTCTTGCAAAAAATGTTTTTTTTTTTTGCAATAATTTGGATATTAAAAAAATTATCAACCAAATATATTTATATCTTTATAGAAAAGGAAAAAAATTCTATATTTCAAAAGTGTTAAAAAAACATAAAAAAAATCTTAGAAAATAAAATAATTAAAAATATATATATATTTGTAAACATCAATGCAAAATGATATCTTATTTGTTTGTGCATTAAAATTGTCTAAGCAGTGTAGAAGTTGAAAGCAATCCAACAAGCAGAAAGGCAATAAACAGTTTTCTTTTTCATTCAATTGTATTTTTCACACTAAACAAATGTATACTTGTATTTTTTAGATTAAGAAAAAGTTATTTTTCGTTCAATTGTATTTTTCAGATTAAGTAAATGCACGATTGCATTTTTAACATTAAGGAAATGAGTGCAAGTAACCAGAACCTAAATTTGGCTTTTTGTTTGAAATGGACTTGAATAAATAAAATTCAATTCTCAACCAATAAACTTTTCCATGAGAAGTATTTTTTCCAACCACTCTACGATAAATAATATAGCACAGCATCCTATGTTAACACTTTTATAGAGAAATTCATCAATGTGAAGATTGCAAGGCCATCATCAGTGAGCTCTTCCAAATGTCAGAAAGCCGCAGAGTGATTTAACAATCTGGTAAATGAGGCTATCAAGCAGTAATATGCTTAAGATCCCCACCACAGACATCCACGACACATAAAGGCAAGAGTTTCAAAATAGAAGCTACTCTGCACGAAGCATTACAGTTTAAGACTAGTAATATGGATCAAGCTTCTGCATTGTTTATCTGCAGTGAAAACAAGTACAGGGAATGGAAAAAATAACGTGGAATGGAAGGCCCAACATTTCTAGGAGACAAAAACCGCAGTGGTGAAAATTATCTTCCCAAGTCATTAGGAAACATACATTGGTCAACACAAGCCATGATCAAACAAAAACTTTAAAGATTGAACATACAAGTAAATACTATACGACTGCACGTTAGGATTTCAAAATGTGCCCAGCATTATACTGTCAAGCTTACTTGATTGCTTTTTTTATTTCTTTTTGTTAAGGAATTTTTATGGGAATCACTAGATTTTCTTCTTGGAATGGCCTAGAGCTATATCAGATGTGGGTCTAGGAAGCAATCAATTGGAAAACATCCATTGTATAAATTTGTTCCTAAAATGGATCTAGGATGGGTATGTATAATGGATATGTTTTTTTGTGAACTTGGTAATTTTGTGAAGTATGATGCCCTTCGGTATCAGAAACCATTGCTATAAAGTATAGGAAAAAAAATTCAAATCCAAATTCAAAAAGATAAATTAGTTGGCCAAGTATTAAATCATACGTTAGGCATAACAATGTATGGTTGTTAGCATAGCAGAAGCCTCTATGCAAAGCAAAAAAAAGGTCACTAAATTTGTTCATAATTGCCAAACATACACTGCATACACTGTATCAATGAATACGTTTTTTTTGTGAACCTCATAATTTTGTGAAGTTTGATGCCCTTCGGTATCAAAGACCATCGCTGTAGAGTCTAATGCAAAATCCAAATCCAAGTTCAGAAAGATAGATCAGTTGGCTGAGCATTAAATCCTACAACAGGCATAACAACCTACGGAAACTAGCATAGCAGAAGCCTCTATGCCCAAGCACTCCACGATAAGGTGAATATTGCAGGTTTCTGTTAATGCTGGGGTTTGAAAAAGAACAACTATTGTAAATTTGCACACTCGTTGGTATTTTGACAACAACTCTCATGCAAACTCTTTTTCATGATCCTTGGACCACTTTAAAGCTTGAGTAGATTTATAGCTCTCCAACTACATACATTTTTTGTTTCTTTGTGGTTCCTTTCTAGAAATCTCAATCTTGCAGCTTCATCAATGTTGGTTGTTATTGTATAAATTTGTTCCTGGAAACCTGAAACTGAAATATCATATATATGTTTACTCTATTTTTTTTCAAAATCCTGTTATTTTCATATAAATTTATATTTATAAACAAATTTAGATTGTTGATTACTCAATTCCTAATTTAAGAATGGCTGCCACACCTATATGGGATTCTTCTACTGAATCTGTTCCATGTCGACAATTCCTATAACCTTGAATATATATGTTTGTGTGAGTCATTTTTCAAGATGTACACAACAAGAATCTTGATAAAGTATTTGTTGACTACTTAGCGTATCCCTGCCCTTTGCTTCACATATGAAGTGCATTCTATCTTGATCTTGTGGTCACGAGTTGCACCCTCATGAATTCTCTGGCAACAGGGGAAGTCTATCAAATGGCCTCTTCCTATGCTAGTCTATTCTTTTAATCCTTATTTTTTGTCTTGCAATTTAAGACATTTTGTTAAGTTGAAGACAACCAGCCATTTGTAAATTCTTTCTATTCTTTGTTATTATGTAGTAACAACATCTAATTGAGAGTTTGTGTAACTATGTACAATCTATATGGACAACATATTGATGAGTATTATTGTGCTTAAGCCTACTAAAGTATGACTGAATATCGTAAGGAAGACATTTTTAAAGTTTAGAGACTTAATAATACTCGAAATCATTTATAATACCTCATGTCATAGCTGGTCACATAAAATCCAAATTTCTTTAAACAAATGACCAGATTTTGATAATAAAAAAATCTTAGGAAAAATTAAAACTTCATTTTAAATATCTCCGAAAATACTATAAATCTTAACCAGGCAATTCCAAATTAATATTTCCTTAATTTTCTGTTTTCCATGGATTTGAATATAATATTATGGATTTATAGCCACCAAATTATGTTATTAATAATTTAATTTGAGTTAGATGAATGTTTGCTTTGTATATGCGCAGAAAAATGATTATAATTGACGCCCCAGTCAAAGATCAACGATGCTAATTTCTAATTAGTTGTGTAACAGGAACCACGGGAATACACATACTTCATCCAGAATTGCTGTTCAGAAATGTTCGGAAGCTAATCATGCAAAATGAAAGGGCTTTAGATTCTCTTAATTATTTTTTTAATAGTTTTATATGTTATAAATATTTGTGTTTTAATTAATTTGAGATGATATATTAAATTGAATTAATGAGTTTATATTAATTATTTATTGAATATCACGTATTGAAAATAACCACGAACAAGAGAATTCTCGGCTGTCAATAGGCAGGTCTATGTGGAAACAAAAATAAATGGGGCTTCCCCCTCGAGACTCATGCAACGACCAATGAAGAAACGGGGATGCTCTTTTGAAGAGTCTGGTCACTATTTACATCAAACAACAAACAAAAAATAACGTACCAAAACTCGGTTACTTAACGTATATCATGATAACTCAACACCTAAGCTGAGGTTTTGACAAGGGTGAGTTAGGTAGTAGTCTGCTGATACTTCTAGGCGTTAGACTCCACACCACAAGCTATTCGCTCAATTGGGATGACATTTAACTACTAGCCATTCGCAGCAAGTAATTATCCCATTGAAAAATAATAAAAATTCTCCAACAAAGAAAATACCCCATTATGTCAATATAACTATTAAATCAGTAGTAACAACAACAACTAAAGTTTACCCAAAAAAGGGGCTTTTCATCCCTGATAAGATCCACATTGGTCCAGCAGGATTCATCAATGAAGTCCCTTAATTCGTCCTTGTCTTTCAACGGAGATGCTATGGCTATGGAGGAAGTTTAAATTACACGCCTGGTGGATTTTCCCTTGGTGCAAGCCCTCGGAATATGAAGAGAACCATTAACGGCGTCTCGGATAAAACTAGTCTGATACAAATTGTTGTGTAGGTAAAACACAAAAGGGATTCAAAACAGCAATAGAAAACACACTGAAAACAGGAAAGCAAATTTACGTGGTAAAACCCTAATCGGGGGAACCTCCCTCAAGGAAAATAAATCAGTGTCTTATTACTCAATAGTGAAGATTACATATACCCAGCAGCGGGCTTACAATCCACTCTACACCATGCTTGCCTCTACAGGCCTACATATATACCACAACTTCACAGCTACCTAAAACTAACTATATTAATTAGTGAACAACCATAATCTATTTTGGAATGGTTCGCTATAACAATAATCAGTTGAAGGAACTAGTATATTAATTGAGGAACCACCGTATCCTATTCTTGGGTGAATTTCTTGTTAGCGTTTTCTAATAGCCAAGACACCCAATGCACCGCATGTCCAAACTCTTAGTATGTCCCTTAGGGTGTGCTTTAATAGCTATTCGCATGTCCAGACACAGCTCTTTGCATGTCTGATCTCTTCTCGTGAACCGGAATTGCAGGTGACAGTAAAGGACACGGCAAGGACGTGGCTGAAGGAAAAACTGGCTAATTGACTACAGTAATGAAAGGCTGGATTAAAATGTGCAAGGAGGTTAAGTCATTGAATCGATCCTTTCATATAGTGGATGACACAATGCATATTCAGGTATCAAGCAATTTTAGCTCTAGGATGGAAACCTTATCAGTGAAAACTTACCCGAGCAATGTCGTTGCAATTACCGTTGCTGGAACATTGTTCGCCAATCCCCTTTGCTTTCTAGGAAACCTCACCCACAGATAATCGTCCCCGTAGAGGACTAGTCAAACCAAACACCGCAACGAACGAAGAATAGCATCAAGAAACAAAGACCGCAACCAGCAAAGCAGAGCGGGCAAATAGCCCCCAAGCCCGTTTAAATAAGAAACCTACCAGTAGAACCAGCATGAACCAACATTAAAGGCCATCCCCAGATCAATAACTCCTCCAACTACTCGAGAACTACAACTCGCTGAAAAACCCCCGCTCCAGTCACTGGCCGGCAGAGAAAAAATACCCTTGAGGCTCCCTGATTTTTCAGTGATCATCGCGGTAAGCACTGTATGTTTCTCCAGTGGCACATAGCAAATGAACCTGCCCTCTCCCACCGCCCTCAGCTTTAGCTCAAAACCCAAAACGACGCGAGCTTTAATTCATAGCAGATGAACCTACCCTCTCCCATCGCCCTCAGCTCTAGATCAAACCCCAAAACGACGCAAGCTTTAATTCAGAAGGAGTATGCATGAACCCAGCCTCATTTTTTACAGCAGCTCTAGCTCGAAACCCGTACGCGCAGAGACAGGTGTGGGGGACACGCAGCGAGTGAAACCCCCGCACCAAATTATGAGGCCAAAAATCTCGAACTCAACTTTGCAAAACCTAGTAAAATTTTTGCCGGAGAAAAATTTGAGCTTGTATGGACATGCTAATATGCCCAAATCCATTACAAGATGTCACGGACATAATAAACATATTATAAATATATTTATTAATTTGGAATTATGTATTTTGAAGTTTGGAGGAAAGGTTGTGCGTTGGAGTGGAAATGGTTAATGGATACAGGAAGAGAGGATGCAGAAGAAGAGGGTGTGGCTTGGGATGAACGTAAACTACAATGTGTAGGGGAGCAGCGATAGGTAAGAGAAGGGAGTTGGAAGGTGGAGACTAGGGAGAACACATGAGAGCAGGTGGATTGGAATAAGAGAGATGTAGGGAATTCGATGGAGGGGACGTTGGGTGAGCCGAGGGACATGAGTGTGAGGAAAAGGAGAATGACCTATGAAGGGAGATGGAGAGAATGCGATGGAGGGTGTCCAAGTGCGTAAGGAGGATGAGGGATGACAAGGAGGGTGCAGGGTGAAAGGAGGAGGTATCGCATGGTTGCAAATGTGGAGGATCTTGTGGAGGAATGGGGCAGAATGAAAGCTGGAGCTACGTGGGGAGAGGAGTGAGGATAGGGTTTAATGCGTGGGAGTAGGATGAGGTATTTGTGAGTGAAGTGTAGAGGGAGAGGCGTGACGTGAGAGTGAGGGGGATTGGGAGAGCATGTGCAGGTGGGTTGGTTGAGGCATGACTGCGCGTAGGTGAGAGAATGGCGAACTTGGGAGGAGAGGGGAGAATAGTGATTTAATTCTTCTGTGCAGTGGGGGAAGGGATGAATGGAGTAGAGAGGATGCCACGTGTGGAAGAGTGGAGGTCTGGTTCGATGGTGAGTGAACAATGATGTGAGTGGCAAGGGGTGTAAGTGTGGAAAGGAGACGAGAGTTGGAAGGATGGGCAACGGAGGAATGGATGCAGTGGATGGGGATGACGAGTGCAGGGAGAGGGTGGATGTGTGGGAGGTGAGTGCGCATAGAGAAAGATAAATGTGGAGCATTTGATGAGATGGGAGATGGAAAGGGGAGGTGGTGCGTAGGGGTCAGAAGTGATGGCGTTGAGTATGGAGGGTGGCGCAGGCGTGAAGGGCGTGATTGAAGGGGGAGTGGATCAGTGTACAATAGCGGAAGTGTCCCTGAAACCCAAACTGCTATGAAAATTTCCTGAATGAGCTGAAACTGAGCTCCGATATCAATGTAACACCGAATCCGTGTGTTATGGAAGAATCTATATCTGGATAATAAAGAAGAGATACATCTTTATAATAAAGAATACATATTGAATAAAATTATTTTATGATGATATTTTACAATTGGTAGATGCCATTTATATGGATGGGCATCCCTTTTGAGGAGACATGTCCTTTTAAACTTAATATTAATTGTTTATTAGTATTATTATTGACTTATTGTTATTTTATTTATTATTTACTATTTATATTTGTAACACACTCTTATCAACCAGTCTTTTGCAATTGTACCTCGGGGTTCCTTTCAATCACAGTAAGGGATCACCTCAAACTAAGTAGGGAGAGTCATTAGTGCTCCCTAACTTAGTGGTTTCCCCTATGCTCAAAGTCAACACATCTATCGCGTAAGGGAAACACACTTTTGAAGGTAGCAGTGTTCACATTTGCAAACCATTGTAGTATTCCATCTAAAACAGCGAAGTTTCACCTTAGGCAACTTCGCCACCATTCTGGTCCCCCACTCCTGTGGGCTTATCATGATCGTCAGCAGTCCCGCTTCTTCAACACTCAGCAATAGTTCCCAGTTCATTTACTCTCACATGGATTGAAGCCACCTTCATCCATGCCCCATAAATATATTTGAGTTGATCCCTTGATCTTCTCTTATTGCAGTCATCTTGACAATACTTAGGGGATTGGCATACGTCGTTGTTAATATGTTAATATGTTCACATGAATTCCTTGTAGGAAGGTGAAGAGGAGGCATGGATTTAATAATTCAAACTATAATCCCTTTCATCAAACTAGAAGATGTAATTCAAATAGAATTCCTAAATACTCCAACAAACTTCAAATCAATTAGCTAAATCAAAAGAAATAAAAAAATGGTCTCCTATAATTTTATAATATCTTGAATTAAGAAATTTAAAAACAATATGCATATTATGAAATTTGATATATATATATATATATATAAACTTTGTAAAAGCGTTATAAACTTTATAAAAGAGTTAAGCTAATATTTTTAATTAGTTTTTGAACTCAAATAAAAAATTATAAGTTAATCTCAATAAATATCAAAATGTTAACTATTAAACTTTAAAAATGGTGAAACAAATTGAAAATCCTCATTTATTCATAAAATACTTTATATTTAAAATTCAAAGAAAGATGGAAGAAAAAAATACACTAAATGTATAATAAAAATAAATTTGAAACAAATTTATTGTTATATTTATTTATATTTTTAATCGTTTTTTAAATTATTTTTTATTTTTTATTTTTTTATGGTGTAGTTTAAATATTCTAAGTTTTCAATTTTTTCCGAACTTATCTTCCGTTTTATTTTGTTTGGAGTTGGGTTGGAAATCTTTAAAAATTCTTAAAATCACATATATTAGCTATAGAAATTGCATAATTTGGGTGCCATGAAGTATTTATGAGTGTTGAATCTATTTATGGATTCAAAAACACAATTTAAACACTTCCAAATTTAGATTTTACTAAAAACCCATTTACCAAATTCCAAACAAAACTATCTATAATGACTACTCTTTTTTTATATAAATTTAAAAAATTCCATATATATTTTATTAACAAAATCCATCAATATCACATATAAACATTTTGAATATTATAACACACCACTTATATAAAAGACAAAAATACATCCTCCATACATGTCTTCTTAGATGGTAACTAAGATGGACGACCAAAAAAACCTATAGAATTAGAAGTTAAATACACTTTTTTTTTGTAAGTTAGATAGATCCTTATATAACTATTATCAAAATGTACAGATATTTACAGTGTCCCTTCATTCTTGAGAAAACAGTCCTATACCAAAATTTAAGGGGTTTATAAGGCCCTCTCATAACCGAGAAAACAAACCCAAATCCAAAATTACTAAATTTTTTCATCAAACTATCAATAAACCAGAAACTAAACATCATTAGAGCTGCATCATTTTCATTATGCCAAAAATACATAACTTATCTAAAACTAAGCTACGAGTCCAAACCAGCACTACCTTAACTTTAATACAATGTTTATCAACACCTTAATGTGGCACCCTTATATTGCAATAAGAATACATATGTATCATATCCTACTTTTTATTTTCCTCATAACGACGATAAATTCCGTCCATGTCTTGCGATTCTTCCATCACAAGTAAAATGGCTTCTCGTTGATATTAAATGGGTAAGAAGACGACAATTGCGGTTCCTGCAAATTTTATCATAAAAGAAAGGTTACACCATATGAAATATGTCATATGTGTCTGTATGTATATAATTTTTAACAAATCCGACATATATATATATATATATATATATAAAATTAATTATTATTTATTTTCTAATGAATATATGTGATTTATGTATATATAGATATGATTTTAAAGGTTATGGATATGGTGGTTTATTGGTGGGGAAAGATGGATTTCATTTTATTCACCTGGGTTTGAGACATTTTTTGGCTTGGATATCCGGCTAATGGTTTGCTCGACCTACCATCCACAATATGTGAGGAAATTTGTTAAGA
This sequence comes from Larix kaempferi, assembly GCA_027924585.1. NCBI lineage: Eukaryota > Viridiplantae > Streptophyta > Pinopsida > Pinales > Pinaceae > Larix > Larix kaempferi. The sequence goes on along the minus strand of BSBM01000445.1, from coordinate 19,314,580 downwards.
TTTCTTGTGCACTTGATTCATTCGGAATAGCAAAAAGATATAATTTTAAGGAAACAAATTAATTATAATTATTAGTAAAAAAATCTAAATTGAAAGTTGAAATAGATGTGGATATTTTAATATTGTTGGTATGTATTCTCTAATTTAGGGTAACATTGTGGGCAAAGATTTCCAATTATGATAAGGTTTATAGATGAGAAATGTATTTCATTTATGTTAAATTATTATGATTTTATTGTTTTCCTCCCGCATTAACTCCAAGCCAAAGTGGGGATTCTTATGGCATCTTTTAGTATGATCTTTTAGGATAAGAAGCTAGTGAATCAATGTATGCTCTCTCTAAATTTAATAATTGTAGAGATTTTTTTATTGGGTATAGTTGTTTGATTGCATGGAGTTGTTATGGGTAAGAATATTGCCTCAACATCCAAGTTCTTATTTAGATATGTAGTAAAAAATAAAACCTTTCCTTCTAATTCAAATCCTTTTATGCTACATCCATATGTAGTGGAGAAGGTGGAAGAGATGTTGTTTTCACAAGTGTTTTCTCAAGAAATAAATTTTATTTACGCTAATTACAAAAATTGAGTAGTCATATGTAGGTTTAACGGTTTATAGCCTCTTTTTATGGAGTTTTACAAGTGAATTCATACCAATTAGACTCATGAGTGTGAGATCACTCTTTGTTTTAAAAGATTTTTTTATTTTTTCTTTTCTACAAACATGATGGATATCATAAAGTGTGAAGGAAGGACCTAGTTTTGGTGACAAGTGATTTTTTTTTAACGTCATGGTTTTCATATTTTGATCTTAACACTTTGTCTATGACTAGAATTCCTATATGGGTTTGTTTATCAATTTTTTTCTTATGGTTTTGGAGTTCATTAGTTTTGAAGGATATTGGAAATACATTGGGAATACATATTAAAATAGATGTTGAGAGAGCTAAGGAAGGTTTAGCCACAAATTATCATATTTGTGTTGAGATGGACCTTAGTAAAGAGTTGCTAGATAAAATAATCCTCAACTAGGAAAATGCAACACCTCATTTTTTACCTCATAATGTAATTATGTAGGTAATGGTGAAGTCACTAGAATTCGAACATATATGGTCTAGGATAACCAAATATATTGTGATGATGTACATTTTATATATTATGAAAACCCTGATGGATGCAAACAAAGGACAAATAAAAGATGGGGGGCTATGATTCCATAAGTGTTGGAAGTGAAAGGGGGCTAAGGGGAAGTGTACCTTATTTATTTTATAACCTAATCCCTTATACCTTGACTCTAAACTTTAGCTAGTGATATATCTCAAGGCCACTAAACCCCTTTTTATTAATGTTGATTAATTAGCCTTTATGCATTATTATCCTAAGCTTGGGGATTAAAGGGGGGCCACATAGGCTCTTCATGAGGATCATGTGGAGAGTTATAATCATGCAAATATAATGTTTAGAATTGGAAAATTCAATCATTCATTCATTTCATTGATGATGTTTTCTTATAATAGATGTAGCGGGGGGATTTTACTTTCATCGAAGCTTATGCTAGTGCTCATCATGTTGTTTTTATTGACTATAGTGCTACTATGAGAAGAAATTTAGCGTACAATTGAAAACACTTGGAGTCCTAGCAATGAGATTCCATATCTAGTCTATGTTTGAGCACTGATAAGGAATTGGGATAGCCTAAGGGACTGCTTGCAGAAAATGGGATCCAATTCCTAGTGTTGTGCAGGCTAAGGAGGAAAAGCCATGGTTGATTAGGATAGATGTAAAGGGGATTTTTTACACCAGTAATTTTTATGGGTTATGGATTGAGTAGGAGGACTTAGAGCTAAACCTTAGGTAATTCACCCTTGTCGAATGTTAACCTTATCTTGGGGTGGATTTTGTCATAGAAATATTAAGTGTGACATAGATCCTAATGATGAGAGGAATTTCCTTTGTTTGTAATTATGAGGAGGAATATTTCTCTCAAAAAGATATTGGTTCTAAATGTGTATAAACACCATGTTTATATTTTTAAGTTCTATGTTTATTTATTTTATAGTTTATGTAAATATGTGTGCATGGATTTAATTACCATAATTTGTATGAATTTATGATAGTATTGCATAAATACCATAATTTGTATGAATTTATGATAGTATTGCATAAATATGGGTGGGAATTTAATTAATTGAGTTTTTGTAGTTTTTTCTTCTGTTATTAAATTTCAAATAAAAATTGGATTTGTATCATACGAAAATTTCTATGGTGAAATTGAGCACTCTGTAGGCTTGGAAAATGTCAAGAATAAACCAAGGCACATGATAGTGTAGACCTAATGGTTGCAACATTGGGGTTGCATGGGCGAGTTATACTTTATAGGAAGAAATTTATGTTTCCATTCAAAGTGTTTGATAGAAAGCATATCAAAATTATTTGTGGTAAAATATAGTGGAAGTCTACAAATGTTGAATTGAAGGCTCAATTTACCAAATGGACTATAATTAGAATAGTTAGGTAGGTTACAAAGGTGTAGTTGAAATAAAATTCTAGAGTTTTAGAGTTGGGTATGCCAAAAATTTGGGGGAAATTACAATTTGTAAGCTAACTATTTGATCAAATTCCCCCTACTGAATTCATGGTTTCCAATTGCCCAAACACTATTTTTGATAGAGCCCACAAACTACATAATTTTGGTTACAATCATAATGGAAAATTTCAATTATGAGAAATATTGGGTAAAATTCAAACATTGTAAACAATGTAATTATATTAAATGATGGAAAAAAATACACTATAGAGAGGGGCCATGTGTAAACTTCATGGAAGCTATGTATCCTTATATATATATATGGGGTCCATACGCTTCTACATTTTTTTTAAATACTTTCAAAATATATATAAGATATCTTTTTTCTTATTTCAATAAAAACTTAAAATATTCTTATCATTAAATTGATGATTGTAATTCTAAGATATAACATGAACTAAACATGTTTATACATTAACATTTTAAAATTTAAGTGGATCTAATGATTAAAAACATGTGTTACTTTTAGGAAGTTTAAAGATTCAATTCTAGATAGAGTAAAGCTGCACATATTAATTATTGCATAAACTCTTAACCAGCTAAACATCCGTTAAAAAAAAAGAAAAAAATGATCATATATTTGATATAATTAAAATACCTTAAGATTTAAAAACAATTATATATATTAAATATAGTTTTAATGACATAATTTTTAAAAACCAATTTAAGATTTTATGTAAATAGAATATTACATAATAATGAAAAAGCAGTGACTCAAAACGTTTATTAAACATATCATTTAGATTTATTTTAAAATTATAATTAATAACAATTTTATAAAAAAAATATTAAATATTTTTATAAAAAAAAATAAAAAATACTAACTTTGATGATATTACCTGGATTTTTCCTTGTTTATAGTTGTCACCTTCAAAAATCATACTTGTAAGAGTAGAAGGCTTATTGGGCTTTTGACGTGCTTCACGAATACCATCACGCATAGAAGTGAACAAACTCCCATATGTTTTCCCGTCTCCCTTTTCAATTGCCTTTATAAAACTGAGAGTCATTGCTCCTGTTGATGTAATCTTTGAAAGGGCCTGTTTCACAACATTTCTATTAGGAAATTGATTATGTAATTTATAGTAGGTATTTTTCCTTAAAATGAATTTTATTATATTAAACATAAAAAATAACAATATTAATTTATCAAAATATTTTTTTCAGTGGAAAAATCATTTTTTTGTTATTTTAAAGGAATCAAAGAAAACTTGAAATACAATCATTATAATAGAACTCAACAAGAGCATCATGTCACAAAAATTGAATTTGGATGGAGAGAACAACAATCTTTCCTCCCAACCACCCAAGCTACAACCAATAAACTAATTTATCAAAATATTAACATTTACAAAAACAAATCAAATAATTTATATTATTTATTTAATTATTTTAAGAATTAAATGATTTATTAACTAAGCAATATTATAGAACATAAATCTATATTGAAAGATTTAATACTCTAAAAAATGGAAGCAAGGAATATTTTTAATATATTAAAAGCATATAGATATTAAAGGAATTTATAATTATGTATCTATGAGATTAAATAAGGTATTGAGATATAAATAGACTACTTATAAATAAAAAAATAAGAAATTAAAAATTTCAAAAATAAACATAAACAATCAAATATACTATATACAAAAATATTTACCATTAAATATTAAACACTTATTCTAAAATATACAAACTCTATACATTATATCAAAATATTCTTAAAAAAATATTAGAGTACCTAAATTGGGCCTGGTTTTTCATGATGATCTTGCCAACAAAAGTGATGGAGACTGAATATAACATTTGGGATTTGGGATGATGGCAAACAACTCACATGTATACTACTTACCACTCAACTAAAGAGTAGAAAAAAATTATAGATGAAATCAGTGAATGTGGTGTGAAGTTAATTGGAACAACTGTATATGAAGTCAATTAGAATTGTAATTATGTATGAAGCCAACTTGTGTTTAAGGGTGACAGATCGCCCATTCGAAACCTCACGGATACTAAAATCCTTTTTAAATTAAATTTTATAAAATTCTTTATATATGATGCTCTTGCCAACCTGTGTTTAACGATGACAGATCACCCATTCGAAACCCCGCGGATACTAAAATCTTTTTCAGATTAAATTTTATAAAATTCTTTATATATGATGCTCTTGGTTGAAAACAAAAGACATGCATGGATAACTATGAGATATAATTACCTCAACCTCTGCAGAGGTTTGATCATCATCACAACAACTAAAAGAGATGGCTTCACCTCCCCTGGTTCCTTTCCTCATACCGTTTTGAGGTGTATGGTCCTCCCACACACATTTCCCTTCGCTGAATTTTACAAGATAAAATTAATAACAATAACAGCCATTTTTACAAAATACTAGACTTCTGATTCTAAGAACAGAAGATCCAATTTTAACTGACCTGGGGTTGAAGAGACAGACGTAGGGCAAATCAAGAACAGTGCCACTGTGGGAAGCATCGATGATTGCATGCAGTCGAACTCCGAGAGGAAGGGGTTTTACCAGAGTATCGTTAATCTCGTTATCAACAATCATCCCCTCCGTCTCAAAGTCGAGAGGCAGAAGCGTTTCGTCGTAGCCATCTACTTCGTGGCCCGTGTAATCTTCTTGCTGAGAGCCATGCCCAGCATAATGAAACACCAGAGAATCCCCAGGTTGACAATCCTGCACCAGCCAACGCATCCAAATCTGCATGTTGCGTTTTGTGGGGATTCTTCTATAATCCTTTTCTTTCTCTGAACAAAATTCAAACTACACAGGATGAAAAACGGCACAACAGCAACAACATAATAATAATAAATATAAGAACAGAACGTTGACGAGACATTTGGTTTATAGATTCAGCTATTCCCTAAAACAAAGATCATATACAAGTTGCAAAGTAAATTCTGCCAAAAACATATGATTCTGAACCCTTAAAAATGATTGAAGTTAATTACCTGTAAGAACAATTACAGATTCTTCAGGGAACTTGAATCTGGTTGTGAGCAGATATTTCATGCAGTTGACATCATTGATGGTGCCTTTGAGCTCGTATGGCGTGTTTTTGTAAGAAATCCCACATAGGACGGCTCTTTTCTTACGGGAGACTTGAACCAGAGGAGGAACACAATTACCCGGCCTTATTGCCGGTTGTTTTCCAACGGAAATCGGCTGCTGTTTTGCCCGGCGAGGTTCGGCTCCGCGAAGGCCGACATGAACAGCGCAGTATTGACAGCGAAAACCAGCATATCCGGGAGGAACCCAAAGCTCAGCTCCGCAATTGGGACAACCCACCAGCTGGGCTAGTTGTGCCATAACAATCTCTTGCGCACTGCAAGCTAATTTACTCCTCGTAATACGTAGATTGTGTGTTGCACATCGATCAAAGGAGGACTATATATACAATTTTGACGAAATGTCTGTGTGGAATCTTAAAAAATTGAAGCGCATATATCAAAATTTCCACAATTTGTGGAATTCGCCGAGTTATCTTGATTGCAGATTCCTGTACCTATTTACGTGTCTTCCTGTTCCGGTTACCCAAGTCGCCAGTCGCAACGTCTGCCTAACAATGGAATCTGCAATCGACTTAATGGTTGCCGTATGAAAGGGATTCGATCCAATCCATCGATCGAATATGTGACAAAGGCAATCGGCACAATAAGTAGAATATAATCTACTAGTATTTTTTTATGTGTAAGATTATCTCGGCGAGTCGGCAGCCCACCCAAAACGGCGTCACCTCGATCGCCCAGATTACGGAGACTTGAGCCTTGAGGGTGGTGAGTCAAACCCATCTTCCAACCTCGTGATAGAGGGCCACTCGCCTAGCCTAGAATATAATTGCACAAAATTAACAGAGCCGAAAAACATAGCTGAATTTAAATAGGTAGCATGAGGTTCTAGAGCCAATTGGGGAGGTCTCAGATAGTGAAGCCACCATCCGAGTTGCTTAAAAATACTATAAAAACTAACATTATACAAAAATAAGATTTTATGGGGAAGGCCTATCCAGAAGTGAAGCTGGATCTTTTTCAAAAAATACATGACACAGACGCTGAGAGTTCTGAAAAACAGACTGTAAAAAAGATGAAAACAAAAAAGATGGATGTTAAAGTAGTAACCTAACACCCTTGGAGCCCATCTAGGGAATTGCTTCGGCATGTAGCATGTCCGAATCTTCTTTAATGATGGGGCAGCTGCCATAATAGTCTTCTACCATCCCAAGGGAGCGGAGAACAAGGGACGAAGGCCTAGTAGTGTCATCGGGAGGAGTACTGAGACCACCTTTCTACACCGGGTCGAGGTTGGCCAGTGTTGCAAAAGGAGTATGGGCGTTTATACCATTCGAACCGTCACCCTACGCCTTGAGCATGATGTTATTAGCAACTTTTTGAAGGGTCTTCAGCTCATTACTGCGTCCAAGTGAGAAATTCTCCCAGGTCATGTTTGTATGCATGATGCCGAGACGGTCTATCATGTCTGTCGGCCTGACATTGATATCTCTGAGAGTGTTGGTATTAATGATCCAATTGGCTGCCACTTCCTCCACCAGAGTACTCATCATATTCTTAATAAGCCAGTAGTGATTGATGGTTCATCCATTTCTTCCCGAAGCAATAATGGTTGTAACTATGCGAGCTTCCCAACTGTCTATGAGGCTGCGGGTGGAGGCGCAGACGCTCTCTGCATAGCCATCCATCATAGTCCATTCCATGATATTCCTGGGTCGACACCCAAAACCTCTTCTGCTACCACCTCGACGAGGAGTGCCTCTTGGCCGCGCCATGGTTGTAGGTCAGCAGAGAACGTCGAGAACCATGAGCGTAGGTGTAGCAACAAGATGAAGCCAGGCGATATCCTAGCTATGGAATGATCTTGAGTGTCGACGCTGAACCACGATGAGCCTAGCCTACACGCTTTAACCTTGTAGCAAGAATTAATGTCGTTGGTTGGAATTCTTGAAGACAGTGACGAATTAATGCTAGAGGTGATTTCCAACTCCATCTTCCGACGTCGTGATGTGTTCTGCATGCAAACGAGTAAATGCAAGACCTTGGGGGAGGGGCTCCCATAAAATCTCATTGTCGTCGTCTTGGAGGTTGCGCTAACAGGTGGAAAGCTCCTTAAGCGAGATGGTACAGGTGTTCGCCGGGAGCTGGCTGGAGCGGGCGCCAAGTGGAATCTGGCTCGTGTAGGCTGGATTTTCACCCAGATCCGGGGTTTCTTAAGTTTAAAATTTTTAAAAATAAAAAATAAAAAATTACATCTCAAGAAGAGTGCTTGATAGATCTATGATAATCCATTAATATAAGCTCACGTTCTTTATTTAAATAATTTTATATTTTTTATTATTATTGATTGTTTAACTATTCTTGAAATACTCAAGAAGCATTTACATGGATAAAGACTAAATGTTTGTATTGACACTATGATCTTAGCAACACTCTATAAATTAAGTGGATTTTAACCAATATTTTCTCATGCTTATGTTGGTACATTGCCTACACTTTTTTGTGTTTAGGTTTATACTTTGTCAATGAAACGCAAATTTCTTTATTTTTCCCCTAGTTCTCAAGATGGAAGGGAAGGTAATGTTTTCCTCACCCACTTACACTTAAGCTTGTACCTTGCCAATTTAAGTGAGGAAGATTGTATCAATTCAATGTTTTCTTATGCTTACTTTCGTAAATTATCATTTTAAGTGAGGACATTAGTACCTTGTCAAATATTCTCTCATGCTTAAGTTGTTACCTTAAAATCAATTTAAATAAGAAAGTTGGTATCTTCCGAGTGCTTTCGTAAACTTAAACTAAGTGCAAATAAGGAAGTTGGTACCTTAAGAACACCTAGTGAATTTTCATGTACATACCCTAGTTTCTAAGATAGAAGGTGATATTATATCAACCTCTCACTTCTAAATTGGTTTTTTCAAATACTTTCGTAAACTTAAACTAAGTACAAATAAAGAAGTTGATACCTTATGAACACCTAGTAGATTTTCATATTCATACCCTAGTTTCTAAGAAAAAAGATGATATTATATTCAACCTCTCACTTCTAAGTTGGTACTTTACTAGTGTATATAAAAAGAAGTCAATACCTTGCTAGTCCTCTTTCACATTTATAATAGTACATTATTTAATGGTTTTCCCTCTTCTTCTCGTTCCCAAGATGAAAAACAATATTCTCCTCACCCTCTTACACTTAGTTAGTACCTTACCAATACTCTCCATTACCTAGAAAATAGCTTGACAATTTAATTGAACACATTGATTTCTACGTACTTCCCTTTATTTTTAAATGAAAGTTAAACGTAATTATAATAATAGTTGATAACACTCATCCCCTAAAGTAGTACCTTAATAACAATGATAATGGATAACCCCGTAAAATATAGTGAAAATGATTATCCCTTCATAAAGTTTTGTGAAAATGGTTATCACAACCTTACAAAGAATATTATTTCCTTACCAAGTTGTACGCCTTGTTTGCTATGTGTCCGTTAAAGTAGCTTCCGATATGGATGGAGTCTCAGTTACGGAAAAAGAGAATAAAATAAAAGCGATACGTGTCTTACATAATGAGGGTTATGCTTCTTTTATAAAAATAAAAGCAAATAATTCATGTGTACTATAAAATAGAAAAATTAGAGTATAGAATAAAGTAAATAAAATGAGATTTGTTGAACTGCTTTTTCAAATTATGTATAGGAGACTTCCCTAACATTATTCACTCTCCGTTCTCTTTTTATATTTGTATTGTTTCACCTGATCCAGAAACAGAAAAAGAATATATGACGTCGGTAAGGTTGAGAAATGCTGGAGTGTAAAATTACATCACCCATAGCATTCCATTTATCATAATATGATATTATAACTACATATCTCTAAAGCGGGGAAATGAAATATCGAGAAGAACTTCAATGTGTTGTAAAATGAGAGAAAGTTATGTGTATGTAGATAAGGGGTAATTTTTACAATATATGGCAAGTTTTTTGAGCATTGATGTCTTGGTCAAATTGCTTATGAGTTCAAATGATGATAGGCATATGGGGTTGAGTCGTGTGGAAATGATGTAGCTGTGATTCTAGTCACCATATGATGGTAGGTCTTTGATTTTCCCTCTGCTATGGAAGCATATTTGGATGTGTATTTCAAGACAACATATTTGGTGATGTACATTTGCTCACCATGTTTGAAGTATGCTTAGATTATGGTTGTTTAGACAAGGTTCAGTGCGTGTTGGGCGATATTTTTTTTTCCATAAATGTACAGAATGATGATTCATGTTGTACCTTCCAAGGGAATTTATCTATGCATACAAGTGTATCCCCTTTTCTGGGTAGACAGGAATTTTCATTGCACTTTGTATGTCTTTGTACTATGTTTAAGAGTTGCTCATAGTCCTGAAGTGGGTTGGATGAAAGAATATATTTTATATCTAGTAAGTTAGGATCATCCTCAATGGATCTATGTATACGAATCTATCTGTCATGATTTTCTCTTGGATTCCATGTTGTAACATATGTATTGAATAAACTCTTTGCAGCATTGATTTGATATGCGTCTTTCCAATTTAATGTTTCGATGTTAGGAGCTCCATCAAGCCACAGGAAACCATGTATATGTGCAGAGCCATGATATTATAGGATTAGAGAAAATGAAGAATATGTAAAGGTTTTGTATATACATATGCAAGTAGTATATAATGTGTACATGTACCAATAATCTATTGTGTGTATGTTTTTTAATTAAAACTCCTCATGGAAGATTGAAAATACTTTATGCATTTATGCAACTACATTCCGGGGCCTATCAATGATGTTATGATTACACCATTGTTGACAGATTGTTGGGTCAGGAGGGCTATCTTCTTGCATAACTGCATGCAAGTTTGGCCATTTTGTGTTTGTTGCAATGAGAGTGAAGAACAATGCAATGCATTGCAATTGTGTGATCATATTTGTCAGGTCACTTTTGCGTAGTGTACATAATTCTTTGGCCCCATGTAGGTGTGCTCCAAAGTGCATGACATGTTTCGATAGGTTGTTTGTAAGAATTTCTTGTAGATGTACGTGTAACTCCTCAATTGGGGTTGGTGTAGTTGTTGCTTTACTTTTGTGGTGCATAATCAAATTGTACAAGTAGTATCTAAAGCGGGGATGGCTACCAAATATGTTTTCACAGTATCTCATTGAGTGTATTGCATAGCTATCAAGTGGAATGTTCTTGCTACGTGGTTTGCGAGGTAGTGAATCACCATTTGGGAAAAGAGTGGGGAATGCAATGTCAAATAAACCCTCTGTGTTGTACTCATTGACTAGTGATGAGCCAATATCTATCCAATCAAGTATAGTAGGTGGAGCATTAAATGCAAATTGAACAAATTCTTTGATCTTTTCCATTTCTCATTCTGCAATAGGGAATATGAAAGCAAAAGAAGAAATTGCTTGTGCTAGATAGGTAACATTGTGGTTATCTAGATCAAGTATATTTTAATCTGTACATGATAGAATTCATGTTGATTCTGTGCTAGATATGGGCTCCTCTGGAGGAGGGAAACAATCATTCTTGGTTTGGAAGTTTCCGATGGTGGACTTATCCTGTCTGGACTCAATGTTGCGCTCCTCTTCCGCATCACTGTGAAGTGAATTGGCTATAATAATTATTATTATTTTAAAATAATAATAATTTATATTATAAAATCAATTATTATTAAATATAATAATAATGTTTCATAATTTTATTTTGTTTTAATGGCTATTTGGTTTGGGTTTTTAAAAAGTATAATAATGAATATTAGTATATTAGTATGGGGCAAAGTGATTCGACATCGGGCCTTGCTCACCACTAGGTTAATGTCCTCATGGAATTTAGTCATAGGGATGCACTAATACCTTATCTCATTCACATGGCATGGAAAAGAAACCTTTGAATTGATCTAGAGTCTCGTTCGTGAGTGAGCCATGAATCGATCTACTGCGTGATGATCACCGGAAATACTCTATTTCATCTTTATTTAAAAATGTGTAGCTATTTATATAGTGCCACCGTTTATTTTTGTAATTATTATTTTTTTAAGATTGTTTGTGAGATAAGTTTGGCAAAGCAAGGAAATAGTTTCCGAGACTAATTTCCAAGAACATTATTGGTTAGTTTGTTCCTTCGAGTTCATACCAGTAATGAAACTACCAAGTTCCTAGGGAATTGTGGTAAAGACAACTTGCCATTGAAATTGAAATCCCACTTATAAAGGACCAAGGAAAAAGTTTAAATGTAGGGTTGTCAAGTTCTTTGAAGGTCTTAATTAGTGTTAATATTAAGACATTGACAACTTGCCATTGAAATTGAACTCCCACTTATAAAGCACCAAGGAAAAAGTTGAAGTGTAGGGTTGTCAAGTTCTTTGAAGGCCTTAATTAGTGCTAATATTAAGACATTGATAATCGTGATGAGTGTCGATTCACCATTCTTTAGTGCGCTAACTTTGGAGAATGCACTATAAGTTGAAAAAATGATTATTTTCCCATATATTTTAAACATCATCAACGGTTTTACAAAAAAAAAGTATTTGTTTTTCAAACGTCTATTTGGGTGGGACCGTGGACTTGATTACCAATCCATGCAAATGAAACTTTTAAGCCACCCATCAATATTGGCGTTAACCTACCTTAATCTACTTGTCAATATAGTGGAAATTACTCACGGAGTAGTATTTTATCAAGAATCGTATTAGCCAAATATCAATAGACGAGCAACCTCTCTGATCCCTTTATGCATCAGCCTAGGAAGTAAGCATTATAGATGCCATTGCAACATGTGACTGATTCAATGTAGGCACTCATGCAATAGATGCGATGCTCTCATGCTACGTATCTTTTTTCTCATGCTACGTGTTTTTGGTTGCTTGTATTAGGGACCGGGATTTAACTCTGATCTGTCCATATGATGGACCTTGGATTGGAGTGGAACAGACAATAGAACCATTGCTTTCATACTCAACCATTCTGCTCATTATAAGGTACTGCCTATAGCAACCAAGAGAGAGCAATAGTTGATCTACTAGATCAGCAACCAGAATCCAGCCATAGTTGCTTTAACAGTATATTAATTTTTTTTCTATTTTTGTGATTAGGATTCACGTGGAGGAAGAGCATGTTGCAGCAGGGAACGCGAAACACAGAGGAGGGGATGAGGCGCTGGGCGTGGGGCATGGAATAGAGCAGCGTCGGATGCAAGGGTTGAGGATGGAGATGGAGATGGGAAGGCTGTGTGTAGGGGCGTGGGTGGAGAGACGGTGGGAGTATGGGCACGGGAGAGTGCAAGAGGTAGAGGGGGCGAGGGAGCCGAGCTGGTGGCAGAAAGCGATGGCTGCAGAGGATGCAGCGCAAGGTGGATATGGCAGCGGTAATGGAGAAGGGCGCAGGTGTGGAGAGGGGTGCAAGTAGGGGAGAGGAGTGCAGGCGGAGGGTGGAGACCACGGGCGTGAGGTATATGCGAGGAAGGAAGTCTACGATGGCGGGGAGGGTGTAGCAGGAGAGAGGAGCAGAGCGGGGTAAGACGCAATAGGGAGGACGGGTGGAGGACGCAGGGTGGAGGACGCAGCCGGTGGGGAGGGGGCGTGGAAGATGGGGGGAGAGGACGGATGGTGTAGGAGGGTGCTGGCGTGGAGCTGGCGGGTGGCAGATGACAGGGAAAATGCAGAAAGCAGGCAGCGGTGGGAGAGCTAGTGGATTGCAGGAGGGCGTGGGCAACGTGAGGAGCTAGTGGATTTACTATTATGTTTGTAACAATGTGTGGATGTAAATTCGACATGGGGCGGCTCCTCACTCGCCATCAACAGACGACGATGGCCTGAGAGGAGTCGGCCCCTTAAAATATGCCTTCTGTGTAATAAAGTAAATTATAATCAAGTTGAGTCAATTTGATGCAAGTTTTTTGGGATATAAATTAATTAAAATTACATTAATGTAAATTTATTTTGATTCTAAATCTTTTAAGTATTTATTTAGATATTTGTGCTTTTTATTTTTTTTGGTCTATAATATTAAAAGTTAAAATAGGTTTACTAATTTAATTTAAGATCATTTTAAAAATAAAATATGTATGCTTAACCATAAACTTATCCTATTATGTGAAAGAGGTCTATTATCTCACAAAGAAGGATATCCCATACATCAAGTAAATATATGAATAAGTTGTGACATTAAATTTGTTGTTGTTGAGATGATTGTTATTATTGATATAATATTATATAATGATAAATAGATTGAATGTAAATAAAAATAAAAATATTAACAAACAACCTTGTAATCACTCCAACTTTATCTTTTACAACCAAATGATTTCTCCCCCATATAAACATAGATTAAATATATTCACACAATTAATGATATAATATTATTTAATAATATATAGATATATTCACACAATTAATGATATAATATTACATAATAATAAATAGGCTAAATGTATAAAAAATATAAATATCAATAAATAACTTCTTGATCACTCCCCCCTTATGGGGTGATAGGGATGGGAAATGGGGCTTGTACACCACCATCACAATGTCGAGAGGATAATTGTAGGTTGCCATGATAGAGTCATGACGTGGGACAGTTGGTGGAGGATGGGTCCAACTAGGTGACGGTGGAGACAAGGGACAGATGGAGGCAATGGCATATGAAACACTTTGGGTGGGACATGGAAGGCCCTGATACACGTCATTAGCTTGACAGGAAAATCTTGCAGCTGGCAGTGGCTCCAAATCATATTCTCCGTGATGGTTTTGCAACAAGAATTATGCGGAAACAAAGGAATATAACATGAACTAGGGTCTGGGACATCGTCATTATTCCAATTTGATGCAACATTTTAGGAGGATCATCATGTTCTATAGGTATTTTAAGCCTCCCTTCATTGTCACATTTTTACAAGACTTTCTCTTTAATGCAAGTTTACACTTGGATGATTTTGTTTGGTTGGGGTTGGGATTTAGGGTTTCAACTTTCGTCTTTGTTTTAATCCTGAGGTTCTCGAAATAATGGCTAGTTGTGCCATATTCATACTAGGAAAAGGAGGTAGAGGAGATGCTAGGAAATGCCCTCAAACCAAGGTAATGAAGGATGCTGAGGAGGTCAAGGAGTTGCATTAGAAGCACACCCCGACGACAGCGAGAAAGAATATAGAAAGGGAATAAACTTGAATAAAGATGGAGCATGAGTATGTTCGCAAGGAGGAAATTACAAAGGACATGCAGCCTTGGGTGCATGATGTTGGTTCATCCCATCTCGGGAGACAAAATACTATAGAACACTTGCCCTATTTTGGAATATGAAAACATTACTAGGATAAGCATTCAAGACTACTTGCGAGGAACACAATGAGGTTATGTTGCAGTTCGACAAGGTTCAAGAGCAGGTTAGGAAATTGGACATGAAGATGAATATGATCCTTAAGGCCACCACATGTTTGGAATTTGCTGCAACACTAGGCAATCGAGTAGCCAATCCTGAGATGCCCCCTATATTCATTTTAGGTGATGATACTATCAGTTCAACTTGTCTTAGGTTCTATTTCATTTTTTTTTTCATTGTTCTTTTTAGATATGCCCAGATGGGAGAAATTACTCACTACAAGGAAAACACCTACGGTAGCGGAGGTTTTTAGTGTTCTAAGATTGGAAAAAAATTTCCAAAAAACATCCGCTACAACATATGTTTTTGGTGGCAGAGGTTTTGTAGAGGCTATATTAGATATTCACTATAACAAAAAATCTAGGAGGCCATAGGTTTTAGCGGATGTTTTTTATCCAGTGCTTTATATTTCTATAGCATGCACCAGTGTGCCTTATATAACTAGAATTCATCGGTGCATACACACAATGACTATGCATCGTTACATATATTATAAAAAATACACCAATGCTTATACATTACAGTGATAGAACTAGTGCATACATTCATTTCCAATGCACAAATCAGTATGTTTTAATGCACACACTGGTGCATTTATTACATGGTAACAACACCGATGTGTTTCCCAAAATGCAATGGTGCCTTGTATATTTTATTAAAGCACCAGTTCATTTGTATATTTAAACACGCCAGTGTTGATGTTTTATTATGTGCAATGTTGTACATTTTGTATTTAAAAATAACTGGTGTGTATATTGTACCAATAAGCACTAGTGCGTATATTATACCAATAAGCATTGGTGTGTATAGTATACATGTTGATGTATTTGTAACTTCAGAATATACTCACTTGTATATTGTATTTGTACTTTATTGTATCCCCAACGGAGATGTATTATTCCTCTGATTGGAAGTGTCGTCAATTGTACTTGCATGTGTCGTAAGTTATATTGTGAGTGTCGTAACTTATACTTGATGGGTTATTAGACCACCTTGATGGGGTCGGCCCTATATGAGTCATGTGGGTCAAAGGGTTATTAGACCACCCTAGCAGGGGTCGGCCCAATCAGCATTATGTTAAGTGGTTAAGTTGAGGCCGACCTAGTTGAGTAAAGGTCAAGTGAAAGTTAGTGTATAAAGAGAGAGTGTGTCTCTCTCATTTTACACATTCTATTATTCACTCACTTTGCATTAGTGAGAGAAGAGGAGGGTGCGCACAAGTGGAGGAGGAGAATGCTACTGAAGATATCTATCTCTTGGGTTTGATCATGGTGATTCTTGTATTGATGCTTATTCTATCTCTGAGGAAGTTGCGAGGTTTTTCACCTTCTTGGTTTTCCCTGGTGAAATGTTTTGTGTCTCTTGTCTCTTTTCTCTTATGCTTGATATGTTGTACATGTTGTTCTTTCAGTTAAGATCCTAGATCTATTGAATTAAATGATGAAAAAATAACATGGTATCAGAGCTATCCTGAAGGAATGCATGATATAGCATTTATGAGACTTGTTGCACTTGCGACAAATTAGAAGCTAGGGCTTGATATAGCAAAAACTAGTCATCGTGGAACTTTCGCTATAAATCCATTTTGGCAAAGTTTCAGGTTTTAAAACGTATACAAGTCGTAGATAACATCCCCATGTACCTTGTGTCCAAAGCACAACATCTTATTCGTTGTAATTTATGATTTATGATCTGTACAAGTTAGGGTTTTTGCCTCTTCTAGATCTCAGTCATAAAGAGGTGACCTAGGAAAAAAGGTCACAACTTGGGCTAGGAAGCTCCAAATGAAATTTTGTAAAACATGATAGGTAGGGAACAAACTGTTATTTCACAGGTTCTCTTTTCAGAGGCTGAAGTCGAACTAGTGACACGTGGCACTCCGTACAAGTTCGCTCTCTTGTTTTATCCCATAAACAGGTCACGTTGCAACACTTGGCATAACTCTCTCTCAGAGAATCCAATTGAGGTCAGACCTATGGGGTTGGAAATATGACAGGTCAGGCTGCCACAGACCAAAGTTTCAGATCCTGTCGATTTGTAATTTCAGAGATGCATCGGAAACAATAAGGTGCATATTTATGTCAAAACAGAATTGGACTCTGAGCACCTTCATTCTTGGCTTGTCACTGTTGCAGGAATTTAGGGCTTCGGAGAAAGTTGGAATTTTTGGAATCAGAGACCATGACTGAATTCTCCTTATCAAAATCAAAATTTAGAGACCAAGATCAAATTTTTTGGTTGGGCAAAAGTCCAGGCTTGATCAAACCCTAGTTTGGGATTTTGATCAGAAAGGTGGAAAATTAGGGCTTCTGCAAAAGTTGGAATTTTTGAAATCTGTGACCACGATTGGAAGCTCCTCAGAAAAATCAAAGTTTAGAACACAAGATCGAACCTTTTGGATGGGAATAAGACCGAGCTTTATCAAACCCTAGTTCGGGATCCTGTCTAGAAGATCCAGAAGTTTCAAAGGCAATTTTTCGGGGTCAAATTTTGGAGATTTCAAAATTGAAGTATACCGGCTTGATCAGCTCAGTAAGGCACATATTTTCATCCAATTAGAAGTTTGAATTTTTATGGTTTCTCTGACAAACCCTAATCCAGCTCCTGATCCAGTTTCAGCAAATCAAAGTGGATTGGGTTAATCCTAGAAGAGAATGAATTGGACACGTGCATAAGTGAAGAAGTTCCAGTTCCAGAGGGAGATGAGGCTAAGGCCTTACATAAGAATACTACAAGCAATCTCGACAGGTATGACTTGAGGAAATATAGGTATGTTTTGAAATCCGTTCATGATTAAGTTTATGATATGTTTTTCTTCATGTTATTGAGGTAAGTACAATCTTGATTAATTTTAGACTTGTCACCCTAGTAAAAGTATGAATGCATGATAGAAGACATTAACTGATTAGGGTTATGACACTTATGATTGTACTAATCCACTATGGTGTTTTATGAGGTTGATGTTGTCCGCTAACATGAAAGTTACATGAAGAAATTTCTAGTTCAAGAACATATGACCATGGTGACATGAAGACAAAGACTAATCCATAGTCATGGATCGCATAGAAGCTCTATTTGCGAGGTATGTATAATTTGGTTCTACAATGCTTAACCTATGAGATATGAAAGTTACTAGCACAAGTCATTGAAGAGAACAAGAAGACATTATGCGGGTATCTTAGACATAACTAGCTAACATGATAATCCAGGTATGTTTTTCCTATATCAAGTTAGAACCCTACCTCGTGTTAGGATCTCTTATATAAGTATACCTTTGTATGATTGATGATTGTTCATGAAGTTATAAGTTTGAGTAATCATGGGATTACGCATATTATGTTTCTTACTTTGATTAATCATATGACTAACCAGAAGAGTCCTATGGTCAAATAAGAATAGGCATGAGTAATAGAAGTCCTCCCTGAAACCTTGAATACTAATGTTTGTGATAAATTACCTGTGTGTGAAATAGTGATGACCATACATGTTAAGTTTATTTAGGATCATAATGTTTTGATAGTAGCGAGATTATACTAATGGATGTATGATTAGGTATGAGATCTTGAGGATGACACTAGTGCACACTTAAGCATGCATAATGGTCCAGGATGAATATAAGTTCAAGGACATGTAATCCAAGAAGCAAAGATCAAGAGGGAGCACACTCCAGTAGTTCCTGCAAGGAAGCAAAGATTGAGAGGGAGTCCACCCTACAACCAAACAAAGATAAGTATTTGAATTGTCATTTCTTGTATATATGATTACTTAAATGATGTTGTCCAATCATGTACATACTTATGTTCCTAGATTTAGGATATGTATTATGCATATTAGAAAAGTTGCATTAATGAACAAGATACTACTAATATGCAAGTAATGGGTAAGTGGCCTATGGTACTGTACAACATTCCATTGATACTTATCTAGAATGAAACCTCTTTGCTAACATGTTGGGAGTTGTGCACACTCTTAACAAATGTTCTGGTAGAGATGGAAGGCATCTAGAAAGTTACGGGATATGGATAAATGTTGTATTGAAGCATTGGCTAAAGATAATTGCATGACTGTATGACATATGTCTTTATGCATAAGAATGTAGTTTTTGAAAAACTACGAGAAGTTTCTAATCATGCAATTGAATTTGACTTGTAGGAAAGATTGTGTACAATCACCTACAAGGATAACAACATTTGTTCCAGCAACGAAGTTCAAGAAAACTATATATTGAAGATATTGAAGAATCTGAAGTTCCCAGGATCTGGGATGAAGTAATGAAAGGATGCCATGATCGAAGAATACCAGTCGATCATGAAGAATGATGTCATTCAAGAAAACTATCTATTGAATATATTGAAGAATCTGAAGTTCCTAGGATCTAGGATGAAGTAATGAAAGGATGCCATGATCAAAGAATACCAGTCGATCATGAAGAATGATGTCTGGGATGTGGTCCCAAGACCAAAAGGGAAGTCTATTGTGACTTCCAAGTAGATCTATAAGATCAATCATGCTGCAGATGGCAGCATAGAGAAATACAAGGCAAGGTTTGTGGCTCGTGGCTTCTCCCAAAAAGAGGGGATAGATTATGAAGAGACTTTTTCTCATGTATCCAGATACACTTCCATCAGAACAATACTTGCTCTGGCTGCAATGATAAAGTGGAAGATACACTAGATGGATATGGTGTAGTTGAAGAGGAAGTGTATGTGGAGCAGCCACTCAGTTTTGAGACACATGACAGGGAGTCATATGTGTACATATTGAAGAAAGCCTTACATGGCTTTAAGCAAGCTCCTAGGACTTGGTATGGTAGGATAGACATTTTCCTATCCAGTTTGGGCTTTAATAAGAGTAAAGCGGATTCCAACCTTTACTACAAGTTTGAGGAAGGCAATCCAGTGATACTACTACTGTATGTGGATGACCTGTTTGTGACAGGTGAGAATAGATTTATTGTCGACACAAAGAGGAAGCTTGCTACCGAGTTTGAAATGAAGGACTTGGGGATGATGCACTACTTTCTAAGCATGGAGGTGTGGCAGAGTTCAGATGGAATCTTCCTTGGACAAGGGAAGTATGCAGTAGATATACTAAAGCAGTTCAGGATGATGGACTGCAAGGCCATGGCCACACCTATGGCATCGAACCTGAAGCTTCTGTGTGATGCTTCATTTGATCCGGTTGATGTCACGGTGTATCGTTAGATGATTGGGTCCTTGATGTACCTGACAAACACGAGGCCAGATATTTGCTTTGCGGTGAACACATTGAGATAGTTCCTGACGGATCCCAGAGGTGTTCACCTGGTTGTTGTAAAGCATATTCTAAGGTACCTGAAGGGTACAATTGACTATGGGATCAAGTATGATGCGAATCAAAAGTTTAACCTGGAGGGTTATGTTGATTTAGATTGGGTAGGTAGTGCTGCAAATAGGAAGAGCACTTCGGGGTGCTGCTTCAGTATGGGATCAGGTGTGATCTCTTGGTTTAGCAGGAAGTAGACCTAGATAGCACTGAGTACAGCCAAAGTAGAGTAGGTCGGAACTTGTTTGGCTATTTGTGAGGCAGTATGGCTTAGGAAGCTACTGTTTGAGTTATTTCATCTCCCGTTGGATGCTACTGGTATCTATTGTGACAACCAGAGTTGTGTGAATTTGTCTGATAACCCGGTGTTCCATGACAGGTTGAAGCACATTGAGATCAAATATCACTATATCAGGGATATGGTGCAGAGAGGAGCAGTGAAGCTCCTATATGTTGCGACAAATGAGTAGGTTGCAGATGTGTTGACGAAACCACTAGCCAGAGTGAAGTTTGAGTACTTTAGAGAGAGGCTTGGTGTTCTTCAGATTGAAGATACTTCAAGGAATAAGTGATGGGACACATTTGCCTGAGCCATTCCAAGCATGGTCAGAGGAGGATCCTTCCCATGGCTATGGATGTAAGCGTTGTGTGATGAGCATCAGGACGATGCTCCAGTTACTACTTGGGATATGCATCAGTTGGATGCTTTGTATGACCAATTGGATCATGTATATGTATATGCATCGGTTGGATGCTTTGTATGATCAGTTGGATCATGTATATGTATATGCATCAGTTGGATGCTTTGTATGATCAGTTGGATCATGTATATGTATATGCATTAGGTGGATACTTTGTATGATCAGTTGGATCATGTATGATGACATGAATTAGGATGATGCAGTGACGATGATCAGGATGATCATGTGTGATGATTATCAAGACGATGCTCAGATTATATGCATCAGGATGATGTTGTGTCGATGATCGGGATGATCATGTGTAATGAGTATCAGGATGATACTCTGGATGATATGCATCAAGACGATGCTATGATGATGATCAGGATGATCATGTACATCAGGATGATGTATGGTGAGTATCAGGTTGATACTCTATGGCCGTGGACAGGTTGTGCAGATGAGCATGTAAGTTGACCTGGGAGATCTTTTCGATCGTGCTGCGGCACATAAAGGATCGTGTTGCGGCACATAAAGGATCCTAGGATACTCTTTCAAGGCATTGCTCTGTGAGGACATGTAACTAGACCTAGTAGATCTTGTTGGTCGTGCTGCGGCACACAAAGGATCCTAGGATACTCTTTCGAGGCTTTGTCCTATGGCATATAATAACACCCTGGGAGATCCGATAGGTTGAGCAGTACGCTCGTAATCAGTCCTGGGATTCTATTTCGAGGTTTTTCCATGACCACATGTAACTAGACCTGGGAGATCCGATAGGTTGAGAAGTATGCTCGTAATTAGTCCTGGGATGCTCTTTCGAGGCTTTGTGGTGACCACATGTAAGTAGACCTGGGAGATCTTGTCGGTCGTGCTTCGGCACATAAAGGATCCTGGGATACTCTTTCAAGGCATTGTGGTGGGAGTCACATGTAAGTTGACCTAGGAGATCTTGCCTGTCGTGCTTCGGCACATAAAGGATCCTGGGATACTCTTTCGAGGCATTGTAACGCATGTAATAAGTCCTGAGGATTCCACAGTATGGCCAGTGTTGATGAATACCTGCAAGAGGTGGGCCTACATCCAGCATGAAAAATGGTTGGATCTGTAGAACTTCCTATGACGAGGAGAATTCAGAGATAGCCCAGTGATTGATATGTCGAGTACAGCAGCAGTGATGATGATGATGCTCCGTGATCCAGTGTTGATGATCTAGCTCCATAATTGAAGACTTGTGCCTATATGTATTGATGACTTGTGTCAAGAGAATACCTTCCTAGTTAAGAGAGAGTGTTGATGTATTTGTAAATTCGGAAGATATTCACTTGTATATTGTATTTGTACTTTATCGTATCCCCAACGGAGATCTATTATTCCTCCGATTGGAAGTGTCGTCAGTTGTACTTGCATGTGTTGCAAGTTATATTGTAAGTGTTGTAACTTATACTTGATGGGTTATTAGACCACCTTCATGGGGTCGACCCTGTATGATTCATGTGGTTTAAAGGGTTATTAGACCACCCTAGCAAGGGTCGGCCCAGTCAACATTATGTTAAGTGGTTAAGTTGAGGCCGACCTAGTTGAGTAAAGGTCAAGTGAAAGTTAGTGTATAAATAGAGAGCGTGTCTCTCTCATTTTACACATTCTATTATTCACTCACTTCGCATTAGTGAGAGAAGAGGAGGGTGCGCACAAGTGGAGGAGGAGCATTCTGCTGAAGATATCTATCTCTTGGGTTTGATCATGGTGATTCTTGTATTGATGCTTATTCTATCTCTGAGGAAGTTGCGGGGTTTTTCACCTTCTTGGTTTTCCCCAGTGAAATGTTTTGTGTCTCTTGTCTCTTGTCTCTTATGCTTGATATGCTGTATATGTTGTTCTTTCAGTTAAGATCCTAGATCTATTGAATTAAATGATGAAAAAATAAAAATACCAATAAGCACCGATGCTTATACTTTAAAAAGCATGCCATTCCATATGATATTTAAAGATCATTGTTACACCAAAATGTCGTCACCCTTGTGCAAGTGTAGCAGGCGTTGCAAGTGTCGTCGTCTTGACCTAGTGTTGTCACCATGACCATTGCAAGTATCGTCATTATGACCAAGTGTCATCATCATGACCGTTGTGATAATGTCGTCATCTTGACCATTGTGTAAACTCTTCTCTATTTTACCTAAACTCATTTTAGAGTAAAAACACATCCCTGAAGTTTCCCATGACTGGAGGGCTTAACCGACCTACTTTTCAAGGTCGTTGCAGTCTGCCCTTGTGCAACATGCGGCGTCGCGGGTTGTCCTAATGCAACTTGCGATGATGTCAGATATTTGGATTAAAGAGTATCTTCGAGCCCATTCTCGAAGATGAGTGATGTGGATACCTATCCCTAGGCTCTAGGTGAGGTGGCATTTCAGTTCCTAACCTTATGGGAAGATCCCTTAACCATCTCCCCCTAATCCTCAACCTACCGTATCTCTTTATCCCTATATAAACACCCACTCTCTCCATGGGAGGAAGGAAGGTCTATAGTACCCTTATGCTGGTAGGATATTGGTGATCCCTAATCATCTTGGGAGGCTTGTACTATCTTGGAGGCTTGGCATGGACATGTTGGATGGAGGATGCAACGTTGAGGCTTTGCTTGTAGCTTCATCCTTTCTATGTAATTCCCACTTTTATACAGTTAATATAATCTCTTTCCATAAACTGTTGTCTCATTGATGATGATGTTTAGAGTTTTCTTCCTTGACTGTTAACTTAGATCAATCATATGAAATGTATGCTTTCACTGTTTGTTAGTATCTATATGTTCAACAAGGTCTTGCAGCTTGAGATCTGACGACGCTGGAGCATTGGATCAACAAAGAGCAAAGGGATCTGCAAATCTGAGGTAAGCTATCTATCCACTAGTTTGCACTTCTATTGATCTAGGAAAGTAGATATATATTATGTTTGATTTGTTCTAGAATCGCATTGATCTAGGGAGATTCGGCTCGCCTCCGGTCGAGTGGATTGTCCATTAACAAATTTGGCGACCATACTAGGGAATGAACATAGTTTTTGTTTTCAATATGAATGTCAGTTTCAGTTGATTGCTTTTCCAAGCCATCTCTTTGGCCATTTGCTTCTTAAGCCCTTTCACCATCAGATATTCACTTTGAAGAGTCTGATTACCTTCCTTTGAGTTTGTACTTCTCATTGGCAAACCTTTTTATGCTCATTATCTGGAGAATTGGTTCATTTTTGGACTTAGATCTCGCCTGTCGCACTTGGTCAGTGTACCCAGAGCGACACTGTGTTTTTTTTTATCTTTGTTCTTTTCCTGTTAGTTTGTCGTCGCATCCCTTCCATTGGTATACTGCGACGTCAT
Organism: Larix kaempferi; assembly: GCA_027924585.1. Taxonomy (NCBI): domain Eukaryota; kingdom Viridiplantae; phylum Streptophyta; class Pinopsida; order Pinales; family Pinaceae; genus Larix; species Larix kaempferi. The sequence goes on along the minus strand of BSBM01000445.1, from coordinate 19,290,212 downwards.
CGCACTTCCCGCACTAATGAACTATGACATCGCACTGTGCATAAGCACAGAGTGCGCCGATCTGCCATTTTTTCCATACAAGCACCTTTTCTCCATTTCTGATTTGAGTTTTGGTTTGTGTGAAGGCTCCTCTGCACTGTACCTTCCAGGCAGATACCCTTTTGTCTAGCAATGTTTTGTTTGGCTTGTTTGTATTGGGTTTTGGGTATTTTGAGTTTTGGATTCATGTTGGCCCCTTGAGTAAAAACTAGTGTTTTGCTTGCATTTTTAAGCGAAATGGGTTCTATTTTTGAAAAAAAAATTCCCCCTCATGGCCGGGGGGGCCATGAATCGTGCATTCTTCAGTCGTTTTGACCCATCTCAAGGTTTTGAGATCATTTTTTGGTTTGGCGTGATTGGCTTGTTTTAAAGACTTGAAGAGTGTGGGATATCCATGTATTTTTTAGCCTCTCTTTCTTGGGTTATGCATCTTGTTTCCCTTACATGCTGAGCTATTCAATCATTTTTGGAGAAGATTGATTCTTTGTCTCCACTTTAATTCAAAGAAAAGCTTGATTTTGTCACTCTTTTGCTATATTCATGAATTTGGAAAACATAAATATTTTTCTTATTTTATTTTGATCATTCGATATTCTTGGTCTTATCATCATAAGAAGAAGAAAGGCTTGTTTCAGTTTTGTGTGCATTTGAGATAGATAAGATTGTTAAGTGCTTATCTTTGTCTTGCATTTGATTGGAAACATTTGTGGAGTCCTTCTTTCCGTAGCTTAGATGTGTCTTTTTCAAGTGTAAAAAGATAGGAAATGAGTTATAATATTGCATTTGGTAGATTTTGAGCCTCTCTTGAGTGCCTTTGAGTTGTTTGGGTGCTTTCCATTTTTCTTTGGGAATTTCTGAAAGATTAGAGTGCTGTAGATATCTTCTCACTTTCTGTATATAGATATGAAAAGCGTTGAGTTATCAAATTTCATTTTTGGTACATGCATTTGAAAATTGAAAAGTGCTTCATCATTGTCTTATACATTGTTAAGATTAGTTGCATCTTTCATTTTCTTTGCGCTTTTTAGCTGATCTTTGCAGAAAGTTAGAATTATTGCACTCTAGGAAGGAATTATTATTTTTGCTACTACTTAAGTATTTTTGGTTTGAAAGAAAGAAAAATCTCTCCCTACCTTAAGTAGTTTTCATTGAAAAGGAAAGGAAAATTTGCATTATCATGTAGTTGAGGATTGCATTATGTTTACATTTATGTACTCACCTCATGCATCCACCTAACCGTACAAGATAAAATTAACGCTAGCTTAGTTTAAAATCATTTAGTAATTGTGTGTAAGTTAGAGATGTGTTCTGGCGTTGTTAAGTGTGGCAGCTGTCGTTATTTTGCCAGCACTGTAGTCTGGGGGTATTGTAGTCTTCCACATACATTGGTATATCGAGCTCCTTCACGTACCCACCAAGTACCATAATTTGTACTTGGCGTATATCGAATGGTGTATCACATACTTGACACGTATATCGGAAGGTCTCGTGCCAACGGCTGTGCATTAGACAGCACCACTATGGATTTGAGCTCCCACGTACCATGCATATATCGGGAGACACCATTAGGATTCTTGAAACCAACCGAGTTAACCATTTGGTTGTATTGGCAAAGCAATGCACCGAGAACAACACTCGAGGATATTAGCACACACGTACTGTCCAGGTAATCGGGTATGCAGGAAAGGGTACGGTCCCAATCCTCCTTGTCACGTCATATTGTTGGACCCTGTAGTATATAGCGGTTTGCGGTGCCTTGATAATCCCGTGAGGTTCCAGACTTTGAATCCACTCCTATTCACATAGTTTGCTTGTTGCTTTTAGACTTGAGTAGTGTTTGTCTCGTGTGGTCCTTTAGAGACTCTTATGAAGTTTAGATATGGAAGATTCTTCCGGGACTACCAACCAAGGCACCCCTTTCCAAGGTATGCCATTTGTTATTCCCCCTTGTGGAACTGTTGGTCCTCCCTTTATGGCTACGTTGAGTCTTCCTGGATTGACGATAGGATTACTAGTATGGTTATTCTCCAATCCGGTTATGCCAAGTGCACCAATCATGTCGGACCTAGGTCCTTCACCACATGAGCATCAATCTCACGATGACCCTTCTCCTTCTCCATAGAAAGTTGAATCGGCTTCCATCTCTTCCTCTTCTCCTACTGAAAACTCTGATGTTAATAAGAAGGATGGTGTGAAAAAGAAGAAAGGGAAGATTAAGAAGAAGAAAGATAAGAAAGAGACCAAGCGTCAACCATCTGCCTCTGACGACACTCATTCTATGAGAACGCCTCATAAGCCAAAGTTCCCTTGCAAAATTTGCAAGGGTGATCACCTTCTCAAGGATTGTCCCAATCTTTCCCGTGTGTCAGAAGTGTGGTCTAAAAACCCCAAACCGCTTGTATCGTCAACCTCTAACCATCATGTTGATGATACTCCCTCGACCAGTGACCCATTGGTGAAGGGTTGGAAGAGTAGAGCTGCAAACCGTTGCTGGATATGCAAGGGATTGCATCGTACTTACCTTTGTCCAAGCATGGATGAAGCTTCACGGTGGTTGGAAGATATTACTAGTTCTCAACAGGTGCTTCCAACAAGCAATAGTAAGTTGTCCCTCGATCCCCCGCTGGTTGACCAAGTGATCAATTCAGTTTCATCTGTAATTGATCCCACTCTTCCTTCCGAGAGTGAAGTGATCGAGTCGTTGTCATCTCCACTCGATCCTGCTCTTTCATTGGAGAAAGTCCAGACTGAAGCAGTCACCATGACACAATCTTCATCTCATTCTTATCTTCCAAGTGAGAGTGAATTGGAAACCGCTGATGTTTTCCTAGTCAGTTCAAAATTTCCTAGGCAAGAGGAAACCCTGTCCATTCCTATAGGACCCCCCCAAGTACCGAGGTCATTTCATTTGATTGGAATGAGCTAACAGAATCTCGTCTTCCTTCGAGTATTCCTTTTCAAATATCTGTAGGAGTTTCCAATAAAGAAATCTTTCGTACGATAGTTGATGAAGGAGCTTCTGTTAGTATTTTATCCTCAACTGCTTGGCAAGCTATAGGTTCTCCTAAGCTTGTGCCAGTAACTGACCAAATTTTGGCTTTTAATAGAAGGCCTACCGGACCTTTAGGGATTCTCCCGCAGTTACCTATCACATTGAGAGGTAAAACTGTTTATGTTGATATCATGGTTGTCCAAGGTCCTTTAGATTTCAATATGCTCCTTGGACGTGATTATGTCTATGCTATGAAAGCTGTAGTGTCCACGCTCTTTCGAGTGATGTATTTTCCTCATCATGGGAATATTGTGACTATTGATCAGCTTTCCTTCATGACACCCACTCATCATATGACTCCTATTCATTAGACTTCCCTGAATGTTCCACATGTTTTAGTGGTTTCTTCCCCCTGAGAATAGGGTACAAGCATAGTTTATGTTTTGTTTCAATCTCATTAAAAAATGAAACCAACCTTCAAGCAAAGTTTCTTTTTAATTTCGAGCTTGCATAAAAATGAAACCGTTTCACATGAGCATAGTGTTCCCATTCTATGTCAATCTCGTTAAAAAATGAAATAGGTTCCTACGAGTATAGTTTATGTTATGTTTCAAGCTCGTTAAAAAATGAAACCAACCTTCAAGCAAAGTTTCTCTTTGATTTCAAGCTTGCATAAAAATGAAACCATTTCACACGAGCATAGTTCCCATTCTATGTCAAGCTTGTTAAAAAATGAAATAGGTTCCTACGAGCACGGTTTATGTTATGTTCAAGCTCGTTAAAAAATGAAACCAACCACCCTAGCATAGTTTCCCTTTGGTTTGAAGCTTGCATAAAAATGAAACCAATCCACTGGAGCATAGTTTTATTCTATTTCAAGCTCATTAAAAAATGAGATAGACCCCTCTAAGCATAGTTTATCTTTGGTTTCAAGCTTGCACAAAAATGAAACCATCCACTCGAGCATAGTTTTATTCCATTTCAAGTTCGTTAAAAAATAAGATGGGCCCCCTCGAGCATAGTTTTATTCCATTTCAAGCTCATTAAAAATAAGATGGGCCCCTTCAAGCATAGTTTTATTCCATTTCAAGCTCGTTAAAAAATAAGAGGGACCCCCTCAAGCATAGTTATTGTCTATTTCAAGCTTGTGTAAAAGTGAAATAGATCTCCCCCCCCATCGGTTTGAGTCTCTCGCTAGAGTTAGATTTTGAACCTTCATTTCATTTGTTTCTCGTTTTCCCCCCCTTGGTGAACATTTTCATATCAGTAGCCATGTTGGTAGCTAGATTAGCAAACATCATTTTTGGACGAAATGAAGCTTGGGGGGCATGCCACATGTCGTATCGTTAGCAATCATGTTGAGGGATCACCACCATGTTGAGCCGCTAGCAATCACGCTGGGGGCATTTACCAACCTCTGAACATCGTGTTGGGAAGGAACCCGTCAGTGGGCCTTAACCTATGAGCATAGTTCCCTTTCTATGTCAAGCTCGTTAAAAAATGAAATAGGTACCCGCGAGCAGATTTCTAATCTTGTGTCAAGCTCATTAAAAAATGAAACAACTTTGTTTCCTTTGAGTCGAGTCTTCTCGTAGACTTAGTACCTGAACCTTCTTTTCACCCGCCTATGCCTTAGGAGAATGAAATGAAGCTTGGGGTCATGTCTTCAACCTCTAAAAATTACGTTGAAGTCAAATCGATCACCTCTCCACACCATGTTGGAGCTAAGTCACTTACTTCCAACAATCATGCTGGGGGCACACACCAACCTCTGGATGCCATGTTGGTAAAAAAGTTCACCATTGGGAACATTTCCGAGCATACTTTCCTTTTTTAGGTTTCAATCTCATTAAACCATGAAAATTATCCTGAGCATAGTTCATTTTATGTTACAAGCTCGTTAAAAAATGAAGCAGACATCATGATCATTCTTCCAACCTATCTTCGAGCTCGTTAAAAACAGTAAGATAGCATTTGAGCTTACTTTTTCACTTTTTCATGCTATGGTTGAAACATGATTTGAGCTTACTTTTTACTTTTTCGTGCTCTGGTTCAAATATGAAAAAGATTCCAAGTGCTTTTGATACCATTCTCGTGCTCGTCAAAAATTTGAGTAAAAAGGTGTGTCTAACAAGTATAGGTTTATCACTTTATCCGGCCTCACTAGACTATTTACGGAAAAGGAACTGTGCCGAGTTTACTTTTCCTTTGTCATACTTGGTCATCAACCATGACAAAGTTGTTCATGGAGTCCTTTTTAAGCTCTTTTCAGACTCCCTAAATAGGAAAAGATTGCCAAGCGAACTTGATGCTTTCACGCTTGTAAAAGCATTTGAATGATCGTCTTTCTGGTGATAGTTTACCCCTTTTTCGGACCAGGAAGCACTATTTACGAAAAAGGAATACTCCAACCAACCATGGCTGGAAGAGTCCTCTCCCGTGTTGTTTTACCCTTTTTCGGGCGATGAGGCTAACTTTATGAAAAAGGACCGTTGGAGTCTCCTTTAGTTATTTTCAGACTCTCTAAACATGAAATGACGTTGAGTTTTTCTTCTTTGGACTCGTTAAATTTTAAACATTGAAGGGCCCATTATGGGACGAACCCCTCCTTTCCTAGGTTCATAAAACATTTGGGATTGGACTCATCTATGAGATGAGCTATACCGAGCATCTGGTTACCCTCATCAAGATCGTCAAAAACACATGAGGCACTCATCAATCATGATGGGGAAAAAGGGAATATTTTATGTTACATCTTAATTACGGCAGTACATAGTCACTCTTGAACATGGCACTCGTTTGCATTTTGCATTCAGTACTTGGGTAATCTGTTTGTCTTTGAGTCTTATCAATTCCATGAGTCGCGTCACTCCTTTGGGTCAGCCAAAGAATGCTTCCACCATCAGTTACATTGGGGTTTGGTATCATTCTCATCATGTCAATACTGCCAAGTCATGCCATGCCCATGTTCAAGAGACGTTTGTTCCTCATTATCTGCAGTCAGTACACCTTCAATCATGTTGGTCTACCTTGATTCAGTCTTGCACATTACTCTGCCATCCGATCTACTCCAAACATCTGTTATCGAGTTTCATGTCAATGATGGGGGATTCATCATGGCCCTCCTTTGACAGGTTCATCTTCGTCGACTTCAAATCATCATCCGAGGATTGAACTTAGAAACCAACCAAGTACCTTTCCCTTACATGCCTCAATGGCAGGTTACCTCACTTTCAACATGAGTTTACATCATTGACTCTTGATTGAAATATTTCATCTTGCGTTTGACTTCAACTCACTTATTCACGCTTGATGATATGTACTGTGATACCTTAGGAATCATTGACATTAATGGTGATCTCCCTCGCACTTGTTAATGGTATACATTAATGACCGGTAATCAAGTGGTTTCTACCATGTTCGACTCCAAAACATTGTAATCACATGGATAGATTCGTATCATTGCGGGTTCAGCTTGAAGACCTTGGGGAGTCATGTTTTACCCAAGTTGCAATGGAGATTGTTTGAGACACACAAATCCACTTTTGTATTGGTCGTGGCTGTGTTGTCAGTTCAGAGTTACACGGATCCACTTTTGTATTGGTCGTGGCTATGTTATCATCTCATCATGGATCTACGATTGTGTCTAGTAGCCATGATTGTGTTCAGTCGGTCTTTACTATCATGGATCTGCAATGTATTGGTCGGTAGCCATGTTTTGTGTTGTATGAGACTTGTGGATCTCAAGTCATTTCTGCAGCAACTTCTTCCAACCAGCAAGTCCTTGCCATTTTTCTTACTACAAAGCATTTCACCTTTCTCATTCCGTCAGCTTCATGCTTTGGGGGGCATTCTATTACACCAAAATGTTGTCACCCTTGTGCAAGTGTCGCAAGCGTTACAAGCGTTACAAGTGTTGTCATCCTGACCTAGTGTTGTCACCATGACCATTGCAAGTATCATCATTATGACCAAGTGTCGTCATCATGACCGTTGTGATAATGTCGTCATCTTGACCATTGTGTAAACTCTTTGCTATTTTAACTAAACTCATTTTAGAGTAAAAACACATCCCTGAATTTTCCCATGACTGGAGGGCTTAACTAACCTACTTTTCAAGGTCGTCATAGTCTACCTTTGTGCAACATGCGACGTCGCAAGTTGTCCTACTGCAACCTGCGACGATGTCAGTTATTTGGATTAAAGAGTATCTTCGAGCCCATTCTCGAAGATGAGTGATGTGGAGACCTATCCCTAGGATCTAGGTGAGGTGGAATTTCGGTTCCTAACCTTATGGGAAAATCCCTTAACCATCTCCCCCTAATCCTCAACCTACCCTATCTCTTTAGCCCTATATAAACACCCACTCTCTCCATGGGAGGAAGGAAGGTCTATAGTACCCTTATGCTGGTAGGATATTGGTGATCCATAATCATCTTGGGAGGCTTGTACCATCTTGGAGGCTTGGCTTGGACATGTTGGATGGAGGATGCAACGTTGAGGCTTTGCTTGTAGCTTCATCCTTTCTATGTAATTCCCACTTTTATACAGTTAATATAATCTCTTTCCATAAACTGTTGTTTCATTGATGATGATGTTTAGAGTTTTATTCCTTAACTGTTAACTTAGATCAATCATATGAAATGTATGCTTTCACTGTTTGTTAGTATCTATATGTTCAACAGGGTCTTGCAGCTTGAGACCTGATGACACTAGAGCATTGGATCAACAAAGAGCAAAGGGATCTGCAAACCTGAGGTAAGCTATCTATCCACTAGTTTGCACTTCTATTGATCTAGGAAAGTAGATCTATATTCTATTTGATTTGTTCTAGACTCGCATTGATCTAGGGAGATCCGGCTCGCCTCCGGTCGAGTGGATTGTCCGTTAACAATCACCTATACATTTATTATGTGGAAAAGCACTAATGGATAAAATTTGAGTAGGCATCAATTCATGGAAATGAATAAGAGGTGTTAGTTAGTTGAATTAAATAGATTGTGTATGATGTTGTGGTGAATTTTTCCATGCCGCAGATATGTAAATATAGTTTTTATTTATTTTATAGATTGTGTATGTTGTTGTGTTGTTTTTTTCCATGTTGTGGATATGCAAATATAGTTTTGTTTTATTTAATAGATTATGTATGGTGCTCTGGTGAATTTTTCCATGTTGATCATATGTAAATATAGCTTTTTATTTTTTATTTTTACAAAATTTCAATTAATCATTTGAGAAACAAATATTTTTATAGTAATATTTATATTTGTTTTATTTTTTAATTTTTTTTATCTATTGTGTTTCGATAAGCACTTAATTTAACATTTATTCATAGTCACAGTGTAAACCATTTTTATATTTAATCATTAATGTAACATTTTGCCGCATTAGACAATCCAATGGAAGAAGAAACTCATTTTATTATATATGAATAAGAATCCAATATATGGGACAACATAAAGGTCGTCGATAATCAAAATGTCATTTTGACATTGTTACAATCATTGATTTCTTATCCTCATCCAATTGGGGTGATATGTCCACATTACAAAGAATGTTTGTTTTTCACGGATAAAAATTCTAAAGTATACAACTTGTAGTAACAACATTCAAATATATTGATCATCATTCATCGCTTGAAGTGATGTAGTCATTCAAGATGCTTCTATGCCCCATCTCTTCATCATCTTCAAGGGATATTGTTCCTGAGTTATTTGAACTGTTTTGTTGATTGAGTTTATTTCATTCCATGTTTTTATGTTCCATCTAAAAACATAAAAATAAATTGTGATGAGTATATATACATTTATAGATAATATAATATACATAACTGCATAAATGAAAAAAAATGTACCAATTCAATGAGTGAATCATAAACTTCACATATATTTTTGAAACCATTCCCCGTGTCGATCCTCAATAAATCCTCTATTGTCTCATCTCCATACTGTGTTTCCTGTAAGTTCCATATCCCATGACAAAGAATAGATATAATTAAAGTTTTATTATTGTCCCATTAACTATAAAATAAGGGACGTTATAAAAAAATATAGGTACTTACAAATTGTTCAATTAACCCTTGGTACTCCAACATATACTGACATGTTATATACCTAGCGAGAATGATATGGGGTACCTAGGGAGGTACCTAAGGGGAATAAATGATGTAATGGGTAACCAAAAGGGAATAAATTATGTAATGTGTACCCAATGGGGGTAATTAATATAATGTGGCCACTAATAATGGAATATGGTCCACTTGTTGGTTAGGGGTTAGTTAGAAGAAATAATATAATAATAAGGAATAGACCCCTAAGTTTACTCATGAGAAATAATAAATAGAAATGAGTATCATTGTATTAGTCATGTTGGAGATTATTATTGTACAAGCATGGCTTGTGGAGTGATTTCTTCCTTAAGGAGTATTTGATGGTGTTACCCTACCTTAAGGGTTTCTCTATATCTTGGTGTTATTCTTATGGTGAATGTATTTTTTATTTTTTTTAAAGTTTAAGTGTTCTATATCTTTGTTGTGATTCAATTTCTAGGTTAAGGATTACTACAAGTGGTATCAGGGCTCTTTTCTTGGCATAAAGTGGAGAATTTGTTTTCTACTTTTTGGGAAAAAAAATACGAAAAATTTGGGCGGTGACTTTTAGATCAATTTTTGAAACTTTTTGTGGAGATTCGGAAGAAACAATTTACAGATCTGAATTCCTCTCACAAAAATACATAATTTGAAAAAAAAAAAATCTCATTTAGAGTCTGGAAAGTAGATGTCGTTGATTTAAAATCAACTAGTTTTCAGAATTTCGGTGATGGTTGCAAATATTGCAGAGCGAATATATTTTGATAAGGTGCCTAGATTTATGTTCTGCTTGCATAGGTAGATGTAGAGTGGCCATTCTAGTTCCGATTTTTAGCAAGAGTGACCGGGTTATGGTCATTTTAATTTTTTCGGCTCAAAACCCTGATTGCAACAAGAAGTAAGCAAAAAATTTCAAACCCTAGTTCTACTTTTGAGGATATGGAAAACATGAGGTATTTCACAGGAAAAGATGATGGTTTTAGCATTGAAGAATGCTTAAAAGACTGCAAGACAATATGGAGAAACTTGTGGAGCATTTGTATAGACTTTTATTTCAAAGATGGTGCTAAGGTATGGTGGTTTTCACTAGACTATGCTAAGAGGAAAGCACTTTCTAATGAAGACCTTGAACAAGTCGTTCTAGACAAGTGGTCTCATGCAGAGAAAAAAGATCAAGTGGGACGTAAGGCTCTATTTTCTATATTGACAGTTCATGGATGTATTCAAAAGGAGAATATTCTTGTTTCTATTATCCCTAGTTGCAAGCATAATTTCATCCATGTTAATTTAGCCAAAAAATTGCAAGTCCCTACCCAACATATTCAAAGCACACAAGTTGATGGTGAAACTTTTCAAAATTTTAAAGATTAAGATTAGTATGGATAAATATGTATTGCATTCAGATTTGTATGCTTTAGATGTGGATAATGTGGATGTTATTTTGGGATATCCTTGGATGAAATCATTGGGTACAGTTAATATTAATGCAAAAAATAATTTTTTAAATATTTGATACAAGAAAAAAAAAATTACATTGCAGGATATGTCTCTTACAAAACAAAAAGAGACCCAGAAGGAACATGATGAAGTCTCTGTGGGAGAACTAGTTGCAGTAGTGAATATAATGACACATTAGATGAAGAGTCTATTGTGGAATTAGAAGAAGATATTATAAAATACCATGAAGAAAATTCCCAGTAAGGGCATATACAAGAAGAAGAATCTAAGAAGCTACATGGTCCAAGGAATCACAGGTTCTGAAGTTAGAGAAAGAGGTACCCATCGTTCAGTTTGTTGCATATCTCCACCTGCATACTTTGAGAAGCAACAATCATCAAGGAGAAGTTGGGAGTGCCAACAAACCAACTATGGACCATGATGGAACCAACAAAACAAGTAATATGGAGATTCATGGAGAACTACGAACAATACAATGAGATACCAAATAAGTGCAACAACATATTGGAACTACAGGAACAAGAATCAAGATCATGAAATCTAGGAAGAAGTTAGATCACGTTTTCACATTCAACTCGGATGGATGGATGATTGTGCTTGGTATCAATTGACTAATTTTCTTAGTCAATCTTATATATGTCTTCCTCCCATGTTTTGAGGACAAAACATTTTCAAGGGGTTGTATTGTTATATACCTAGCGGGGAATAATATGGGGTACCTAGGGAGGTACCTAAGGGAAATAAATGATGTAATGGGTACCCAAAAGGGAATAAACTATGTAATGTGTACCCAATGGGGTAATTAATGTAATGTATCCATTAATAATGGAATATGGTCTACTTGTTGGTTCGGGTTAGTTAGAAGAAATAATATAATAATAAGGCATAGAACCCTAATTCTACTCATGAGAAAGTATAAATAGAGATGAATATCATTGTATTAGTAATGTTGGAGATTATTATTGCACAAGCATGGCTTGTGGAGTGATTCCTTCCTTAAGGAGTATTTGATGGTGTTACCCTACCTTAAGGTTTTCTCTATATCTTGATGTTATTCTTATGGAGAATGTCTTTTGGTTTATTTTTAAAGTTTAAGTGTTCTATATCTTTGTTGGGATTCAATTTCTAGGTTAAGGATCACTACATCGATTAATGAAATTGGAAACTTGTTCTTGATTGGTATTTTGTTTAGTCCTCAGTAATATATGCATAATCTAAATGAGCCATCTTTATTTAATACTAATACAACTAGAGATGCATATGGGTTCCCTCTCTTTGTGATAAGACCACATTTCAACAAGTATTGAACTAATATTTCTATTTATGGTTTATGGTGGTGGGGGTATCTATAGGGTTTTACATTGAATGGGATTGACCTTGGTTTAACCTCGATTATATGTTCGATCCTTATTTCTGGTGGTAAATCCATGGGTAGATCTTGAAATATATTTTTATGTTTCTAAATTAACTCTTGTACTTCTTCTTCTCTCGGGTCATCCTGTTCTGAATCTTGTCTCCATCTGATGACATTGGATCACATAAGATGATGCCCCTTTCTGGATAAATTTTTCCAACTTCTAAGATGAAACCATTTGCATCTGGGGTGGTTGGAAGCCATATAAATTATACTTTTGTCCTTGCCACCTGAACTTGATGAAAAAAAAATTCTGATTAGCTAAGTAGGTTCCCGATGTTTGTAGCCATTGGACTCCTAAAACTATGTCTAATCCACCCATAGGTATAGTGTAGATTTCTAATTCCAAATTAAAATATTGTATTTGAAGTTTCAGCTTATGGAACTTCCCTACATTCTTAATATTTTTTCCATATGTGACCACCACCTTCATGTCTGGAATTGGATATATGAATAGCTTGAGTTTCCTTGCGACTCTTATGTCGAGGAATTTTTGGTTGCTTACTATATCTATTAGTACATTGACGTTATTGTTAATGCCTAAATTTCACACACATGCGACATTTCGGCGATTCTTGCAGTAAGGCGTCATCAACATAAAAAATGCAGCTCACCAAAGGAATCCTTAACAAATCCAAAAGACAGCATGAGTCCAAAATTCCCAAGATCATTCAAAACAAGAGGTCGTGCAGCTAAACTAGTGTTAACCAACGCTATAGCACATGTTATCAGTCCAGTGCCCGCGCGATACTCACGCGACTATTCCTTTGATAGTCGCACTACTATCAAAATGGTGATACCACCTGCTTCTCGTGATGCATTGAAGTCTCTGTCACCTCCAAGGATCCAAATTTAGCTCCCCACACACTAGGTGGCATTAATAGCCCCCTTGGTGTACCTTGGAACTAGTTAATGGAGGATATGAGTTCACATTTGGATCTAGTTGTTTGTTGGCCACCTCTTGGCCTATATAAGGAATCCATTGTTTTGCATCTTCATAGCCTTGAGTTGAGTCCTCAAGATCATATTCCTATTGATGTTGGTTCCTTCAAATAGTCCCTTCAATGCATCAAACACCTCTTTTGGAGTCTTTAGAGAAGAGATGTGTGGGATCAAGTGATCCTCGATGGAATCAGCTATGATCCTCTTAGCCTTGATGAGTGGCTTCTTTTGTTTTTAATTCTCCTCATCTCCCTTTGGCTTTGCAACTGCTTATGTAAAATACTTGTCTAATTCACGCTCTTCTAGGATGAGCGTCACCCTATACTTCCATGCTTGGAAGTTCTCTTCCCCTTCAAGATTATCCTTAATCTTGGTAGTGTTTGTCATCTTGATAAACTTTATTAATGAGAACCTCAAATGGAAATAGATATGGTGTAACTTACCAAGTGAGATGCTCCAATCAGAAGTTGATTTATGTGATATGGCTTCAAGAGGTCCTAGGGTTTGTCAGAGAAACCCTAATTTTTTAACTTCTGGATCTTGAAAATCTGAGAGGATGAAAATATGTGCCTCCTGAAAGCAAGTTGATTAATGTACTCCTTTTCCCAAATCTATGGACAAAACTACAAAATATTTGATGCCCTAATTTCTTCAATTTCTTCTATTGAATTGTCTAGCTTTAATTCTGATGTATCTCAAAAATTTATGCTCCTCAAGATCTGAAACTACTCTCTGAGGTAGTCTCATCTATCCTCTATCAATACCCATAGGTTATAGAAATATTGAATTCACCAAGTGGAACTTATTCTAAGTTTCCCAAGGTGACCTATTTATGGACTATTTCGTATAGAGAACTTGTACGGACAACCACGTGTCACTATTTCAACTTCAGGTTATGAAACTCACACCAACGAAACTAAAGTTTGTGCACTTTCTGGAACATCTTACAAATTCGATTTGGATCTTCCTATCCCGAGATATAGAATTTATCCCTAGGTCACCTGTTTAAAACTGAATTATGGAAGAGGATGGAACCCTGATTTGCATGGACCATATCTCCTAAAGCATAGAGAATATGATGATGAAACTCACACACAAGGTACATGAACATTTTATATTTGGCCTGTATAATTTTCAGATCCTGGTCCTTCGCCAAAAGTGAGTTATAGCTAAAATTACTAGATGACTAGTTTCCAAAAATAGAACCCCTAGTTCTGCAGTTGCAGCAGCAACACAATGTTATCTTTCGAACCTGCTCTGAAACCATGTTAGATTTTTAAGTGCAATAAAAATATGGATCACTGAAATATAAACAAGCATGGCATGAATAATAGTACACAACAAATTTATCCTAGGAAAACCCTCTCGGGGCAGAAAAAACCGGCAAAGTTCTTCTATATAGATATGTCAGAATGTACAATAGTATCCCTCGTGTAAAGACCCAAAAACAAGAAGAATCCAAAAGCAACAACTCTGAACGACTCTCTCTCTACTCATGTGAATTAGATGAATGAGTGAAGTGATTAAATGAGGAGGGTGAGCCTCCTATTTATACTAATCAATTGACATGACCTTTTTACTAACAAGGTCGGCTTGACTCACCTAACTAGGCCGACCTGTACAATTTAAAATAAATATTATTTTATATATCTTTCCAAACCAACCTAATAGTTAGGGTTTACGTTGACTCTTTCAATGACTTTTACATAATCAATTACATCAATAATAATCCCCGTAGGGTGTACAATACAGATAATACAAATGACCCAAATAATACAAATAAGAATATCTTTCGAAGTTACATTCTTCAACATATAAGTCTGAGATACAAAAGATGAAAGTTGCAGATAACAAAAGAAAATGACAAGCACATAGTGAAGTACAAACTGAAAACATTGAAAGTGTGAATCCAAAGGATTTATGATACAAAACTCATTTCATTCTAAGAACCCTTTTGAGATGTTATGATTTCAAGAAATGAACCACCTTTTCAGTGAGTGTCGTGGGAAAAACTAACCTAGTAGTTAGGGTTAGAACTACTAAAATATCAAGGGAAGATCCTGCTCTAGATTCCTACTTCGTCAACCAGAACTGAATTCAAAGAGAGATAAGAATTAACTCAACCTAATCCTATCAATTGAATGCTTCACAAATATATTACTCCAAGTCTTGTCTTCGATTCAAACTCAAACTTCCTTTGTACCTGCAATCACAACCAAATACCCTTCTCAACTACTTTTGGATATTTAAATGAAATAACACAAATTAACATTGAAATATTGATTTGACAAAGTAAATTGATTTTAACAGGTGAAAACCAATTCAATCATGAAAATATCATGTACAAACAAATCATACTATGAAACAAAAAATTTTGGTGGAGGGAAAGATCAACGGTCTTATATTTAAATCAAGAAATAACTACAAAAGTAATACATCACTTGAATTTCCAACATAGTGCCTCTATCACTAATCTGGTTTCTTCTTGCCTAAGCCACTGATAGATATTCTTCCATGATCGTTCTCAATCTAGGATAAAAGGGATTGATTATGGACTATCAATATCCCCACTCACTCTATGAAGGAAAGAAAATCTGCATACATGTGAATATAAGGGGGGAGGATGCTATAAAAACCCTAGGGCGACTCTGATTCAATTCCTCCAACATATAATTACAATGTTGGCATATATGGTTTCTCCTTCATATTGGGGCATGATTTTATATTTGAGAGAGGTAGTTTAGGGGGTTGAGATGGGTATAACTAAGTCCATGTGGACTAGAAACGACTTTCAACCACCCGAAACACACATGGGATTCCATATCTTTTTTTTTTTTTTTTACAAAGGTGTACACGTGTTTCTAACTAACAACCTGTGTATACAAGCCAAAAAATGGGTTTTTTAAAGGATTATGTTTTCCACATTTTGATGTGTAAGAGGGCTATAGGGGGTTTTTAGCATTGTAACGTACCCACCCTTGGACCTAATTCGAGGAAGGGAACAGGATGCCAATCTATGGGGCTTTTATAAAAAATCAGCCAACTCATTAGATTCACAGCAATAAAATCAATGTGTGTAGATGTAAATTCAACAAACATGCACAACAGAAACAAAACATCATCCACACAAATTACTCATGCATACAACACATCAACAGTCATTAAATTAATACAGTGCAATAGCAAATACACATAAGAATATGTTTAATTGAAACCTAGATTTGGGTAGAATGTAGAGCTCCAAAGAAACCCTATCGCGTGCCCTAGCTTCCGCACGGCCCCATGGCTGCTGGGCTGCAACTGGGTTTCCCTCGTTTACTCCCAAAGAGATGCTCCTGGTCTCTGATCACTGTAGACCATCGCTGCACGGTGATGAAGGCAACTTTCTTCTGAAGAATGGCCGACCTATCCTCATGCAAGTTACTCCAAAGAGGTTTGATAACAGAACGACGACCACGACGGGGTTTTCGAAGGTCACTAAGAAGCCGACCTCTAGGAAGGCAGTAAAAAAAGTAAATAAACTTGACGGTGGGGCATGGAACCTAACAGATCGGGATCTGTTCCATGGGAAATTTTGCTTTGAGATTCCACTTCAGACATGCCGAGATCTTGTTTCTTCAAAAATGGGGGAGTTGTTTTCATATATCCCCTTTTTCTCTTCTAATAATGGAGCCAGGAAGTACTAGATAGGTTTCATATTTTTATTAAAATGCCCTCTAGGAAATCGATCTTGGTCTGGGTTCATGCATGTGATCCAGTGGAATCACTAAATGTCATTCTTGAGCAAAGGGAGGGTATTTCTAGAACTGATTATTATTTCCTTCACGAGTGTAAAGTTTTGTAGGCTGATTCAAGGCTGATTGAATCACAGATCTCCAAGAACTCATCTATCTCCATGAGGCATAGACTACGGGGGGCACTGAAGGAAAAAGTGGATCTTCTATTCCTCTGTCGTATAAGGAAGCAGCGCGTCCAAAGGGTACTCAGGCTGCCTCTGTATTTTCTTCCCAGCCCAATCCGTATATAGTGGACAAGTTGGATTCCACACCAACTCTGGAGATCAAGAACCCACAGGTAAAACAACTATTTAGCATGCTCCATTCTACAACTGTTATTTGTCAATTTAATGGTTTTTGGTCGAGATCCTTTGAACTTCATCAATGGATCTACACAAACTGGACAACCAACTGTCAAATCCTTTTATGTTCCAAGGGTTTCTTTATAGTTCAGGTTGAGTCTCAGGAAGATTATCAGAATATTTTTTCGCAGGGACCTTGGTTTTGGGGGAGAGCTGGGCTCTTCATAACTCCCTGGTTTTCTGAGTTTGATGCAAATTCCATGGTGGGAACCAAGATGCCGGTATGGGTGCGGCTGCCAAATTTGCCTCTACCTTTCTGGCATTATTCAGTATTGGAAGATATTGGCAATGTACTTGGGAGGTTTATCAAATATGACAGTGAACGAAAAGAGTAGGGTTTATTCAACTATGTAAGAATTTGTGTGGAGATAGACCTCAGCAAAGGGCTTCCAGATAGATTATAGCTGAAACATGAATCCTTTTCCTGGACTCAGAGTCTGGACTACGAAAACACTGCTTTTAAGTGTATATGTTGTCATTTGACAGGCCATCTACAAGATTCATGTCCCCTGTCTAAAAAGTCTCAAAAGAAGAAAAAGGGGTTGACCACAAACCGTAAAATCTGGCAGGAAGACTACATTCCACCTCTAGAAGAGTAGGAGGAGGGGGATGGAGAAGAGCAGCAGGATTTACAGCAAAATGAGGAAGATTTGATGAAACCTGAATCATCTGATGCAGAGACACAAGGACAAAAGAACTATGGGGAGGAAACACATTCAAATGTATTGATCCCTATGGATGCTTCTATAAGTGGAATAAAGTGTGCCCATGAATCAGAAAGTTCAGAATTTGATAACGAATAAGAACCTGTGAAGCAATTAGAGGATGAGGCAAGAAAACAATTGATGGTAGTCATGCCAATTCCGGGAGGATGGACGGAAGTGAAAACAAAGAAGAAAGGGAAAAAAGGGAAATTAGAAGATTTTTTCAAATCCTGAATTCTATGTACAGTGATGTTTCTTCATGTCTTTATTTTTTGTTGAGACCTATGGTCTATTTTGACTATGGTCTGTTATTTGTTCTGCTTTTTAGCAATTACACTCTTAATGAGTGCTGAAGATCACGAAGTAATTTTGTACTCACAAGATGAAATAAAATTACTGCTTTTTTTTCGAGGAAAAAAAAATACACATAAGAATATACTCATCTTCAATGTGCAATTGTCCCCCAAACAACTAGCTATGTCACTGCAATGTTCCACCCAACCATAGGCCAGTTTTGTTCATCAATCTCTCAACACAACTGCCACCCCCGAGCTGGGCATGATTCTTACAAGGAAAAGGGGACATTCACTCTTTCATAGCCAATTAATCATTTCATCTGAGCCAAGCCAGTCCACAGCTGGGTTTATCAAGCTACATTTGAACCCTGGAGGCTTACACTCAAGCTCAAGCCAAAGCAATGGATTTACCAATAGGATGGCTATGGGTTTGGGCTTTCCCCAAATCGTTTCCATCCAAAACCAAATTGTGGGATGGGAAAAAACATTCACAGGGAGGAAAACGTTTTTTTTCCCAACTCTCTCAGCATTTAACAGCAAAAACGGACTCTATGGAACCCCAATTCCATTCCCCTTCTTCCCCACTAGTATACAATACAGAAATGCCCTTCTCAGCTGGGAGAATGAAGGAAAACACATCAAACATGACTGGAAAACGCCCAGGTAACTCAAACTCGTGAGGGAGGAAGACTGGTTGATGGACAATGGCTTGGGGAGCAATTCCTGGCTCTTTTCTTGCCCAAGAAGCAAAACGTGATTTCCCATGCAGGGTGGATTTCCCATACCCGAATTTGGACAGCCATACCTCTCATTCCCCAAGGAATTAACTACCTCAACCAACTCTTGAGAGAAATCAATTATTGGGTACAAAAGTCAACATGGGTAGTTGAGGGTTTGATTGGTTCTCTCATTGACACTTGGCTTGACTTGATTGGCTCCAAGGGTTTGAATGTTTTCCCTCCCAATTCCTTGAAAAATCATGCCCCCATCTCTTTGTTGCATTGCATAGCTACTTGTGGGTATTTATATTAAGATGCATATTTACAATTCCCATGGTTCACTAGCACATGGGTAGCATAATTTCAAATACTTGCCTCTTCTAGGTCGAGCGTTCACTAGTGGGGCCTTGGCCTTGAGCTCCACGCTAGGAATCATACATAATATGCATACAATATTTACATTATAACCCAAAATATTACAAGGGTCAAAGTGGGGACGTGACAAGCATCAGTGAGTTAGAAAATGCTAAAGCAATGAGTAGTGACCCACTATTCTCCAAAAAATGTTGATCCCTAGCTCTGGTTTTATTTTCCTTCTTTATACTTCTTTTATCTACCTCTAACTATATTTTGTTTCTCATAATTATAGCTCTGAAGGGTGAGGACAATGGTCATTGCAACATGAAATTTTGTCATGTATATCCTTGTTATTATTCATTTATTTTCTGGACAGTGGCGATACATGAATGCCAACTACATGAACTGATTATATGCTTATATTATTAACTAATGCTAATGATGAAGCACCTTATGAAGGCGGTGAGTGCTTACAGTGGAATTTTGCAACATGTTGCCATTGATATCAACTATAAATTGACCCTTTAGAGATCCCTCCATATCTTGATGCACTAAAGACATCACATCTTCTTTAACAACATTTATAGAATATTATTCTTGAGTTGATGCTTCACTCAAAATAGTAACTTGTACTTCCTCAATTTCAATTCTAGGATTTTTACTTATATGCTCACTACATTCCTACCCCTTTGTTTCCATATATGAAATAACATTTGTTTTTTCTAGATTTGATATTTTATTGTTTACTTCCTTTTTTTGAAGAGTTTCAATAACACAATTCTGGTTGGCTTGAATTGTATTGTAGTCAATTTCCACAATCAATGGAGTTATTGAACTTGCACCATATCCCACCTCAACTGTAGATTTAGGGATAGCATCATTTTCCTCTATTTTATAAGCTTTGTCTTGCAACATATCCTATTTGATTTATGGTATTTCCATTCCCTGCAATATACCCTGAATTTTCCCCCAACCATCTTTATTTGCCAATATTTCAAGGTCCAAGCTTGTTTGATGGAAGTAAGTAGAAGCCCCAAACTTATCTCTTTTTTGTGAAATGATATGATAAGGATCATATCTCCGAACCTTTCCTTCTTCAAAACTCAATTAAATTAACAAAATTTCAGCAACAACTTGAGTTTTTCGGGTTTTAACTACAAAAGGTCACTTCAATATGCAACTTGAAATTAACCTTCTGATTTTTGGATGCAAAATGGAAATAATATGAACTCAACCTCTGTCTAATTTACTCAAGAGCAAAATTCCTAGGGGTCAAATACATATTTAATAGGAAAGGTTTCACCTCTGATCCATAAATTCTAAAAATGTTATGGTATTCATACAAATACATGTCTCCTGCTCTTACATTTGGACTTAATTGTTGCAGGTTTTTACATTCTTAGAACATTCTTAGGGGGGTATTCTCCATAAATTAGATATCTCTTTTGGAGGAAATATGGCATACATGAATCCAAGAATCACTTCATTAATAGTACCATCATTATCAAATCCTAGAATCAGGCACATCATAGAAATTACCTCCCTTGAAATTTCTAGAAGGATATCTAACTTGTAAGGTGGGGTAGTATCTGGTATCAGAGCATCTTCAGCTAGCTATTTGGCTAAAAGGTTATTTTTCTAGGTCAGGTCTAAATCTTGATATTGTAACCCAAAGGTTTCCTCCTAGAGAAGATTAAGGTTTTAGGAAACAAAAGCATTTTAAAGATGGTGGCAAAATCTATGGATAAAATGGCAATAGAACCATCAGGAGACATAACCGCACGCTTATCCGAGTCATAACATTCTACATAGAGGTCAACAAGCTTAGGAAAATGGTATGTTGCAGGTACAATGGCTTTGGCTAGGTCTGACTCCCATGTTTGAATTCTATCACAAGAGTCTATGAAATAGACACATGCATTTTGTTTTAGTTTGTACGAGGTAGTTCTATTCAATCTAGTTCTAAAAATATCAACATCTCTATCTATGATATGTTCCTCTTACTCATGTGGGACAAGATGTACAAGGACTGCAAGTTTCTCTTGGGGGGTAATTTTTGCAGGACATGAAGACTGTAAAGGAAAAAAAACACAAGGATAGTGGAATAATAATACTCAGTTTACCATGTGGTGTGCCAATGAAACCTCTGATAGCTAGGTTAGCTTATCCCAATCTGTTGTTTTCTTCCACATAGAAAACCCTTTTTGCACTTGATGAAATATTCTTGGAATTTGAGTGGCTTGTATTTTTTACAAACTTTTAACTTAGGAGATGAGACACATGTCCATTAGCAATTGATCCATGATCCTATCTGCCCCATCTTTTATGATGTCACCCCAATACCACTTTGAACTTACATTCATGAAACCTCACTTTTGACCTACAATGAACCTAGGACCGCCACATGTAAAAGTGGATCGACATTGTGAGTTGGTGAGAAAATTTTAAGGTTGCATAGATTGAGCACTTGCAATGAATATAATTCAACGATCTATGACAATCTCAACCGTCAGATTTGGGAAGATGCAACTTTCTGCTTACGTTTATGATCATCATGTGCTTATGTGGACCGTTGATCTATCCCAGATCCAACCTAAAAATTATTCTTGTTGCAAACTAATATGATGCATGAGATATTTCCCAAACATTGCATAACTGTCAAATCAATTAGGTGGATCAGGACTGAGGTAACAAACCCTCCTATATATGATGGAATTGTAAAATTAGAAGAATTCTTTGTAGACATGAACACCTAAGTTGTGAATGATAAAAAACTCCCTATAATGGATACATATCTACGATGGACCCATTCTAATGGTGGGCCACTCATAAAGGATATTTTCCAACCTATAGCTTTGTATAGGCATCAATGACACACAATTTTGTCTCCCCTCCAAAGTTTGATTACTTAGATCTATTTATTCATAAAGATAAAGGTATTATTGTTAAATGTACAACATCAAGATACATTCTCCAAACCAATCTTGGGCATCCAAGATTGATCCACCCATATAGAGGTGAGCACTTTGGTTTCCTTCTGTGTAAAGGTTATTCCTCCTGTATATAGGTAATTGATCAAAGTAATGATGTTGTAAAGTCTTCTTGGAAAAGGCTCGAGACTTGTGTGTCAAGTCACAATTCTCATGTGAACCTTCCTTATAAAGGTATATGAGCTGAATATTTATTCACTCACACAAATAATTTACCAAAATACCTGGTAAACTAGATAGGCCATAATAAATGGAATAATATTGATAATGGAATAGATAAAAATGACAAGATGAGATGGTGATTACATAGGTTTGGTCGCCTTTAAATATGGCCAGACCATTAAGACGAGAAGACACATCTTTTCCTAACTATTAACTATTGACTATTAATTATTTAATTATTATTATTTATTTATGTTCATTACATTGCCTTCCCCTCAAGGGAAGCTTTGTCCTCAAAGCTTATTTGACGACAATGATTACGTCTTTTTTTTTTTGCTTGTAATGTTATTTCTTGATCTTTAGTCTTTGCGACTTTTGATGAAACAAGGCGATACGAATTACGAATTCCAAGGGAGAAATGTCGCATCGTCTCTGATGTGGTCCATCTGAGATCTATTTTTATCGTATCTACTTGATCGCTTTGTGTGACGTAACTTTTGATTTGATGCTTAGTGTATTGATTCGATGTTCTTGCTAGTTTGACATTGTAATTCCTCTGTGTATGTTCATTTTGACCCTGTTGTTGGTCAAAATGACATTTATAATTTAGGGGACAATAAGGAGATCTTTTTGTATGTTCTTTTGCTTCGTTGCTCTGAGCTAGAAGTTGTATTTTCGTCCCTTGATGTTTAAAGGTTTTGTTCTGTATCTTTTCCAACTTTTTTTCTAACTGCATGTTATCATTTTGACATTTTTTAATCAATTCTACTTACGATTTTCTGTCATCTTCAGACTTCTTAAGTTGTTCCTTAATATATTTGTTATGACTTCTGTTGCAGCTATTTTCTTCTTGCTTGTCAAGAATTTTTCCTTCATTGTCTTCCGTAGATTGTTCTGTCTTTCGACTATTTTCAACTTCTTAATTTTTGTGACTAGTGTCTTGTTATGATTTCTTAATCTGAAAATTTCTTCGGAATTGTTGGATATTGTTTTATTACTTTTTGTGATCTCTGACTTATGAGTCTTTTTAGAGTCGTCATTTTGTTGTTGAAGAGTTTTTATCTGTTGTCGACATTGGTCGATCGTTGATTCTTGATCCTCAAATTTCTTCCGTATCTGCTTCAGTTCTTCGTCCTTGTCATTAACGACTTTGTTCAAGCGTATTATTTCTGCTTTGTAATCATTTATTTCTTTCTTTATATCTTGATTTTTCAATCTCTGATTGAAATCGTTTTCGTTTTTTAATTCCTCAATTTGCGTAGATAATCTCTCAATACGGCTTTTTAGATAATGATTCTCTTGCTCTATAAATCTCTTATACATATCCTGTGTTGTCATGTCAAATGCTTTGTCCAATGCTACTTTTATTTTGGACCGCAATTCTGATTCAAAAATTTCCATAATTCTTGGTTTAGGACGATAATTTGGTCTTCTTAGATGATCAGTGGTCTCGACTTTGACGATAATTAGTCTTCGTTGACTTGATTTCTTTGATTTTGCTTTCTCTGACGAGCGATGATCTTCTTTGACTTCTTCGATTTGGTCTTCGGCTTATTTTGACAAGGAGTCTTCCTTTGATTTGGCTTTCCTTTGTCTTCTTTGGTTTTGATTTTTGCTTTCTTTGATTTGTTTTCGTCAATTTTGTTCTCTTTATATTAGGTTAAATAACCCCTTTTTTTTCCAAAAATAATTATTATTTTAATAAAATAATAATAATAATTTTTTTTTAAATAATAATTATTATTAATAATATTATTATTATTTATGTCTTAGGTAAGCTATATATATATATGGTTTAATATATAGTTTTTTTTTCAAATATTAAAATATTTAAACAATTATAATAAAACTATTATAATGTTTAAAATTTAAATTCATTTTTTTTTTTAATTTAGGGTTTGAGGCGTAGGTAGGCGACAGGAGGAGTGCGGAGGTGGCAAGGTTGGACGAGAGATGGATGGGGGAAGATCTGGAGGATATGGCCACAAGGGAGAGTGGAGAAGTTGGACACGAGGGTAAGGGGGGACGACGTGGTAGATGGGAGGAGATTGGGCACGTGGAGTGAAGGGTGGTTGGGGGGGACTGGATGCGGAGGAGCGGAAGCGGAGGATGCAGTTAGCAGGGAGGGAGAAGGGAGGGCGGCACGGGTGCAAGCACAGGCATAGGGCTGCACGAGTGGAGGGGAGAGGATGGTGGGGGGAGGAGGGTGAGGATACGACAGAGCAGGCATGGGGAGGAGCAGCGCATAGGGATCAGGTGGGAGGTGGCGCGAGGTAGCGGGGGTGGATGGGAGGTGGCGGGAGGTGGCGGGAGGTGTGGAGGTAGGGGATGCAATGGAGGAGAAGCTGATGGAGGGAAAGCGTGGGGAAGTGCGGAGTAGCAGGTGGGAACGCTGCGCGGGGAGCTGGGAGTTGATGGAGTGCAGTGGTGGATGGATGGGTGCGGAGGGAACTGGGTTGAAGAAGGCGCAAATGTGGGAGAGGCGAGCAGATGGGGGCGCAGGGAGAGGAGGAGAGGAAGAGGGTGACCGATTGGGCAGGCCACGGGTAGGTTTAGCAAGCGGAAGAGTTGGAGTGGAAAAGGGATGATGGTGGAAGAAGAGAGGTGGGCGCTTGGACGTGGAAATGCGTGGTGCAGTGGTGGAAGTAGCAGAGGTTATAGCGAAGTATGGAATGTGCTTGGGTGTCGCTGCTTGCTTCAGGTTGTTTCCTTCACGTAAAATGGATTTTTTCTTTTACTCTTCAAGTAAATGGATTGAATGGCTAAAATCTTGGCTGGGACAAGGCCCTCGGTTTCAAAGATACTCTGAGATGATGGCTACCCACCCGATCAGAAGCTAGCTCTGATACCAAATGAGCCGAATATTTATTCGCTCACACAAATAATTTACCAAAATACCTGGTAAACTAGATAGGCCATAATAAATGGAATAATATTGATAATGGAATAGATAAAAATGATAACATGAGATGGTGATTACATAGGTTTGGTCACCTTTAAATATGGCCAGACCATTAAGACGAGAAGACACATCTTTTCCTAACTATTAACTATTGACTATTAATTATTTAATTATTATTCTTTATTTATGTTCGTTACAGTATACATGGGATGGACCTCCTGTATAGAGGTGGAAATTCCGTATAAAGGTCATTCTTTACTTGTTAAAAGCATTTAATGTTGTGTGATGTATTATTGACCATTATCACCAGTTGTCATCAAGTCTCCTTCAGAGATTGATTGCCTCTAAAGTGAATTACTTTAGCATATGATCATTTGGTCCAGAATAATATAATATGATCACAACATCCGATAATTATTCTTAGTCTAATGCAATGTGATGGGTAATTAAAGTTAGCACATATTGATCACACAGTAAAATATAAAGAAATAACAGATAAAGCATAGAGATCAAGATAATTTGAAATTTCCCATCATAGACACTTTAACTAATTAAAGATATTAACTCAAATTGTTAAAGCTTCAGTTATAAAGCTTCATTTAAGTAACAATGTATGCCTCAATCAAAGCTTCAGTTAAAGCATCAGTTAAAGATATGCAATCAGTTAACTAAAGGAGAACTTAGTGATCACTTCAGTAAAATCAATCAGCATGAACTAAAGTGTTAAAAAGGAATTAATGTGACTAAGTGTTTTACATGACGACACTTTAGTTAAACTAAAAGTTAAAAGATGACACTTAAGTTACAACACTAAATTTGCTCCTATTGCATGATGACACTTATGTTAGCTTGTTAACTAAGTGCTCCTACAACAGTTATGAGGTGAGTTCACTCCAAAGTTAGTTAAGCATGATTTCAAGTTAAGGAAGAAAGGCATGGCGCACTATTGGTGCATGATTGAAGAAACTAGAAGTGCACTGCAACTATCCAAGAAGATAACTAGATATGGTTTTCATGGGAGGCTTATCCTTCATGCATTGATTAGATATGCCTTGCATGGTAGTGACTTTTGCTATATATTGATGTGTTGGGAGCATTGGAAAACACATCTGATTGATATCTCTTCTCTATTGATTTTGTATCTTCACCAAGAATGTTTGGTGATATCTTACCTTCCGAAAGCAATCTGCTATGTTGTAAAAAAAAGACATTCTCTGTTATCTGTTATATTATACTAAGAAGAGTTGCTTGGGTTTTTGTTCTCATTATTTTGAGGAGTTTCCCCAGGGTATATCTTGTTTTATGGTTGTATGAATTTCATGTGATTGAATTGTCTCACTGTTTCAAGTTTCGACATCTAAAAGAATTAAAGATCAAATCTCAACCAAATACTAACAATTATGACTATAGAAATATATGATGGAAGGACATGTCCTTTTATCCATGTCGAGAGGTGTACTAAGAAATGGGAAAGAGAAGACTTGCAACCTCAGTTTTGAGTTTACAATTTCTTTCAGTTCGAGAATTATTTTGAAGCCTTGGTATTTACATGCAAATACCAGAACATGGATTAGGAGTTGGGATATCCTTCAAACCCAATTCAGTGAGGATTTTTACTTTTTAGGTAAGTCTCCTAAGGTGATTAGAGCTTTAAAATTGATCAAGGAACTATTTTTCACCGACAAGTTACAAAATTCCCATAGCCCCACTATTTGTTTGCATTACTAAGGACTAGTTGATTTCCATATCCCTTTTAGACAATTGGATTCTTGTTTGTATTGCAGGAAAATTGATCAAACTAAAGAAGTTCTAGATGATTTGGATGATTTGAAATACCTTTCATTCAATGAATCTGAAGGATATAGAACAATTAGAGGAAAGGATAAGGATGATGGAAATGCAGTATGTATGTAGCCCCTCAATTTGTGGAAGATGAACATCAAAAGTGTGGAGAGATCTAAATTGGCCTATATTCGAGATTATTGGGATGAGCAAACTATATCGCAAATTACTACTTTAGGAATATCAATATTTATTTCCACAAAGTTTCATTGAGTTCAAGGGAATTGTTGAACCTCAATTTTGACATGTTTTACAATGTCAAATAGATCATTTTTTCTTGATTTACCTTTCATCTTCATTTCTTCATAGCCTATATTATTGCATTTATCCAATTTTTTAGGTTTACACTTCAAACAAGCTTCATGATGTATTTAATTACTGATTTCTAATTATTCCCCATGTTTTGATGACTATTTAGAATGGAATTTGTGATTGCCTAATTGTTATCAAAATTCCAGCAATTTCATGACAATTTCCAGAAATTTGGTAACTACTCCGTGTTACCAGAATGCCAAATTGTTATTGGAATTTATGTACCTGTCGATTTCTAGAATTCTTGTAATGCTTCATCACTTTGCATATTTGCACCACCGTGGGATAAAATCGATCAGATGGTTTTTGTTTAGAAAGATACCAAGAAGGTTTATTTTTTATCTAGTCGGATTCAATCTCATCACCAAGTTCGTGAGCTGGTGGTCAAATATATAGT
Organism: Larix kaempferi; assembly: GCA_027924585.1. Classification (NCBI taxonomy): domain Eukaryota; kingdom Viridiplantae; phylum Streptophyta; class Pinopsida; order Pinales; family Pinaceae; genus Larix; species Larix kaempferi. Next base: position 19,262,460 of record BSBM01000445.1, on the reverse strand, counting down.
CAACATGAGCTAAATGAACGGTATTTGAGCACGATATTTAGATTTCATTCTTGTTGTCATGAAAGTAATTGAGGATAAAATTGATAACTTCTTTTGTATTGGTCCTATCCATCTGAGTGAATCAATCATCTATTTCAAGATGTGCATATCTCTTATTTCAAATTTAGCATGTAACCAATTTAATGATCATGTAGCACAATCATCCAAAGGCATATGTGTGCTCCTTCAAATCCAAAAAGAGAATATGGGTTTTATTTATAGATCCTCAAATAACCCTATCACACCTGGATTGTGCAATCTCAACAATTTGTATCCGCAATTCCAATGATTCTTCTCAAATTTTTAATTTTAGCAAAAAATGGTTAGAAAAGTATGAAAGGAAAAGGTCCAAATTGTAGAATGTTTTGACTAATATTGTAGAATACAACATACATGCAAATAAAAGGGAATTGAGACATCATAAGTTAAATATACCCAATATATATACCTATTTGGTGGCAGGATTGGACATGACCTTAAAATTATATTATTATGATTCATATGTGTGTGTGTGTGTGTCAATTGGGTCTAGTTTGAGTGGTTATGGGATGGATTGCTATCTTCCCCACCCAAGTTCTATTCTTGTAAGTGACATGTTGAGCTCATAATGAGTATATTGTTGTAATGTGTTCGAGCCCTACTATAATGGCCTTGTTCCTTGAAAAGACTAGAGTTTACCTTGGGCACCATCCTCAAAATGAGGGGAAGTGCCCAAGGGTTTTCCCCAAGATAATTTACCTAGATATATCTATATAGATATAGATATAGACATAGACATAGACATAGATATAGATATATAGATATAGATATAGATATAGATATAGATATATTGATATATATATTACGTGTAACCAAACACTCTACCCTCCAACCCCCAAGGGTGAGATATTTCTCATGACTTAGAAAGAACCTCAATCAACAAGAGCTTCATGCAACATAGTCCTTGCCTTAAAAAAATGATATAATTATAAAATATCTAATCTAAAATTTTCAATAAATTGATTACAAAATTACAAAATTAATTCCAATATATAGTATATTACATATATGCAAATAAAAGGGATTTGGGGCATTGTAAACTAAATATATCCATTATATATGTCTTTTGTTTTTTTTTACATATAATCAAGCATCCCACACCCTCCAACTTAAAGGGTGAGATATTCATCATGGCTCGTCAAGAATATAATTTGAGAGTTGATTGACTGAGAGTAAACATGTTAGAAGCAAAGTTTCAACCTAAGTGGGGGGATAACAATTATTTCTCACAACCATTTGAGTTAGACCCAATTAACACCCACTACATATGTATTTATACATAGAATCTATATATGAAGTATAATGCATTGATTATGGAAATTAAATAATTTTGGAATGATTATGTAAATTTGTATTTAGAAGAAAAAATAATTTCATTTAACTAATAAAAGATAATTTCATTTAACTAATAAAAGATAATTTCATTTCATTATATGATGATTATCATTAATTGAAATTAATTTTGATCCATAAGTTATTATTAAATAAATACATTATGGAATTTAAATAATTTTGGAATGATAATGTAACTTTGTATTTAGAAGAAAAAAAATCATTCCATTAATGTTAACAATCAAATTGACACCCTTAACTAAGTGAAGGAGCAACATATGTTTACCATGCACCCACAACAGGAAGTCATGACACAAGTTCAATCAGAGACGAATCCTCTCTGAGAAATGCATTAATTGTGCTTAAAACATTCTAAGTGGTGCAAAAAGCCTAAAAACTATTGAAAAGTGGGTTTTCGGTTGAAAATGATCTAAAATCATGAAAATAGATTATCCCACACTCAAAAGAGAAACCTAAAGCTCATTTCCCAATGTTATATAAGAAAGGCATGGGAGGCATGGTAAAGGAGATCAAAAAAGCAAGGGCATGCTGAGGAGATTCTGAAGGAAGGAGAAGAGCTCCAATTCTTCAAAAGCAAGGATGAAGGAAAGAGAATTTATGGCAAGGGAGGAAGGATTCACACCAGGATTCCTGGTAATCATGTATCTTCTCCATTGTTTTAGCATGAATTGATTCAAGTTTCTTCCATTTAAGAGTTTTTTTAAGCTTATCATGCATGGTTGTAATTCTTAAATGATTTTAGATCTTAATGAGTTTTAATGAACGAATCTAGATCTTTAGAACTTGTGATAATCTTTTCATGTTGCTGACGTAGGAACTCACCATTCCTTAGGAAGATAGTTAAACTAATGTAGACACAACCCTGCACTAAATGTTGTTATCATAATGGCGACCATACTGGCTTGTTAAATTTTCTTGAATTTTCTTGATTTTTCCTAAATTTTATTCAAGTTTTGAGGTGTTCTTCCTTCAGATCTGCTCCTTTGTAGCTTAAAGATCATTAAAAGAACTAAAGATTCAGCTTAAGAAGCTCAAGATCAACCTAAATAGACATTTAATTCATCAAGTTCTCTCAATCTATAGTAAGATCTGAGTTTCTTGATTTTTTTATTTAAGGTATGTCTGAAATTTTTAGTTTCTTGATGTATTTGAGATCTAGTTTTTAACTCTGCCCTGTCTCCATTTCAAGAATCAAGTTATTTTACACTCTGCATTAACAATTTCTCCCCAAATATGCGTTTAAGGCAGCAGCAATCTTAAAAATCTCTGCATTAAAAGTCTGAGAAACTCTGCCACGATTGACTTCTGCCCAGATCTTCTAATTCTCTGGTGAATCTTCAGCAACGATCCTTATAGCTAGTTTGAAACCCTGCATCTTTGCGTGAATTGTTGAATTGTTGAATATTGTATACAAACCTCTACGTGAGTCGGCGAGTTCAACCTCTGCGTTGAAGGATACATCAATACACTAATATGTTAAGCGTTAAGCTCTGCGACCTCTGTGTTTTGATTTTTCAAATGAGATCTTCAAACCTTCAAACCAATCAAACCTCGGCGTATTGGCTGGCCATTCGCAGGCTTCTTTAAGATCTTCAACTCCACATTCAATCTTTCAAACTCTGCTACAGGGTATAAATGCAATAGGGTTGATTTTTTTTAACTCCGCGTGATGTCTTCGACTCTTTCATTTAACCAAAATCTCCGCCATTAACCATGAATCTCTGTCACGATTTAGGAAGGTGTCAGCGTTGCCAGTTTATGGATCTCTCAAATTTTCAAACTCTACCTCGGCGTCAAAGCTACAAACCCTGCCCCTAACCCTGCCCCTATCTGCGTGGAAGGTTCTAGCTCTGCGTGAATGCAACTTTAAAGATCTACATACAACCCTACTGAAGATGCCTATTAAACTCTGTCAATAAACTTTAAGGAATTCCTTAATTTCTGCGTGGACTGTGGGAACATCCTCCACCTCGGCTTGTGGCGACTCCCCACCTCTGCCTTGACTTTCAGGCTTAAACCTCTACCCAGCTCTCCAAACTTTGCGTCGAAGTTTTTCATCCCTTAACACTCGGCAGATTAAACCTCTAAGTGAACCTTCTTGCATCAGACTTGCATGAAGCTAAAACCAAGTTTGTTCTGATTCATGTTATCTTCAAACCCTGCACATATCCACAGTTGAGATGGATCTCAACCTTTAAAACTCGGCGAGAAGGTGTGATGCGTGGATTCGAGCATCTACCAGCGTCAATCTCTGCATCAATTTTAGATATTCAAACTCTGCATGAACCTTCAATCTCTACGTAGAACCAAGCTGTGAGGCTCTGCATGTTTTTCTTATCGTAGATCGCAAGTTCGAGTCCGCTCTTCCTATGGGCAGGTAGCATTTTCATTTCCGTTATATGCAAGTGCATTTCTTGAAATAATACAGTGAATACCTATTTATCTCCATTGAATAGGTTTCCATGGTGAGTCGGTGATGCATGCGTTGTCGTTTTAAAACTAACTAGCATATGTTGAAATGAGAATAGGTTGGCGAAACTTAATAGTTTTGGTATTGGTCTTGGTATTAGTCAATTCAAAGTATGCATAACTTTGCATAGTGCGCATAAATTTGCTTTAGTTGGCTTAATGCAGATTAAAAACGTTTTAAAGGAATATAACTCACATTAATGCATTAATTCTTTTTTAAAACATTGTTGCAAAATCCGTGCATAATTTGGATTAAGAAAAGAACTCCAAAGTTTGTGCAAAAGTCTTTGCATATGTGGATAAAAATTGTTCTCTTTAGATCAAAATGAATTCCACTCTTTTTGTAAAGATTTTGTATACTTCGGGTTCAAATTTTTTTCAATATTTTACAAAAATTTGGCATAGTTGGGGGAAATTGTTTTTCTTTAAATCAAAAGGAATTGAAAAGATTTTGCAAGATTAAAAGTGTTTTAAGCTACTATCTCTTTTCAATTTGTCTTTAAAAGTGAAAATATCTTTTTGCATTGAAGACCACACTTTGAAAGTTCCATGATCTTTATGCACAAATAAAGAGAATTGTAGTGTCATATTTCAATTTCCTTGTGATAAATTGTGCATGAGCCACCGTATCCTCTTCACTTGGGCCTTACGGCGATCTTGTGAATGAGAAAGTGGACCTCAAGTGTAATAGTCTAGGATTTGATTTTTCAAGCATCTTATATCGAGCCACCGTATCCTCTTCACTCGCACCTTATGGCGATCTTGTGAATGAGAAAGTGGATCTCACGTGTAACAGAGTAGATTTAATTTTTTGCAAACAATTTTTCGAGGCACCGTATCCTCTTCACTTGGGCCTTATGGCGATCTTGTGAATGAGAAAGTGGATCTCACGTGTAACAATTTAGCATTTAATTCAAAAGCATTCAAAGGGCTCTGCGTATTCTGTTCACTTGGGCCTTATGGCGATCTTGTGAATGAGAAACAGGGATCCCCCATGTAATAGAATTAGATTCATGTTTACTTGAGATATATGTTTGGATTACATTGGTCTTCACACATCAATTATTATCCATATTTCAGAAAAAATTGTGCATGAACATACAAAATCTACTAGAAATTTTGCATACTTGAAAGAAACTCATGAACCTATAACTCTTCCTTAATTTAGAATATTCATCGAATTGAAAGGTAGAGCAGTGAGCATTTTGTATTGTGTGGTTCATTTTGTTTTCGAGTCGAAACACCATCAGTTTCATTTCCACTCCTGAAACTAAGCAAACTACATTTAAAATTGGCGCTTAATCTAAAATTGACAAACTTTTTATTTTAATATCACCAACAAGATTAGGTTAGTGCCCTGGATTAGGTTTGGAGAGTTAACACTCCTAGGCTGCAAAACTTTGAAACTAGCATTGATTAAAGAGAGTAAATCCATTATTCGCAAAAAACGCTTGTCGGGAAAGCGCTTCTGAAACATGCGTCAAGCACAAGGTCAATCTGGATAAGTAAGGGTGGTTCCCTCTTCTCGCTTATTTAGTGGGACATGAGCTTATCGAAGGGATTCTATGTTCAGTGACAAATCCTCGGTGTGACATCACTATTTCTAGAGTTTCTGGTAATAAGAGTTGTCCTCAACTTACAACTGTCCACCTGACCGTCGATTGTGAAGTGGTAACTTTAGTGGCTATTCTTAGGATATCACATAGGCTGTTGTGAGTGGGACACACTTGCAATACCTGAGACATAATTTGGAACTTTTACTCCTTGGGAGGGTGAGTGGTTAGGAACCAACACTTGTACCCTTGGAGATTAAAGTTTATTGTAACTATTTCTCACACCTTTGCTCCTAGAAATTGTATGAGGACATGAAATCCCTCAGCAGCTACTAGTTACAGAAGGCCCTACAATCCATCTTTTCACTAAGCTTCAGTTCTTTGGAAAAGTAAGTTTGCTTGCTTGAAATCTCTAGGGAATTTTTACTGTGTGGACACTTTTTATCTTGTTGAGTCTAGAAAGCCATAAGATTGTTTCATTCTATTTTCAAAAAAAATTTAAGCACATTCTTTTATCAATATTATTCAAAAAGGATAATCTTCCAACCCGCCAGTCACGGCAGCATAGAGGTGAGTCACCGAAAATTGAAGGCCCCACTACATCGCGGAGACGACTACAAAATACAAGACACTTTGACTTTGAAACTAACACACTTCTAACTTCAATTATCAACAGTAGAGCAGAAACACATCAAACAAATACTACAACATCACCTACCCAGGAAAACATTGAAATTGTTGATCCTCTTGCTCCAATTTCAATTGAAACATTAGATGACAACACTGCAAATCCCGTAAATCCTCCTCTGACAAATCTTTCAGACCCAATGGTACTCCACATCAGTGAACCTTTGAACACCATCAATCCTCTAGTGGCACACTTGGTACACATGCTAAATTCAACATCTAATCCCATGGCTTCATCAGCAACACAAGGGCCCACATCAGCACCATCTCAAACAAGTGTTGGAGGTAGCAATACTCCCAACATCCCTATGGCTTCATCAGGAGCACAAGGGACCACATCCTCACAACCTCAAACGGTTTTTGGAGGTCGTAATATTTCCAACTTCTATCACAACTCCACCAATTAGTTTACCTGCTTCTACCATAAGTTCAACTAGCACTTCAGTGCCAGTTGGTACAGTTTCAAGTCCCAATCCTGGAAGTACATCCAATTTACCTGCGGGAATCCCTACTAGAGGGCGTACCTTACCAAACTTGGGTTTCCCATATGGTTTGGCTACTCAAGGTCAAAACAATTCAAGAGTCAACCAAAATCCTATTGGCATACCAAACATTTTTCCAAATCCTAACCATGGGAGGAATCCTTCACTTTGGAATCTCAACATCCCTAGTGGACTTAATGGACCATGGAACACTAATGCTAATTGGGGTAATACTCCACAAGTTAGTGGAAGTGCCTCAGGAAATATTTATCCAAACTTTCCTAGCACAAATCCTGGGGGCAATCCCATACCCCCAACATGTAGCACACCAGGAGGAAACCCATCCACCATGGAGTGGGAAGGTTCCAGGAAGTACCCAATATTCTTGGGGACCACCCCCACAAGGGGTAAATCAACCTTGGAACGCTTATCCAAACCAAGCAAACACTCAAGGGAGTGGTAATGTTCCACCAAGTAACCAATCTCAATGGAACATACCCCCGCAAGGGGGAAATCCACCCATGAATCCCAACGAGCAATGGAGTGGTAATGTTCGAACAAGTCATCAATCTCAATGGAAGATACCCCCTCAAGGGGGAAATCCACCCATTAATCCTATGCCACAATGGAGTGGTAATGTTCCACCATGTAACCAACCTCAATGGAACATACCCCCACAAGGGGGCAATCCATACATGCATCCTATCCCACAATGGAATGGAAAATATTCAGGAAATAACCCACCTCTTTGGATGCAATCTCCGCAAGGAGGTAACCCTGCTTGGAATGCTTTTCAAGACCAAGGACCACAACAGTGGATCCATCAAGCTTGACCCGGATATCAAACGTTTGCTTCAACATCATCCAAGTCACCATTTCTAGCCACATTGAATCTACTGGATTTATCCTGGCTGACTAATGACCCCGTTCTTCATTTGAACGGGTGGCCAACCATACCAACCAAACTACCCTCAGACATAACCAAGTTTGACGGAAAACCAGGGGAAGATCCATCAAATCATGTGATGATATTCCATTTGTGGTGTTCATCCAATTCCCTAGTTGATGATAGTACTAGGTTGAGGTTGTTTCAGCGGACCCTAACCGGAAATGCTACGAAATGGTACATTGAGTTGCCCCGCAATACATTCACATAATTTTCATCTTTAGCTATGGCATTTTTGACACATTTTCAATTACCTATCCGCTGTAAGACGGAAACTGAACTTTTAACTTTACTGAGACAATCCACCGCTACTCACATCTCGGATCATATCCACAAGTGGAGGAGACATTGAAGGATTATAAAAGCTGAAATCCCTGATCAATTCTTAGCATATTGGTTCATTAAATCACTGTTTCCTACTCTTTCCAAAGATGTAGCCATGTCAGGAGCCATGACTGAAGAGCAACTCATTCAGAGTGCTCACCATATGGATTTGGTATATTCTCAATCGGGCACACTTTATGACTTAATACCCCATGCTGTAAGACCTACGTCTGATCCGGCTAGGCTGCCAAAAGGGCCTCATACCGATGGTGTGATTGGATCCGTGAACCAACTTGAATAGATTACCCAGCAATTGGGACAAATTTCAGTTCAAAACCCGCAACCCACAGCTGACCAGGCAAATCAGCAAACTGCAACTCCTGCCCCAACTTCTGAAGTCCTTACGGTTCAAACTGTGGACCCAAAAGGAAAAAAGAAGAAGCAAAAGAAGAAACCTAATGCAAACCATGGGACAAGAGAGGCACCTAAGGTGAATAACCCTACAGGAGGAAATCAAGAAAATAGGAAAAACAAGTATCCTTGCAAAATTTTCAAAGAGGATCATCCTACCCATCTTTGTCCTCATATGGATGATATTCATCACATGTTAGCACAACGAGGAGGGAAACAACCACAACCTACTGTCCTAACTCAACCCTTCCCCCAACAACAACAAATGGTTGTTGCGGCGCCAATACCTCCACCAGGAGGGAACAAGGCAAACCCCCCACAGGGGGGTAATCCACCCAACACGAATATCTTCACAATTGGTGAACATAACATTCATATCCAAACTAGGTCCCGTTCTTACGACATACCTTCAAAAGATGCTGAAGCAACTGGATCTCAGCCTAGTAGTTTTCTAAATATTGAAAAACCAACCATAGACATGGTGCCTCGACCTCCAAAAGGGGTCCTCCGCAAAACAACACACAACCCCAATGCGCGAGCTGCTCAAAACTACAATGTGGTTGAAGATTTATCTCAAGCCCCTTGTGCAATGTCTGCCTTGGAAGTGTTGCAAAGTTGTCCCACTCATCGGAAATCACTATTGTCTGCCATCAGTGCTATTGATCCATCACACACCAATTTAATCACATTTGACTTAGAACAGCCCGCATGTAGGCTTCCATCACAAATTGCTTTCCAAATTAAAGTAACCTCACATGGGAATAATATTTTCCAAACCATTGTGGATGAAGGAGCCTCCACTTGTGTCATGTCACTAGCTTGTTGGAAAGATTTGGGATCACTCGCCTTAGTACCATTCCACACAATACTCAAGGCATTTGATGGACATTCGTTCCCACCTCATGGACTTATCTTGGCTTTCCCATTCGAACTAGGGGGAAAAATAGTTCAAGTAGATGTTGAGGTAGTGGATGCACCCATAGACTACAATTTTATATTGGGACGCAGTTGGACACACAAGATGACGACGATAGTGTCTTCTGTATTCCGATTCATTCGGTTCCCCCACCAAAGGAAGATTGTTACAATCGATCAACTAGATTACTGCACATCTGAAACTGGTATCCACTCAAATGTACCCTTTGTAGGGGATTCAATGACAGTGCTTCAGGAGATTGGGGTAGGAATGTTTAAAGACTCATCCCTTTTGGGAACTTTTCCACTTCCACCACCAATATTGACCCCTAACATTGCTCCAATTTTCACCATAACATCGGAGGTATACTTTCCATTAAGAGTTTTCTCTAATTCCGTTTCAGAGGTCGATTCCACCTCATCGGTTGGAACCTCCAAAGAAAACAACTTAGATGAAAATAATGATAGCAAGATACATACTTCTACACACCATGAGGAAATGGAGAGTAGTGTTCCCTTTTCTACCGCGGAGCTCGCTTATCAAGCTATTCAAATGGCTTCGGTAGAATCGGATCAAAACCCTCCCAAGATGGAGGAGTATGATCCCTATACTTTTCCTGTTTGGGCCTTGAACTCTCAAAGTAACCATGATCTCCTAGATCAGACTTTCTCTTCAGATGAAGCCATCTTATAGGCTATGAACATCTCAGAATGACCCTGGGATGATATGCATCACAAATCCTCGTTTCTTCCTAAGATCGATTCATTAGAAGTTAAACCTGAAAATCTTTACTTTGATGATGACATCAGCAAGTACCCATGCCTTGACCAAGTTCACAATGTGAGTTCAGAAGGCAATTGGCCAAAAAGGTTTTACATTGATGATGACATCAGTAAATACCAATTCCCTATCTAGATACACAATGTGAGTTCAAAAGGCAATTTGGCGAACATTTCGAAAACCATCTGAATTGATATATCCATCAAACCTGGCATTGTTGAGCATATCAACATAGGTGAGAATTGTTCTCCTGAGGAAATAAAATTTTACACTACTTTATTTTAAAAGTATCGTGATGTGTTCGCATGGTCTTATGCAGAAATGCCAGGTATCGATCCCAACATCGTAGAACATGAGATCAAACTTATCCCAATGTTAAACCTGTGCGGAAAAAACTACATCCAATGAACCCTAAGAAATCAGCTACCATTAAAGAAGAAGTCGAAAAGCTCTAAAACGCTGGATTCATTTATCTTGTTCCTTTGACTGATTAGGTATCCAATCTTGTTCTAGTTAACAAAAAACAAGGAACTATCCGGGTTTGTACCGACTTTAGAGATCTAAATTTAGCTTGTCCTAAGGATAACTATCCCACACCCTTCATTGATCATATCATCGATGAATGCGCCGGGAATGAAATCTTCTTGTTTATGGACGGCTTCTCTGGTTACAACCAAATCCAGATCAAAAAGGAAGACCAGCATAAAACAACTTTTATATGCCCTTGGGGAACTTTTGCATATCGGAAGATGCCATTCGGCCTCAAAAACGCCGGAGCTACTTTTCAAAGAGCTATGTCATATGCATTTCACGATATTAAGGATATTGTCAAAGTTTACCTTGATGATTTAGCAGCTAAATCTAAAAAGAGAGCTGAACATGGCGCCCATTTACAAGCCATCTTCAAGCATTTCCGCAAGTACAACATTAGGTTAAATCCACATAAATGCATGTTTTGTGTGGACTCTAGGAGGTTACTTGGGTTCATAGTGTCCCAAAAAGGGATCATGGTTGATCCCATCAAGGTTGAGGCAATACTTCAGTTGCCTTCCCCAAAAACAATAACTCAACTTCAAAGCCTTCAAGGTAAAGCTACCTACTTGAGGAGATTTTTCGAGAATTTTGCTAAAAAATCTAAAGGTTTCATGCGTCTCTTAAAACAAGATGCAATATTCACATGGGATGACCAAGCTCAACGTTCATTTGATGAAATAAAGAAATCTTTGGTCTCTGCCCCGGTGCTTAGTCCACCAAACTATAATTGAGACTTTCTGCTATATTTGGCTGCCTCTCCTTCCACAATTGGAATGGTCTTAGCTCAAGAAGATGAATCCTCTCAAGAACATGTTATTTACTATCTTAGTAAGGGCCTTGCAGGTCCCGAATTGAGATATTCCCAGGTCGAGAAGTTGTCCTTGGCAGCGGTCCATGCTGTCCAATGACTTAGACATTACATACTTCCAAGGAAAACAACCATAGTGGCTGAAATGAACCCCATGAGACACATTTTGTCCCGCCATATCGTTGGTGGCAAATACTCAAAATGGATAGTAATTTTACAAGAATTTGACCTTGAATTCAAAATCGCTAAAGCCAAGAAGTTGTTGGCATTTGCTGAATTAATGTCTAAGTTACCCATAGAGAAGGAGAGTACTATATCTGTTGAAACTTGGGCAGATGAACATGTATTCCTCATTGTACCTTCTGATCCTTGGTATGGAGCATTCATTATATACCTCCAATCCCAAAAGATCGATCCTCAGCTTTCTAGTATGGAACGACGTCGTATTCGACATCGAGCTCGAAGATACCTCGTCATCGGGGATACTTTGTACTGTCAAGGAATAGACATGATATTAAGATGTTGTTTAGTACACCAGGAAGCTGAACAAGTATTGAATGATTACCATGCTAGAGCATGTGGCGGTCATCTTTCTAGGTTAGCAACTGCTCAGAAAATCTTGCGTGTAGGATACTTTTGGCCTACGATTTTCAAAGATTGCATAAATGTTGTCAAAAAGTGTCACCCTTGCCAAATTTACACAAGAAAAATGTGCACACATCCTGATCCTTTACACCCTATAGTAACCATGGGTCCATTTTCAAAATGGGCCATTGATTATATGACAGTCAACCCACCTTCAGCCGATGGCCACCACTACATCATTGTAGCAGTGGACTACTTCACCAAGTGGGCTAAGGCGATGCCTACATTCAATTGCACGGGTAAAACTATAGCATACTTTCTATTCAATCATGTGATAGAAAGGTTTGGTGTACCCAAAGAGATCACTACCGACAACGGAATTCATTTTAGGAATTCTTGTATGGATGAACTTACCAACTGGTTAGGATTGCGGTAGGACTTCTCCTCGCCATACTATCCTCAAGCTAATAGACAAGTAGAAGCCATCAACAAGGTTTTGAAAACCATGTAACAAAGGATGATTAATAAAAACAAGAATAACTGGCACTTGATGTTGTTTACTACTCTTTGGGCCTACCGAACAACTGCTAAAACTGCAACCGGATTCACTCCTTTCCAACTAGTTTATGGAGAAGAAGTTGTGTTACCAATTGAATGTGAAATCCCATCATTAAAGATAGTTGTAGAAATCCTACCTAACACTTCTGCGGAAGAGGAAAGGCTTCTCCATCTCCATGCTTTGGATGAAACTAGAAGGGAAGCCTCTCTAAACATAGAAGTACATAAGAAGAGGGTCAAAACACAATATGACAAGTCCATTCATCCTCGAGTCTTTTCTGAAGGCGATCTGGTTTTAGTTTATGACCAAGACCAAGATAAAATAGGAGAAGGAAAATTTGTACCTAAATGGTTTGGCCCACTTGTTGTCAAAACTATGTTAAAAAAAGGAGCTTATGAATTGGTCAATTTTGATGGGGAACCCATGTCGGAGATCAGAAATGGTCTCTATCTGAAGAAATACTTCGCGTAGGCACTGATGCCTCGCACCATTTGTTGTATTATGTTGTATTCTTTGTATAAACTTTTGTACATTAGTTATTTCGGGCACACACTTATCTTGCTTGGCATTGTCACTTTGGCAGATGACACAAGAATCTTTCACATATTTGGGATATGCGGACAGCGCTAGCCATAGTTCTCGGAACGTTGCTTCCACAGTATGGGTCATTTTCACACCTAATAACGAAGTTCTTAGTTCAGGAGGCATTTTTCTCGGATCTGCAACCAACAATGTTGCAGAATATAGCACAATCATTGAGCTTCTTGTCGAGGCTGTCACCCTTGGCATCCGATGAATAATCGTCAAACTGGACTCAGAATTAGTTGTATCCCAGTTAAATGGTCAGTATCAGGTTCGACATCCTACACTATTTAGAAAGTTTCTACGAGTACGTCTTTTAGAGTGTCAGTTCGAGTTTATTGAATACATACATGTTCCTAGAAGTCTAAATAGTTTGTCTAACTCTTTGGCCAACTATGTACTTGATTGGCATCTAAGTCATTAACATCATACCAAAAGGCAAACATTTACATTATTTCATGGCCAAGTACTTGAACACATCACTTAAGGACATAAGTGAAACCGAAATAATCTAGCTTACATCATAACCCAAAAAGTGTGTAAATTCTGCACACACCAAAAAGAATAGTGTAAATACTATTTCCCTTTTTTATTCTTTTTCTTACAGATAAGACCCAAAAAATGTTCATACAAACAAAAAAAATGAAAAATTTGGAAAAACTCGAAAACATGGGAAACTGTTTCAAAATTTTCTAGTTCGACATCGAAACTAACCCACTACTGGCAAACCAAAGACTACAGGTTCATAGCTTCTAGGAATTCAAGCTGAAATGGAATGCTTCCTCTCATACATCGGCTGCACAACGAACACATACGGCAAATCATGAGTATTTTACTTATCTTTTATTCATACATGTACAAACCGTATCCTTTTGAATGATAGAAAGAGACATAATTCCTCAATTTTAGCTATCTTTTTAGATATTAAATGCACATCTGAACCAGTGTCTAACTAAATTGTTGGCTAGTGAAATGGTTTTTGATTTTAGAACTTGAAGACTTTGACAGTTCAAACTATTTGACTCAGATGGTTGAGACAGACCATGATTCATGATGATCTATGATTTTGGAATTTTTCATAAGATTCAAGCTGAAGTAAACCTCATTGAACCATTCTTACTTGGCGATCTCCCCAAATCGAATAACTTAAGTCACATGGTATTACTTCACCGTCCGTCGACACATAATCCTGCTTCAAGTAGACTCCCCCAGGAAGGAACAGCTGTAAGAGTGTGCACAACCAACTTAGCCCTTGTTTTCAATATGGATCTTTTCTTTGGCCTAACCCGTGCCCTTGAAAAATAGGCGTACACCCATGCAACACTCGTTCCTTCCTATGTATCATAGCATTCTTTATTCTTTTTTACCAAAATGAAAAAGCATAAAAATTAAAAAACACAAAAATCCAAAAAGGGAGAGACTTGAATCACTTCATATTATAATCCTTGAAGAAAACGGCAATAGTCAACCCTTGTCTCCCTTGAACATGGCACATAATTTGGTCCCCGTTGTCAGTACACCATCTGCATTTGCCTTAGGAAACTGTACCAGTATTTTGAATAGATCTCCACCGATGGGTTATCCTTCCCGTCACCAATGGAGCTTTCGAATGCATCTGGCATTAGCGGATTTCATTAAGGTCAATTACTCAAAGTCCTATGTTTCCAAGTGTCCATTCTGCGTCGTGTTATGTGTTCAAGCGAAGTCCAAACCAAGTTGGCCATTCCTCAAATATTCTTGACCAATCATGTCGGCCTTCCTTATGTCAGTATATAGTGTTGGATCTTGTAGTTCTACCAAATTGTAAATTATATCAGACTATTGATCTTTGTTTTGTATTGGGTGATGTGGGATGCATCAATGCCCTCCTTTCGATGGATCTATTCCTATCGACATCAAATCATCATCTAGGACATGGATCTAGAAAGCTGAGAGTACCTTGGATCTTACAGTCATTAGTGGCAGGTTTCCTCGCAAATGACAGTGGGTATACATCAATGACCCCTAATTGTTTGATTCTACAAGTGTTCGACTTCAGAACATCTATTCACACTTGCTAGTTTGTACTCAGTACCTTAGAGTCCATCATCATTATCGGTGGGTCTCTTCGCATCTATTAATGGTATGCATCAATGACCGTTAATCAGATGGTGTTTTATTATGCTCGACATCAGATAACTTATTCGCATGATATAAACTCGTACTATCGTCGGTTTGTATTGAAGACCTTGGGAAAAACAGTTGTATCACTCATCGATGCACTGCCCGAGCTGCGCAAGATTAGACTGCCATGTCAGAAGCCCAAAAAGACTTTGTTCTCGCACTCATCAAAGTGCACATTTACATTTTCAGAAAAATTTGTTTTTGACATGGATCCACTATGTATTGTTCGTGGCCATGCTTGTTTACTACTGAGCATGGGTATGCCCGCCTCAGGAAGATATTATATATTTGAGAAATTGCTATGTGTTGCAGGTGTGATCCTCAATCCATCGCATGTGATCTTTCCTTCCCTTATCCTTGCTTTGAACGATAAAGAGTATCAGTATACAGAGTATAAATTTCAGTAATGTATTTCGGCCCTTAGCTCTGCTTCGGACCTCACACATTAGGGGGCATTTGTTAACAATCAAATTAGCACTCCTAGTCATGTGATAGAAGAGGCATATGTTTACCATGCACCTGCAGTAAGAATACATGACACAAGTTCATTCAGAGATAAATCCTCTCTGAGAAATGCATTAAAATGCATTAATTGTGCTTAAAATCATTCTAAATGGTGCAAAAAGCTTAAAAACTATGAAAGTGGGTTTTCAAGTTAAAATAATATAAAATGAGGAAAATGGATTATCCCACACTCAAAAGAGAATCCTAAGGCACGTTTCCCAATGCTATATAAGAAAGGCTTTGGGGCATGGTAAGGACAGACAAAGGAAGAGCAAAGGAATCCTGGAGAGATTCTGAAGGAGGAGAAAGAGCTCAAATTCTTCAAAAGCAAGGGTGAAGGAAGGGAAGCTCATTTGCAATGGAGGAAGGATTCTCACCTAGAGCATTGGTAAGGATGTATTTGTTCCTTGTTCTAATATGAAGTAATTCAAGTTTCTACCATTTTAGTGTCGAATGTTTGCTTATCTTGCATGATTTTAATTTTGAAATGTTCTTAGATCTTAATGAATGTTTAATGAATGAAATTAGATCTTAAGAAATTTGTAGTAATTGATTCATTTTTAACGTAGAGACTCACCACCTCTTAGCATAATAGTTAAACTAGTGTAGACACAACCCTGCATCTGATCAGTATGGTCGTCATTCTGATAAATCCGCTCAGCCCTTTACCGCTGCTCCCTGCGCATTGTCTTAAAGATATTTAAGCTTTTAAAAGATTAACCTTAAAATCAGCCACTAAATCGATATGGTGAATGCGGGCTCATCAAACTTCAGCCCAGTTCTCTATTTCAACCCCGGCGTCTTATGCTTCCAACTCTGCGTGGAAGATTTCTTTTAACTCTGTTTCGATTTTCCTGCGTGAATCGGCGTGTTCAAACTCTGGTTTAAGCTCTGTGTGAAATGCTGATTCTTGGCATAAAATCTCAGAGTTATCTTTTAAAATTCTGCTACGCGTATTATCCCTACGCTTCTCACTTTTCTTATCCACCTTCTGAATTCGAATCACTGTTTTCAGACATGCAATTTCCATGCGTTGTTGATCCTTCTGCATTGTTACTCCAAGTTTCTTAATGATTGAGAACCCTTCTTGTTCAGTTGTGCTTCGATTGGGTATCAAATCCGATCATTTTGCATTCTAATGCCACCTCTGGTTGAAATTCAGAGATAATCTTACCATTGGTTTCTTGTCTCAGTTCAAAACTCACTAGTATCAATGTGCATTCATCTGATGTCGATCCTCAACCTCCAGCTTTCTAATTTACTAAAAGTGTAATCTGGGCCTTTGCTAGTAGTTCCTTTGATCTGCTTAACCAGCATTAAAACCCGATATGTAGATCAGATTGCCGGCAAAAGGAATCATCATCGACAATGTTTGAATATTTGTTAATGCAGTGAACGTATCCGTTCACTGAGTTAACTGTGTCCGGTTAAGGGTTAAGAAGCGAGACCGTCTTCCATATTTGAGATAAATGATAATAATATATTGATTGATGATGATAAAGTTACAATAAGCTCGCCTTTATAGGGCTTGAGCAAGAATAGCGAAGGGTTACACCCTTTTGCTTATTAACCTAATAATCTATTTAATATATAAATAATAATATTAATTAAATATTCACGGCATTGCCTTCCCCTTAGGAAAACTTTGTCCTCAAAGCTTAGATTATTGTTGTCGTCTTTTCATTCTCGTTTTGTGTTGAAACAATGTCATTACTTCCTTTATGTCTTTTTTAGAATTGGTATTAGGTATATGCTTGGTATTTACGTAATAGTTTGTCATCTTCCTTTCATTTGTAACTTGAATTTGTACTCCATTATGTTTATTATTGTTATCCCATTTTCCTTGTACATGAATATGAGGAGTATTTTTGTGACTGACCATATCAAGCCTTGTTTTAGAAGTCACTTGTCCTACGATAATTAGGATGTCATCACGTAATGTTTTCATTTTATTATCCTTACGAGTTATCTCGAGAAGTGGCGTTTCGTGAGGCTTCTCACACTCAAAGTCACCTGATAATGTTACATTTAGGTTTCTCCAGGGTGGTAGAAGAGTTAAGGTAGAAGATGAATCTACGATATCTGATTCCTTTGACTTGGATTCCTTTGCATATTGTAGGATCCATCTTTTGTCATTGTATGGATCATCCTTCGTCCTTATTGTCAATGATATTGGCTTGACTCTCATTATGATCTTGGTTGAGGTCATCTTTATCAAAAATATTATTGGTATTTTGGTCATCCCTACGATATTTAGTCTCCTTGTCTTGTTTATTGTCTTGACCAATTTTGTTACTCTCATTTTTGTTGACATAGTGGTCCAACATATCTGAGTTACTGATATGGTTTGTATTAGACCTTAGTTTTTGTAATATTTCCATTATGGTATTCTGGTTTTGTGTCATGATGCTCAAGTTGTGTGCCATGGTGCTTATGTTCTGTGTCATCGCACACATCTTGTTATCTAACTCTTTTTGTTTCTCGTGCATGATGTCTACTTTGTCATCAAGTTTTCTTCCCAGTACTAGAACAACATCTTCTTTAATTCCTTTCTTAAGTGCCTTGTTATTTTTCGTTTCTTCTCTGAATTTTTCTTGGTTGACAATGAGGGCCTTGATGTCCTTTTCCAATTTCTCAATTTTGTCTTTTAATTCCGCCATGGTCTTGGAGAAGGGAAATTTTTTTGCTTTCCCAGTTTAAAACAATAACTTTTAATAATATTAACAATAATATTATTATTAATTTTTATTATATAAATTTTAATTTTTATTGTAAGTTAGAACTATAATGATAATAATAAAATTAATAAATTTTTATTATTATATATATATATATTTTTTTAATTAGGGTTTTCGACATTGGAGGAGGAAGGGATGATCGGAAGTGAGGCGCAAGCGTGGGAAGCAGGAGCAGTGCAAGATTTGGGGGGAGTAGGGGATGCAAGCAAGGGCACAGTGGGAAGGAGGGCAGGGGAGGTAGCAGCGTAGAGGAACGGTGGGATGGTGTGGGAAGCTGCGAGTTGAGTGTGCGTAGCTGCAATGGGAGAAGGAGGAGCCGAGAGGGAGAGGAAGCGTGCAGAGTGGAAGGTTGCAGGGATGCGTGCAGGGGGTGGGAGCAAGCAGGTGGGAGGGAGTGAGGGGCAGATGACGTGGAAGGAGGAGAGGTGGGGGAAGGGATGGAGTATGGGCAAAGGAGGGAGGTCGGTCACGGGAGCAGGGATGGTGAGGGATGGAGAAGGGATGAGAGGTGGAGAGCATGGATGTGGAGAGTAGCGAAGGAGGGCACGGGAGTTTCAGTAGGGGAGCTGGTGGACGTGGGCGTGGGCATGAAGCTGGTGGGGAAAGTATGCAGGGAGACGGGGAGGACAGAGGAGCTGGGCGTGGGCGTGGTGGAGGGAGGGGATGACGTGGAGGGATGGATGGGCAGAGGAGAGCTGAGAGGGAGTATTCAACGGAGAGGAGGGGTGTGGAAATGAGGGAGGACGAGTAGGGCATGGGCGTGGGTGTGGAACGAGGATGGAGAGCTGGATGCAGGTGCAGGGGAGCAATGGCACGGGCTGGTGGGTAGAGTGGAGTGAATGCGCGGGGGTGGGAGCGCGGGTATGGAGGGACGAAGAAGGTGATGTTGAAGTAGAAGAATGGTGGAGAGCTGAACGCTGAACGCAGACTATGCAGAGAGCTGAATGCTGACTTGTTGGAGGGAAGAGGGGATGAGCCGGATCCGAGCTCAGGCCGAAGGAGCGAATCCGCTCTGATACCAAATGCAGTGAACGTATCCGTTCACTAATTTAACCGTGTCCGGTTAAGGGTTAAGAAGCGAGACCATCTTCCATATTTGAGATAAATGACAATAATATATTGATTGATGATGATAAAGTTACAATAACCTCGCCTTTATAGGGCTTGAGCAATAATAGCGAAGGGTTACACCCTTTCGCTTATTAACCTAATAATCTATTTAATATATAAATAATAATATTAATTAAATATTCACAGCAGTTAATCCATGCGTTGAATAGATCTCTCAGCATTTCAAGCTCTGCGTGTTCTACTGAAAGATATTCTCAGCACTAAAGGTGTGTTAATCTCAACCTTAGTCAATATGACCATTACACTCTACCATTAATGCCGCCACGATTTTCACTTGGGGGGCATTGAAGTTTTTTTTAATTTCTCTGCCTCGATTTGCAATTGGGTCAGTATTAAGCTCTGAGTGAATGTTCATTAATACATCCATGTGCTGAAAGAGAGATCTCTATTTGAGGTTCAATTTAAAAGAATGACTGTTGAATGATGAATACATTTTCATTTCCAGAATCTATATGGTGAAGGCATTTTTCATTTCCAAGAGTTGTATGGTGAATGGTGAATGCGTTGTCATTTGATGCTGAATGGTGAATACCTTACTATTTTGATGCATCTCAACATCTCGATGCCCCCAAAACCTCTATAAAACGGTGGAAAGAATGCACCCATAATACAGCAAATGGTGATCTTCATAACCCTGCGTGAATGCAGTTTTACCTCTGCGTCTGCATAGCCTCTTCCCTTATGCGTGAAAGCCCCTAAAGCTCTGCGTTGAGTTGTATTGAAGCTCTGGGCGGGAAATTGAATGTTAATTACAGTCAAAATTTATTTCCATGTCCAAAATCTGCACGATGGTAGGCGTTCTAAATGCATTATAATTTCAAGAATTTAATTTTGTTGTTGTGCTTTGGTAAATGCATTTTGGTGAGCCAAAGTTTTGGATGAACTAAAAAATTGTCATTAAATGCTAAAACGTTGTTGATGGATAGAAATTCCATTCATTGAGTGCCAATTCGTTGACTGCTAGTTTAATCTTGCCTCGAATGCTACATAAGATGCTAATAACCTGGTAAAACATGTTGCTGTGGGAGACAGTGTCGACATGCATTAGCGTTGTCTTTTGCATTTGAAACCTCCATCATGATTCTCGTTTTCTAAATATCAATGTTTGATGCATGTTGAAACTTTGACAAGATTTTTGCATAGTGGAGTGAAAATTTTCATTTGGTTTAAAAAATTCATTTTTTGTACCTTTTGCAAAAAATTAAAAAAGAATCAAACAAATTTCATAAAGTGTGAAAAGCATGGTTTAACTTCAAATGATAACTTTCTTTTCAAAAGAATATAAGCACAATTCAAAAGAATTCAATTTTTTTTTCAAGCAAGTGGATCTCAAGTGTAATAGTCTAGGATTTGATTTTTCAAGCATCTTATATTGAGCCACCGTATCCTCTTCACTTGGGCCTTACAGCGATCTTGTGAATGAGAAAGTGGATCTCACATGTAACAGATTAGGATTTAATTCAAAAGCATTCAAAGGGCTTTGTGTATCCTCTTCACTTGGGCCTTATGGTGATATTGTGAATGAGAAACAGGGATCCCCCGTGTAATAGAATTAGATTCACTTTTACTTGAGATATTTGTTTGGGTTACATTGGTCATTATCCATATTTCTGAAAAACAGTGCATGAACATAAGAAATCTACCAGAAACTTTGCATGTTTGAAAGAAGCTCATGAACCTCTAACCCTTCCTTTAGTTAGGATATTCATCGAAATGAAAGATAGCATAGTGAGCATCTTGCATTGTATGGTTCATTTTGTTTTCGAGTCGAAACACCATCAGTTTCACTTCCACTCCTGAGACTAAGCAAACTACCCTTAAAATTGACGCTTAATCTAAAATTGACAAACTTTTGATTTTCATATCACCAACAAGATTAGGTTAGTGCCCTGGATTAGGTTTGAAGAGTTAACACTCCTCGGCTGCAAAACTTTGAAACTAGCATCGATTAAAGAGAGTAAATCCATTAGTCACAAAAAATGCTTTTCAGGAAAGCGCTTCTAAAACATGCGTCAAGCACGAGGTCAATCTGGATAAGTAAGGGTGGTTCCCCCTTCTTGCTTATTTAGTGGGACATGAGCTTATCGAAGGGATTCTATGTTCAGTGACAAGTCCTTGGGGTGACAACATTGTTTCTAGAGTTTCTGGTAATGAGATTTGTCCTCGACTTACAACTGTCCGCCCGACCGTCGATTGTGAAGTGGTAACTTTAGTGGCTATTCTTAGGATATCACATAGGCTGTTGTGAGTGGGACACACTTGCAATACCTAAGATAGACTTTGGAACTTTTACTCCTTGGGAGGGTGAGTGGTCAGGAACCAACACTTGTACCCCTGGCGATTAAAGTTTATTGTAATTGTTTCTCACACCTTCGCTCCTAGCAATTGTATGAGGACATGAAATCCCTCAGCAGCTACTAGTTTTGGAAGGCCCTACAATCCATCTTTTCACTGAGCTTCAGCTCTTTGGAAAATTAAGTTTGCTTGCTTGAAATCTCTAGGGAATTTTTACTGTGTGGAAACTTTTCATTTTTTGAGTCTAGACTTCCTTAGGATTGTTTGATTCAAACTATCATTTTAAACACATCCTTTTATCAACTTCTTAGAAGTGGCTACTCTCCCAATCCACCAGTCATGGCGGCAGCGAGGTGAGTCACCAGAAATTGAAGGCCCTACTACATTACAGAGACAGACACAAAAACCACATTCTAATGACTTGGAAACAGAACTGATTTTCAACTCAATTAACATTACTTGAGAAGAACAACATCAAATCAACACTGAGAATTCGTCGTCACATCACGAACTGAATACAAACGTAGTTGATAACCTTACTCTAGTTGAAATTGAAACATTGAAACATCACACACATGCTCATGAAATTCCTCCTTTGATGAGTCTTTCAAAACCATTTACACTTATTATCCATGAGTCACTGGGTGATATCAAACCTCTTTTTGAAATTTTGAATGACATGCACAAATCAACAAGGGACCCCATGGATTTCTCAAACATTGGTTTTCCATATGGATCGGCTAATCAGGGTCAACACACACAAGGAGTAAACCAGAGTCCTCATGGTATACAAAACACTTGTCCAAATTCTACTTCCGGGGGAAACCCTTCACAATGGAATGGTAATATTCCTGGTGGAAGCAATGAACCATGGAACATTTATGCCAATTGGGGCTATGCTCCTCATATTAGTGGAAATGCCCAGGAAGTTATCCCACGAATAATCCTAGCACAATTCCTAGCAGAAATCCACCTATCAACCCCATTCCGCCATGGAGTGGGGAGGTTTCAGGAAGTATCCAATCTTCTTGGGGCCAACCTTTGCAAGGAGGATATCAACCTTGGAACGCTTATCCAAACCAAGGAAACATTCAATGGAGTGGTCCGATTCCAACTAGTAACCAATCTAATTGGGGCCCACCCCTGCAAGGGGGCAATCCACTCATGAATCCCAACCAACAATGGAATGGTAATGTTCCACTAAATAACCAATCTCAATGGAACATACCTCCGCAAGGGAGAAATCCATACATGAAACCTAGTTCACAATGGACTGGGAAACATTTAGGAAGTAACCAATCTTTTTGGATGCCATATCCACAAGGAGGAAGTCAACCTTGGAATGATTTTCAATACCAAGTTCAACCACCATGGTATGGTTGGGATCTAGGAAATAACCAATCTTCTTGGACCCCACCTTCGCAAGGAGGCAATCTATCCAATGGTCATGTTTTAGGAAGTTGCCAAACTTCTTGGGGTCAGTCTCTGCAAAGGGGAAACCCACCTTGGAATTCTTATCACACCCAAGGACCACATCAGTGGAGTGGTCAAGTTCTAGAAAATAACCAATCTTTTTGGAACCAACCTGCAAGACCTGCGTTTGATCCAGCTAGGCTGCCACATGAACCTCATGTCAATGGTATGATGGATTCCATCAACCATCTTGAACAGATTACACCACATTTAGGACAAGTTTCTATTCAGAATTCACAACCCATAGTTGGCCAGGCAATGCAGGAAGCTGCTAATCCTTCCAACAATTCCGACATCCTCACAATCTCATCAATAGACCTTAGAGGAAAGAAGAAGAAGTACAAGAGTAAGCAAGATGCTAACTCTGAGAAGGGAGATGCACCAACTATGCTTCAGTGCGGTGGGAAACAACAACCCACTATTTTGACATCGGTACCTTCGCCAGGGGGCAACTAGCCAACCCCCCGACAAGGGGGAAATAATCCTAATGCCACTGTCTTCATGTGTGATCCTGAGATGAACATTCAAACAAGACTTGATTCTTATGATGTCTCTGCTAGTACACCAAATTAGTCAGAATCACAACCAGATGGCTATCTCTACATTGAGAAACCAACCATAGACTTAGTACCACACCCCCCCAAAGGTATTCTACGTAGAACAATGCATAATCCTAACACGCGAGCTGCTCATAACAACAATGTTCTTGAGGACCTAGCTCAAGTACCATGTGCCATGTCGGCCTTGGAGGTATTGTAATGTCGTTCTGCGCTAAGAAAGGAACTATTGTCTACCATTTGTGTTGTTGATCCATCCAATGAGACTTTGATCACATCAAACATAGACTATTCAATATGTAGGATCCTTCCCGAAGTTTCTTTTCAGATTAAAGTAACGACTCATGGTAACAACATCTATCTAACCATAGTAGATGAAGGGACCTCAGCTTGTATAATGTCATTTCCATGTTGGCAAGCATTTGGATCACCCCTATCTGTCGTAGAAGTTCCATACCAAGCTACTCAAATAGCTTCGGCAGATTCGAATCAAAATCTTCCCTTGATGGAGGAATATGATTCGGTTACCTGGCCCATTTGGGTTGTGACATCTCCCAGCTCACATGACTTCTTGGATTACATTTTATCATCAAATGAAGATATCCCTGAAGTTGTAAACATTTGGTTGTACCCACCTAAGATCATATTTTGTGGGGCCTTTGTGGGGCCATTGGGAGCATACTTGATATAAATCTACCCAAGTATAGGAGCATGATCTGCATGTTCCTCGATCTTATCTGGTATATTTGGAAACTTACATATAGGTTTAGGCCATCCCTTTGTGAAGATGCATTTGAACCGTTTGCAACCCAAACTTACCATAGGGTCGAACCTGTTGGAAATTGGTGGGTCAGCCCTTCATATCTGTATTTTCCACCATTCCTACAACAGAGCCTACCGAACATGGGACACCCTAGTCAGCACCCCATTTCCATCTTGGTGCCCATGCTGCATTATTCTCATAGGCCCGGGAGCCCTATTAGTCCCATCATGACTTGGAGTTTGAGACCACATATTTCTCTTTCATACATTTCTGACCATATCCCAATGGGATCCCAATTTTTTGTCATTTTACATAAGCTTACGGTAAAATATCCACTTGAACATCCATGCAAACTGCTTCGTTGCTTATTGCTTATGTTGCTTATTTGCCTGTATAGTCACTTTCTATTACAAGATGCCTATAAACCATTGCTTATGGATATTTGACCCATACCCATGGAGGAAACATCTGTAAGAGTGTACATAACTAGCTCAGCCCTTGTTTGCAATACGGATCTTTTCCTTGGCCTGACCCATGCCCTTGAAATTTAGGCGCATGCCCTAGAGACACTCGTTTCCTCTAATGTATCATAGCGTGCTTTATTATTTTTTCAAGCTAATAAATGAAAAAGGTTTTAAAAAAATTGGAAAACACAAAAATCCAAAAAGGGAGAGATTTGAATCACTTCATATTATAAACTGTGAAGAAAATGGCAACATTCAGTCCTTGTCTCCCTTGAACACAACACATAATATTGTATCCGCGGTCAGTACACCATCTGCATTTGCATTAGGAAACTGTACCAGTATTTTGAACAGATCTCCACTGATGGGTTATCCTTCCCGTCACCAATGGAGCTTTCATTAATGCATCTGGCATTAGCGGATTTCATTAAGGTCGGTTACTCAAAGTCCTATGTTGCCAAGTGTCCATTTTGTTTCATGTTATGTGTTCAAGGGAAGTCCAAACTGATTCGGCCATTCCTCAAATATTCCTGACTAATCATGTCGGCCTTCCTTGTGTCAATATACAGTGTTGGATCTCACAGTTCTACCAAATTATATCATACTATTGATCTTTGTTTTGTATCGGTTGATGTGGGATGCATCAATGCCCTCCTTTAGATGGATCTATTCCTATTGACATCAAATCATCATCTAGGACATGGATCTAGAAGCCCGAGAGTACCTTGGATCTTGCAGTCATTAGTGGTAGGTTTCCTCGCAAATGATAGTGGGTATACATCAATGACCCCTGATTGTTTGATTCTACAAGTGTTCGACTTCAGAACATCTATTCACACTTGTTAGTTTGTACTCAGTACCTTAGAGTCCATCATCATTATCGGTGGGTCTCTTCGCATCTGTTAACAGTATACATCAATGGCCGGTAATCAGATGGTGTTTTATTATGCTTGACATCAGATCACTTATTCGCATGATATAAACTCGTACTATCGTCAGTTTGTATTGAAGACCTTGGGAAAAATAGTGGTATCACTCATCGATGCACTACCCGAGCTGTGCAAGATTAGACTGCCATGTCAGAAGTTCAATAAAGACTTTGTTCTCACACTCATCAAAGTGCAGGTTTACATTTCAGAAAAAAAAATTCTTTTGACATGGATCCACTTTGTATTGTTCGTGGCCATGCTTGTTTACTGCTGAGCATGGGTATGCCCGCCTCAGGAAGATATTATATATTTGAGAAATTGCTATGTTTTGCAGGTGTGATCCGCAATCCTGTGCCCATGAGTTTTCCTTCCCTTATCCTTGCTTTGAACGATAAAGAGTATCAGTACAAAGAGTATCAGTATAAAGAGTATCAGTATACCGAGTATAAATTTCAGTAATGTATTTCGTCCCTTAGCTTTGCTTTGGACCTCACACATTAGGGGGCATCTGTTAACAATCAAATTGACACCCTTAACTAAGTGAAGGAGCAACATATGTTTACCATGCACCCGCGACAGGAAGTCATGACACAAGTTTAATCAGAGACGAATCCTCTCTGAGAAATGAATTAAAATGCATTAATTGTGCTTAAAACATTCTAAGTGGTGCAAAAAGCCTAAAAACTATTGAAAAGTGGGTTTTCAGTTGAAAATGATCTAAAATCATGAAAATATATTATCCCACACTCAAAAGAGAAACCTAAAGCTCATTTACCAATGCTATATAAGAAAGGCATGGGAGGCATGGTAAAGGAGATCAAAAAAGCAAAGGCATGCTGAGGAGATTCTAAAGGAAGCATAAGAGCTCCAATTCTTCAAAAGCAAGGATGAAGGAAGGAGAATTTATGGCAAGGGAGGAAGGATTCACACCAGGATTCCTGGTAATCATGTATCTTCTCCATTGTTTTAGCATGAATTGATTCAAGTTTCTGCCATTTAAGAGTTTTTTTATGCTTATCATGCATGGTTTTAATTCCTAAATGATTTTAGATCTTAATGAGTTTTAATGAACGAATCTAGATCTTTAGAACTTGTGATAATATTTTCATGTTGCTCACGTAGCAACTCACCATTCCTTAGGAAGATAGTTAAACTAGTGTAGACACAACCCTGCACTAAATGTTGTTATCAATTAAACTAATCAAATGTAACATACCTGACCCTGAAACCAAGGCCAGGGAGACCAAGATGACCAGGGGTAGGCTGGATCAAGGTAAATGCATAGCGGAATAAGGTTATTTAAGGCAAGTCCATCATGCCAACCATCCAATTAAATAAAACAATCATCCTTTTTAAGGACAATGCAAACTTGCAATACATATCATTTTCCATGTGCACATGCTAAGCAAGGTAAATACAGGCATGAATGTAATCAAATCTGAGCAAGTTATTAATATGTAAAATTACATCAATTAATCAGATCTACCACAATCATATAACCAATATCAAATTCGGATCTGCAAACTAACTTAGTCAATACAAATTAAAAGATCTACAGGTTGCCATATTCCACCACATTGACAAGCTAGAAATTAGATATCCAGACTACCATCTACAACAATATTAACATAGATAAAAATAGATATGAGGGATACCATCTACATCCCTATAGATGATAATAACATAAGGTCTCATGGATTTCACCTACATCCTTACAAACTATAAGCAAAATCTGGATCTAAGAGCCCATGTACATCAAAGTACTACAAATAAGCACATAATGAAATAATCATCATAGACTACCAATCATAGCCATATCAACATGAAAAAATTCAAGTATGAAAAATATCATCTACAACCATATAAAATCATATGTCAATGTTGTCACCTACATCCATATTGATCATAAGCAAATCATATCCATAAGCACATATAATTCCAAGGATGCAGTAAATACACATATAATAAAATACTTATCTTATTAAGGGGCAACTAGCTTAAACTGGAAAAATTTCCACCCAACCATAGACACATTCAAGTCAATTCATACTTGCACAAGACACCCCCGAGCCGAGGCCATGGATCCATATGCAGAGGTACTCGCATTCAATGAACATGGTGTGTTCTTTCTCAACACTGCCACACAAAAATGACTATATCTCAGCCATACGAAAAGATTTTTCAATGAAACAAAAGGTATTCCTTAATAGAAACATTGCTCCAGACGCAATGGAATAGGTATCACAACCCAAAAATTCTCAGAAACTTATGAACCAGAAGAAGTGGTTGTGCCCTTCTCAAGAAACCTACCACACAAAAATGACCAAATCTTAGTCATACGGAAACCATTTTCAGTGAAATAAAAGGTGTTCCTTACTGGAAAAATTGCTTTGGATGCAATTTAATAGGACTCACAACCTAGAAATCCTCAAAAATGGTCGAACCAAACCATATGGTTACGCCCTTTACACACTGTGAAAAACCACAACTACACCTTTCTCCATCTAAACTTTCCCTTCCAACTACACTACCTAGTGCAATGGAATTCCCTTTACCACATAGGTCCCTCAAGACAACACCATCCACCATCGGGATTCACGTGTAGATATTCAAAAAGGTACAAGCAATGGGACAAGGACTCATGTTGTGTTTTGCATAGTCAATCTCCAATCCCCATTACAGGGTCTTTGTACCTCATTACAAGGCCTTCAATATTCATTGCCTGGTAGTTTTGACTATCTATGCTCACCAAGACCCTTCAAATATCACCACCCTCACCCAAGACTTCAATCTCTATCCATACAATGTTTCTCCTCCACGAGAGCATGCACCTTCAGTCCAATAGCCAAGAGAGATCCCATTCAAATTCATATAGAGAAATTCGAATCCACTGCAAGATTCTAACTCCAACTCATTATGGAGGTTACCCAAACCAAAAGAGGTTAAATCCAACCCAAATAGTCCAACTATAATTAGTGAGAGGAGGTTACAAAACATGAGGGGAGTTACATAAATTTTGATGTGTCAAGGCCAAAAATAGCCAATGAGGGTGCACTTGTGCAAGTGGGGGTTACAAAACCAAGTGTGACCTCCAAAAAGGAGTTTCAAAACCACCAAAGGGGCACATTTAACAAGTGGAATCCATCCAAGCACAAAGGAAGGCCCAATAAATCATGTATTAGGCTCAATAATACCAACATAGGCTAAAATAACAAAAATAGGAACCAAAGAGTATTGTTAGGGAGAGACACAACTCTTAGTCCCCAACCCCCTCACATGTGGAATCCATGGCCCCCCAACCACATTAGTTGTCCAGGTTGAGCTAGTTATTTAATTAAAAATAATAATAATAATGTCCATAGTCCATAGTCTAGGAACCTAGTGCCACATTTTAACACAAATAATAATCACAACATATGTCCAAGGGAAAAGGAAGAAACTAAGGACAAAGAAGAAACAACGATAGAATATCTCGAGGGTATAGAGGAGGAGGAAGAGATAGTAGTGGTGAAATCAAAGGATGTTGTGGTTCCTCTAGCATCTCCCCTAGTTGTTCATCCATCAATCACATATGGTTCCCCATATTTCACTAAAATTCTAAAGAAAGGTTCTCACCCCTCTCCTTCACTCATAAGGGGTAGAAAATCCAACTAAAAACAAAGAGATAAAGACTCAACAACAATTTGTTTCTTAGGTTATCAGTTCTTTGGACTCTACCCTTTTTAAAGGGAAAAGAGTGTTAAGTTTAAACTAATTTGACTAGCAAGATCACTGAAAGAAACATAATCACAAGATAGACAGAGATTTTACCCTGGGAAACCCTCATGGGGTAGAAAACCCAACAAAGCTTTCCTCAATAAGATGATCAACCAAAATACAAGATGTTCTCCAAGACTATAACTCCTTCTCTACCTCCTATGCAGACCTCTCAAACACAAGTGCACTACTTTCCGAGCTATGCAAGTATGAGATAAGTGAGGAGCATTCTCCTCTACTTATACTAGTTTCTCGACTGACTATTTCCCTTATGGGGCTGACCTGTCCCAATGAAGTCTAATAACCCCTAATTAAATAACTCAGGGCCGACCCCCACATGGTGGATCTAATAACCCTGGTTACCACAATTCATCGGAGGAATAAACATCTCTGGATACACAATAGGATCACCTCGGAGGTATGAAACATCTCCGGAATAATAAAGTACAAATATAATATTCTTAGAAGTTACATATTCAACACTCACCCTTAACGAGAAGGATATTATAACAACATCTACAAGAGCAAGGAGTCATCGACTACATCATACATGATACATCTATAAATCATCGGAAGCTTTCTTCAATACAACATCATCAGTAACTCAACCAGTTACTAGAACATCTTCAATACTGGAACATCATCATCTAGATCCTTATGATCATCAGCATCGTCATCACACGATCATCAATATCGTCATCACACAATTAACATCGTCATCACACGATCATCAACATCATCATCACACGATCATCAGTATCGTCATCACACGATCATCAGCATTGTCATCACACGATCATCAGTATCGTCATCACACATTCATCAGCATCGTCATCACATGATCATCAGTATCGTCATCACGCGATCATCAGCATCGTCATCAAATGATCATCAACATCATCATCACATGATCATCAGCATCGTCATCACAGCATACCCTGCAACACATGATCCTTCCTTTCGGAATTACAAGATCAATCTCGTCACAATCATGTTTAAGACTATCCTTCCTTTCGGAATTACTGGATTTACTGTCTAAGGATGATTAATCCAAATTCAATCATATTTAAGACTATCCTTCCTTTAGGAATTACTGGATTTACTGTCTAAGGATGATTAATCCAATCTCAATCTCATTTAAGACTGTCCTTCCTTTCGGAATTACTGGATTTACTGTCTAAGGATGATTAATCCAATCTCAATCTCATTTAATACTATCCTTCCTTTCGGAATTACTGGATTTACTGTCTAAGGATGATTAGTCCAATCTCAATCTCATTTAAGACTATCCTTCCTTTCGGAATTACTGGATTTATTGTCTAAGGATGATTAGTCCAATCTCAATCTCATTTAAGACTATCCTTCCTTTCGGAATTACTAGATTTACTGTCTAAGGATGATTAGTCCAATCTCATACATTTTGAACCAAGCACTCAGGGACGATGTAGTCCTATCACGTCCACTAGGGACCACTTTTCGAAGGCATATGTCTACGGATTTCTTCAAGGGACCAAAGTCCGGGGACGATACAATCCCCACCTGTCCACTAAGGACTTCATTCTCGGAGACACATGTCTACGAATCAATTCAAGGGACCAAAGTCCGGGGATGATACAATCCCCACCTGTATCCTCATCAATACAGATATCGTTAGTACATCACTAGTACAAGTACATACCAGCATCCTTATTAATACAAGTATCCTCATCAATACAAGTATCCTCATCAATATGTATCCTCATCAATATATATATATATATATATATATATATATATATATCATCAAAACATCAATACAAGTATCCTCATCAATACATGTATATATATATATATGTCATCAATACAAGTATCCTCATCAATATATATATATATATATATATATATCATCAAAACATCAATATAAGTATCCTCATCAATACATGTCAGAAATATAAGTGATTAAGTATATATCTAAGAAGTATAAATATCCTAAGCATACTAATATAGGTATCCTCATCATCGACCTTACTGTCGATGTGGGAAGTCTTATCATTCGTGTCTACATCACTCCCCCTTTCAAGGAGGGTCCTTTTGGACTACACCAAGCTTGTCTCGGAAATACTCAAATTTTACTCGAGACAGAGGTTTGGTCAATATATCAACAATTTGTTCATCAGTGCTCACATACTCAAGCTTAATAGCTCCTTTCTGCACCATATCCCGTATATAGAAATATCGGATCTCTATGTGTTTTGACTTATCATGGAACACTGGATTTTCTGTCATCTTAATACAGCTCTGGTTGTCACACATGATCACAGTGGGATCCATCTCTAAGTCAAACAATCCTGATAATAGTTTCCAAAGCCATACTGCTTCACAACTGGTAGAGCAAGCAGCTATATATTCTGCTTCGGCAGTACTGAGAGCCACACTAGATTGTTTCTTGCTGAACCATGAGATCATGGCCGATCCAAGACCATAACATCCACCTGCTGTACTTTTCCTATCTGACACACTTCCTTTCCAATCAGAATCTGAGTAGCCATGTAATCTGAGTTCATGATTTCCTAGATAGTATAGACCAAAATCTAATGTACCCTTTAAGTACCTCATTACATGCTTTGCAGCTATTAAGTGAACTTTTCTAGGTTCCACTAGATACTGACTCAAGGTATTTACAGCAAAGCATATGTCTGGTCTGGTATTTGTCAAATACATTAATGACCCAATAATTTGTATGTATAGAGTCACATCTACTAACTCTGATTAGTCATCAACTAATAACTTTAAGTTAGAGTCCATGGGAGTGGCCATAGCTTTACACTCCAACATATCGAATCTTTTCAAAATTTCCACAGCATACTTACCTTGATTTAGAAAGATTCCTTTTGGGTCTTGCCATACTTCTAGACCTAAGAAGTAGTGCATTAATCCGAGATCTTTCATCTCAAATTCTAAAGAGAGCTTCTTCTTGCACTCGATGATTTGTTTCTCATTTCCAGTCAGAAATAGATCATCTACATACAATAGTAATATAACAGTTTCATCATCCATAACTTTGAGATAAAGATTAGGATCAGCTTTACTCTTGATAAAGCCCATGATTGTTAAGAAACTGTCAATCCTTCTGTACCAAGCTCTAGGAGCTTGCTTCAATCCATACAAAGCCTTTTCAGCTTGCATACATGTGTTCTTCCATCTTTAACCTCAAATCATTGTCGTTGTTCTATGTACACTTCTTCTTCAATCACACCATTAAGGAAGGCTATCTTAACATCCATTTGGTGTAATTTCCATTTCATCATAGATGCAAGTGCCATGATAGTTCTAATAGAAGTGTACCTAGCATCTGGTGCAAATGTTTCTTCATAGTCAATTCCCTCTTTCTGAGAGAATCCTATGGCTACAAATCTCGCCTTATATTTTTCAATGCTACCATCTGCAGCATGTTTTATCTTGAATATCCATTTGGAAGATACCACACTTTTATCTTTTGGTTTGGGAACTATATCCCAAACATCATTTTTCATTATTGATTGGTATTCTTATGTCATTGCTTCTACCCACTCTTTCTTCTGAACTGCTTCTTCATAGCTAGTAGGTTGTTGATCCACAAGGTCACACATCAAAGCCACATAGTTGGATACTAGCTTTGGTTTCTTTCTTTCTCTAGTTGAGCCTTCAGGAGCTCCATATTTTTCAACTCCTTGAATAATGTCTCTAGCCCATGCGGCCCTTCTTTTCTTAGATAAGTTTGAAATAGGGGGTTCTTGAGGTTCTAACATGTCATGATCTTCAGGTGTATCATCTTCAGGAATGGGCACAGCCTCTATGATTCTAGGAGATGTATCTTCTTCATAGATTTCTTCAAGTTGGCACTTCCTAGATTTCTTGAGAGCTGCTTCTTCATCAAATGTCACATCTCTACTTATTTCCATATGATGAAAACATAGGATATAAATTCTGAAAGCTTTGGATGATTCACAATATCCAACAAATATTCCCCTCTTACCAGAGGGATCCAACTTGGTTCTCTTTTCTTTTGGGATGTGAATGTACACTGGACATCCAAATATTTTGAGATGACTTACCTCAGACTTCTTTCCTGAGAACACTTCTTCTGGAGTCTTGAATTCAAGAGCACTATGGGATAGTCTATTTTGTACATAGACTGTTTCCCTAGCTGCTTCATCCCATATATACATGGGTAGATCTTGGTCATGAATCATGGTCTTTACAGCTTCCATGATGGTTATATTCTTTCTTTCAGCAACACCATTTTGTTGAGGATTGTAGTGAGTGGTTAGCTCCCTCTTGATTCTAGCTTCCTTACAGAAATCTTCAAAGTCTTTTGAAGTATATTCTCCACCATTATCTGTCCTAAGTATTTTAATATTCTTTTCTGAAAGGTTTTATATCAAGGCTTTGAACTCCTTGAATTTTCCAAAGACTTCATTCTTCCCTTTTAGAAAGTAAATCCAAGTCTTTCTGGAGTAGTCATCAATAAATGTAAGGTAGTATTCATATCCACTCAAGGATGTGGAGGGCATTGGTCCACATACATCTGAATGAATTAATTCTAGAGTATTCTTGGTCTTTGTTTCACTCTTTGGAAAAGGGTTCTTGATATTTTTTCCTTTGGCACACCCCTTGCATGTGCCATCATGATCAATCTTCAAATCTGGTAATCCTATGACAACTTTACTCACATGAGGTAGTGCTTTGTAGTTAATATGAGCAAGCCTTCTATGCCATAGTTCATTAAGACTAGTGGCTTCATGAACAAGGGCAGCTTCTGGATGTCCTCTAAGTTTGTATAGACCTCCTTCCTCTTCACCAATAACAATTGCATCCTTGATTGATTTTCCTTTGGGCCACATGAGTACTTGTCCATCTATGAATGCAACCCCGTAACCTTTCTTATCTAGAGCTGAGATAGAGAGTAAGTTCTTCTTCAATCCTGGGACATATAATATCTCTTTCATTTTCAATGATGTTCCAGAATCAAGCTTGTAACTTGCTTCACCAATTCCCTTGATGGGATATTGATAGTCATCTCCTAATGACACCTTTTTTGGAGAGGTCTTCTCTTCCAACTTTGAAAGAGTTTTCTTTTGTCCAGTCATGTGCTTTGAAGCAGCACTATCAATAAGCCATGTATCTTCTACAGGTGTTATAGATCCTGAGAGTGCAGAGAATAGGACATACTCTTCTACATCTTCTTCTTCATTCCTTCTAGATCTTTTCTTGGGGAGGGGCCTTTATTCTTCTTCTTCATCTCTTTTGGATCTCTTCCTATGAGGCCTTACTTCCTCTTCTTCTTCTTCTTCACTTTCATCTTCTGCAAGATGTGATGTCTTTTATAGTGAAGATTTTTCTTCTTCTTTAAGGGACAAAATCTAGCAATGTGACCTTCTTTATGACAAATGAAACATTGGAAAGAGGAGAATTTTCTTCTTCCTTTCTTCTGAAATCTTTGTGGAGATTGAGACTCCTTTTGATTATCCTTCTTGAAGTAAGATTGATTTTTCCTTCTCTTAGTGTGTGTAGCCAAGGCTTGGTCATCTTCTTTGAGTAGAGCTTCTCTGTTAGAAACCCTAGCTTCTTCTTGGATACAATCTTCCCATACCACATCAAAATTCATGCTCTCTTTTCTAGCACACATGGTTTGGATGAATGACTCCCATGGTATAGTGGGACCATTTAGAGCAGTCATGACTAGTTCATCTTCATCAAGGGTATCTCCAATAGCATCTAGTTGTTCTTTGAGCTGGGAGATCCTTGAGAAATAATCTTGAATAGATTCTCCTTTGTTCATCTTTGCGCTCTTCAATTGAGTTCTCAGATTCATATTTCTATTGATGTTCCTTCCCTCATACATTTTGGAGAGGGCATCATACATTTCCTTTAGAGTCTTCTTGGATGCCACTTGGGGAATCAAGTGGTCTTTAATAGAATCAGCAATGATTCTCTTTGCCCTAATTAAATCCTTCCTATACTTTTCTTTGGCTTCAGCTTCAGCGGGTTCTACAACTTCATCCTTGATATATTGAGCAAGGTCATTCTCTTCAAGAATGAAACCAATTCTGTATTTCCATGCTCAAAAATTCTCTATACCTTCTAGCTTGTCTTCAAGCTTAGTGCTTGGAGCCATCTTCTCTTGGGGGAGTCCAAGAGATAAGAGATAGAGTAGCACTTACCAAGGGATGTGCTTGATTGACTTGGGAACACTGGTGTGTTCTGTTTCTGGAAACTTTAACTTTTCACTTTCTAGATCTACAACAGAATTTTTGG
The DNA here is from genome assembly GCA_027924585.1 of Larix kaempferi. Lineage (NCBI taxonomy): Eukaryota > Viridiplantae > Streptophyta > Pinopsida > Pinales > Pinaceae > Larix > Larix kaempferi. Next base: position 19,226,344 of record BSBM01000445.1, on the reverse strand, counting down.
TTTATCGCACTTTTGGTCAAACTAGGGTTTGACTTTCCCGGATTTCTACCCAACCAAAAACCTCAATCTAGGGATCAAAAGATTGATTTTGAGAAGGCCTATTCAGCCATGCAACCAGAATCCAAAAATACTAACTTTTGCAGAAACCCTAATTTTTTTGGGAGAGAGAGAGAAAGATAATTTCACCTTGTGAAAGATGTTCTATTCAGGCTAGCTCTGATACCATGTTAAGTTTAAACTAGTTTGACTAGCAAGATCACTGAAAGAAACATAATCACAAGATAGACGGAGATTTTACCCTAGGAAACCCTCATGGGGTAGAAAACCCAGCAAAGCTTTCCTCAATAAGATGATCAACCAAAATACAAGATGTGCTCCAAGACTATAGCTCCTTCTCTACCTCCTATGCAGACCTCTCAAACACAAGTGCGCTACTTTTTGAGCTATGCAAGTATGAGATATGTGAGGAGCATTCTCCTCTACTTATACTAGTTTCTCGACTAACTATTTCCCTTATGGGGCCAACCTATCCCATTGAAGTCTAATAACCCCTAATTAAATAACTCAGGACCGACCCCCACATGGTGGATCTAATAACCCTAGTTACCACAATTCATCGAAGGAATAAACATCTCTGGATACACAATAGGATCACCTCGGAGGTATGAAACATCTCCGAAATAATAAAGTACAAATATAATATTCTTAGAAGTTACAATATTCAACAAAGAGTCCCTATATAAAGAAAAGTATGTATTATTATTGTATTCTTTTATGCAATCAATTTGTAAGGATCTACGCATGTATAGAAGAAAAAGTACCAAAGAACAATTGTAGGAATCTTCGTTGGATGTTCATCCCTTACTTGGATGGGAAAAAACACGATTTACAATTTGGGTTCATATCCCAATATTTTTTTTACTTTCAAGCTACTAACATCATCACAGTGTTAGGGGTGGCAGTCACGAGGGGGGTGATATTTGACCCCGGAGGAATTCAGAAGCAATCCTATTCATGGTGTTTCATGGTGTTTGGGTGAGGCTTATAACAATCAAGTGAAATCTTTAGCTCTTTGGAAAGGCCTCATGCAAGCGAGTCAAAGTAATATCACTGCATCTGATTGTTGTGGGGGTTCAAAGGTTGTCATCCAATATATATACCTTAAGCAATTTCCAATCGAAGGACCCTTTATATCAAATAATGAAGAGAATTTTGAGTTTTGCTGAAGAATTTGAAGAGCCGATGCATTGTGGAAAATAGGTGGCAATATTTGTCCTTAATCGAGTCCTCCCAAATCCCGTCGAGTTAACATTTCACTTTATCGACGGAATGGTGGAGCGTGTGATCTGGTTTGCACATCACTATGCATGTGTACTTCATTGCAAAAGACTGAAGCAATTAGTAAGGCTCACGAATTATCAGGACGGATTGATAATGGAAGATTGTAATTTATGTACTGTTGATCCCATCTTTAATTCTACTTCCTCTCATCATAATCGTCGTCGTTTTCTGAGCTTGATAATGAAGGAATGAATTTTATGCCTTTGTCTGAATGTGGGGCACTTATCTCTTCTCTAGTCGAATGGTTTCCTTCTCTAACCGGGCATCGTAGAAATTTAGTTATCATCCCCTTCAGTAAAAATGGAGAATCAAGGTGGTGATGGTAGGATTGATAGTGACCAGGATATCAATAGAAATGTCATGCGTCTGGAGAACCAACTTAGAGTTATCAGAGCAGACATTGGCAGGAAAAATGCCATCACTCAGTTTCAAATTAGAATGCAAGTTGTTCAAATGGTTCAACTCAGGATCAAATTAGTTATGGCGGAGATTGAGGCTGAGCATTCCCAAGGCAAAATTCAAAATTGTGAGGAAGAAATAAGATCCATTAAAGAAAAATTTGTAGTTGATGAAAAGGAGAATAGAGAATTAAAGTGCTTACTTCAGCAGTAGTGTGTGCAGGGTTTCGAAGAGGAAGGAAATTCTAAAAATGTTGTTAACAAAGGGAATAGTAATAGCTCCTTGAAGACCAGAGGCAATGATACTTTTAAAAGTGGCCCCCGAGATGTTCAAAGGATGAAGAATAGTGAGAATGCTAAAAAAACTGGGATACTGAAGTCCACAATGAGAATCCTCATCAAATAATGGAATCGGGCCTATAATGGCCAGGATCTTTTCTTCAGTTTTGAAATTTTGTAAATGCCATACAAATGTATTTTCCTGTCAAACATTTTTTGTAGGATTTATTCTAGTAAGAAAGAATTGTCCTTATGTTGTAGAAATGAAGAGGCTATGTATTTAGAAGTTTTTTATTATGAGGATTGTAAATATCAAAAGACAGTATGTAGTTTCTATCTTTAGACATAAGATGTAATTCAAAGATGTACGGTTCGACCACAAGCTCTTTTGGATATAAATATACAAACCATCTCTGTAAAAAAAATATGGTCACGGTGTTTTTAATACAACTCTATAATCATTTATGTTAATGTAAAACTTATATATACTATTAATATTAAAAGCCATGTATATCATATTATTGGAAGAAAAAAATAAAGAATTAAATATTATAAATAAATATAAAATTAATAAGTAAAAGTAAAGACAGTTAAATATTATGAAATACAAAACAAACTTAACCATGTAATAAAATTAACATAATGATTACACTAAGTACTTTACGATAGTATAATTTGAAGTTGATATTGAAATTTGAAGTTGGAATACAAGCTAGTAATGCATTAAAAACTTATTATTTTGAATTAGAAAAAGTTATTATCTTGAATTTAGAAATTTATACATTAAAATTAAATTGTTCATATTGAATTATTAGCACCTACCATGCAAGGAATATAGTTTGCTACTATTAGTCGAATTACTTTGACTTTTTATCTTTTAAACAAAAAACAATTGTTTTTCGAAATTTATATTATTTTAATTATTAATTTTAAATATTTGAAAATGAATAAAAAAATTCTGAATTTTTAAAATTGGACGTTGCTCTCTTTTCATTGGTCAATGAGCTTGATTTGATTAAATACCCCAATTGGACGTGACATTTGTTTAAAAATAATAATAATAAAATAAAATTAAGTTTAAAATTGCACATCTTGCCACATTTTCTTTATAATAACTATACCATTTATTTTCTGACAATTGCAAAGAGGGAGGGAAATGATCAAGATTTCTAGAGGATCTATACAATGCATATGATCAATATCTCCAATGATCTCTATAGTGAAAACTAATTGGATGCGGGATCTGTGCAATTCACAAATTAATTGAATGGAGGATTTGTACAATGCACAAGATGTGTACAACTCTATCATTTTCAACTAACCTCCTTTTGTCAATTGTATTCTTCAAATCCTGCAATTGTGGGTTATTCGAAAGCATGGTAAGATGGATAAATCCAAAGTGAGTTTGCTTCAGTTCTTAAAAGTAATGATTTATTGATCACAATTTACATAATTAATGCTTTACGGATCACAATTTACAAGCTCTTACATGCTTTTTTCTTTGTCTTTTAATTAAACTTTATAAGATCTTACATGCTTCCTTGACTATAGATTCAATAGTAATAGCGCTCCACAAACATTTATATTTAGTAATAAGAGTGTTCGACAAACCTTGAGAAAATGTGTGAATTCAAGTATTCCACCAACTCTGAATCAATTAGTCTTAGTAGTACAGTTTAAATCTCCACCCCTCCTAGTCTTCAATCCAACATAGTATGGAAACTACATCATAGTTCCATACCACAAAGAAGGCTTTTCAACTTTGATGGAAAATGATATAATAACCAGGATTTGAACCATGCAAAGTTAGAGCATATACTAAATGACCTATTTCTTATAAGGAACCTTTTCAATGAAGAGAGTGGGTGCTTGTTAAGGTTATTTTTCTATAAAGAGCATTGTTAACACCTAAATTTTGTCCACTTACCTTGTCATTATCCCAATCACACATATACATCATTATCACATTTCATTTCCACTATTTAGACCTTGATAAAACCAAAAATTCAAAGTCATACTCCAAAAGGGCTATTTTACAAATTAAAATTGCTCAATTATCTCGAAATAAATGAGCAACCTTGCCCTTACTTGTTTTTTTGGATGTTTTTCCTTTTTATCCTCAACAAAAAGTAAAAACTTGGCACAACCCTTGTGATAGCCCAATTTGGAAAAAGGATAAAAAACGTGAAAGGCACAAAGGAAAAGCTAAAAGGAAAAAATCAAGGAAAAAAATCAAAAATCAAAGCTTGATCCTCATCCTAGGGCTATATATTGTGCCTATAAATGAACCCGCTCAAGGTCCCTCATTCAATACCAATTTTCCATTCATTTCTCAAGCCATTACTCTGCACAAATATCCTAGAGATCCGAACTCCCTCCTTTTTTCCTTTCTCACCTTGTTGTAGATCGCATACGTGACGTGTGGCCGAAGAACCATGGACTGCTAGGAGACCAAGTGGACCCTTCCTCGGACAGTAGCATGGGCCTCTTCTACTGCAACTCAGAGGTGATATTTGTTCTATGTAAAATCCATTTGTATCAATGAAAAAAAAATCTTTATTTTTTAATGATGCTTTATGGATCTGTTTGTTGAATGAAGAATGCATAATTAGTTTAGATTTGTTTTCAGTATCTCTTAATTCAATTATATTTGCATGTTAGATTAGATATTTCAATTCATGTTTTCTTTGCTTTTATATTTTACCTTGAAACTCTATTATGATTAACACAACTCCTAGTAGGTGCATTTTTGCATGTGCTGGTGTGAAAACACCAGCAACAGTTTTTGGCGACTTCGTTGGGGACCCTTCTCTAGTTGTACTCATCCATCCTCTCTGGCCATGCTTTGAGTTTTATTTATCTCCGTTGGACCTATTATCTCTCTATTTACTATTGTCTGAGTTGTTAGAATTGAGAAACCGGCCTAAATTTACCCTTGTTGATCAAGTCGAGCCTTCATATACTGTGCTTGAGTTTTTCTATGTCGGGTCACACCTCTCTGGCCATTTTGAGCGACCTAAGTCACACTTTTTCCTTCGAAAAGTGTGGTCTGATTCAAAAACCATCTTTTCCAATAGGTCACACTTGTTTGGCAATTTAGTGCAACCTAGATCGCACCTTTCTCCTTGAAAAGTGCAACCCAACCCCAAAACTCACTTTTTATGCACGGGTCATGCTCGTTTCCCTATTTTGAGTGACCTGGATGGAACTTCCCCCATGATAAGAGTGACCTGCACTGCGTTTTCTGTTGAAATATTGTAACTTCTAAGAATATTATATTTGTACTTTATTACTCCGGATATGTTTCATTCCTCCAATGGGACTTTGTCATGTATTCGGAGATGTTTATTCCTCCATGGGAACTTGGGTTATTAGACTTCCCTAATGGGGGTCGGCCCTGTATGTGTTATGTGGGTTAAAGGTTTATTAGACGACCCTTGTGGGGTCGGCCCTGTCACATTATGTAAAGTGGTTAAGTTGGGGCCGACCTAGCTTATGTAAAAGACAAGTCAGAGTTGTGTATAAATAGAGGAGGTGTGTTCCTCATTTACACACATTGCACTCACTTGTGAATAGAGAATAAGTGAGAGAGAAATATGCTATGGAGGAGAAGGAGCTCATGGTTGTGGATTACATCTTTGTATTTTCTGCTCATCTATATTGAGGAAGCTTTGCTGGGTTTTCTACCCCATGAGGGTTTCCCAGGATAAATCTGTGTCTCGTGTATTTATGCTGTGCTTGTTGTTCTTTCAGTGATCCTGTATATGCTATTATTGTAAAATGGAATCTAATGCTGATATTTTATGTATTATCATATTAAATCTTAACATGGTATCAGAGCTAGCCTGAAGGAATGCAATGTATGGCACTTACGACACTTACTTCACTTGCGACAATTTGAAGGTTAGGGTTTTGTATAGCCAGTCATCGTGGAACTTTCGCTATAAATCCATCTTGGAAAAGGTTCAGGATATGAAACCTTTACAGGTCGTATATTACATCCCCCTATACCTTGTGTCCAAAGGAAAACCTCTAATTCATTGTACTTTGTGATTTATGATGAGTACAAGTTAGGGTTTCTGCCTCTTCTAGATCTCAGTAATAAAAATGTGACCTAGGAAAAAAGGTCACAACTTGGGCTAGGAAGCTCCAAATGAAATTGAGTAAAAAGTGACAGGTAGAGCACGGACTGTAGTTTCTCAAGTAACTTTTTCAGAGGCCTAACTTGAATTAGTGACATGTGGCATGCCGTACAAGTTCGCTCTCCTGTTTTATCCCATAAACAGGTCACATTGCGACACTAGGCATAACTCTCTCTCAGAGAATCCAATTGAGGTCAAACTTGTGGGGTTGGAAATATGACAAATCAGGCTACCACAAGAAGAAGGTTCAGACCCTTTGGATTCGTAATTTTGTAGTTACACCAGAAATAATCAGGTGCATATTTCTGTCAAAACAGATTTGGATTTGAGCACCTTAATTCTTGAATCGTCACTGCTGTGGGAAATTAGGGCTTCGGAGAAAGTTGGAATTTTTAGAGTCGGAGTCCACGAATGAATGATCCTCATAAAAATCAAAATTTAGAGACCAAGATCGAAATTTTTGATTGGTCAGAAGGGTGGGCTTGATCAAACCCTAGTTCAGGATTTTGATCGGAAAGGTGGAAAATTAGGGCTTCTGCAAAAGTTGGAATTTTTGAAGTTTGTGACCACGGCTGGAAGCTCCTCAAAAAAATCAAAGTTTAGAGCTTTGGATCGAACCTTTTGATTGGGCAGAAGGGTGGGCTTCATCAAACCCTAGTTCAAGATCCTGTCTAGAAGATCCAGAAGATTCAAAGGCAAATTTGAGGGGTCAAATTTTGGAGATTTCAAAATTGAAGTATGCGAGCTTGATCAGCTCAACAAGGCACATCTTTCCATCCATTCAGAAGTTTGAAATTCAAAGTTTGAATTTTTAGGGTTTCTCTGACAAACCCTAATCTAGCTCCAAATCCAGTTTCAGCAAATCAAAGTGGATTGGGTTAAAATCAATCCTGACAGGTATGACTTGAGGAGATACAGGTATGTGTTGAAATATGTTCATGATTAAGTTTATGTTTGTCTTCATATTATTTAGGTTAGTACAATCTTGATTAATGTTAGACTTCTCTTATTACCCTAGTAAAAGTAAGAATGCATTGGAATGATAGAATATATTTATTAATTAGGGTTATGACACTTATGATTGTACTATTGCACCTGTGGAGTTGTATGAGGATGATGTTGTCTGCTAACAAGATACAGGTACATCAAGAAATACAAATCAAGTTCTATGACCATGATGACATGAAGACAAAGACTCATCCATAATGTTTGACCATATAGAATCTCTACTTACGAGGTATGTATGACTTTGTTCTACTATGCTTAACTTATGAGATATGCAGGTTCTAGCACAAGGTCTCTAAATAATTGAAGAGAACAAAGAAGATATTGTTTAGGTATGTTAGACATAACTAAGCATGTATACTAATCTAGGTATGTTTTCGTATGTCAAGTTAGAATCCTACTTTGTGCTAGGATCTTAGTATACCCATGTATTGAATGATCACGACCATACATATTCAAGATTACTTAGAATCATAATGTTGTGATAATATTGAGCTTATACTAATGAATGTATGATTATGTATGAGATCATGATGATGACACTAGTGCACACTTAAGCATGCATAGTGTTCAAGGATGGATAGAATCTCATGACATGAAAGGGAAGTAAATACCAAGAAGAAAGCAACCTCACAAGACACAAAAAGATAAGTATTTGAATTGTTTTTTGAATTACTGAATAATCTATGATATTGCTTGTAATAGTTGTATGCATATTTGTATTCCTAGAATATATCATGGTAAGCATTCATATAACATTGAACAGTATACTACTAATATGCATATGATTGGTAAGTTGGACAAACATTCCATTGTTGCTTGTCTAGAATGAAACCTCTTTGATGACATGCTGAGAGTTGTGCACACTCTCGATAGTATGTTCTGGTAGAGATGGAAGGCATCTAGATAGCCACTGTATGCATACAGGATATGGAAAAGTGTTGTGCCAAAGTATTGGTCAAGATAGTTGCATAACTATGTAAATCATATCTGTATGCATAATAGGTTATCATGTCAACATGATTTGATGATTATGAGGTATTACTAATCATATACTTAATTTTGATTTATAGGAAATATCATGAAGAATGATGAACATTGAACAAGTGATGGATGTTCAACAAGAAGATTTACAAATCAAACATACTATAGAAGGCTCATGGCTAGAAGATTCTCTTAAAAAGAGAAAGAAGATCATGACGATATGTTTGCTCCAAATTGCTAGATAAAGACCATCTCTTAATGGTGTAATTAAAGAAGAAGTGTGAATCGAGAAAATTCCCAGGATTCAATTGAAGAAAGCTCTATACGAGTACCCAGGATCGATAGTCATTTGATGAGCTTAATGATCACCATGGGTGGTGTGGATTTCAACCTTTGCTACAAGGTTGAAGATTGTTTCTATATACAGATGGCATGGATGCAAGAAGGAACTCACCACAGAGTTCAAATGATCTTGAGGCTCATATCAGTAAACCCATCTGATGAGAGATGGCACAGATAGATATGCAGAAGATCACTCAATCACAGAGGGGGAATTGACAGTTTCTTGACAAGCTTGGGATTTACTAGAAGTAAAGTTGATCCTAACATTTACCTTAAGGTTATGGATGATACTATTATTGTATGAGGATGATCTATTTCTGACAGGGAATGAGAAACAAATCATGGAAAGCAAGAAGAAGCTAGCTACAGAGTTTGAGATGAATGATCTAGGATTGATGCATTACTTCCAAGGACTGGAAGCATGAAAAGGCTTAGAAGGAATCTTTCTCAACTAGGGAAAGTATGCTGAGAAATCTTGAAAAGATTTGATGTGTTGGAATGGCCACTCTCATGGATTCCAACTTGAAGCTGTTAGCAGATGTGTTATCACCAGAAAAGACAAAGAATTTTCTAATTGAAGCGAGATGTTCAGATGCCTGTCTCATGATAATGTTTGCGATCAATTTGGTTTTATACTAGATATTACTCACTACCTATATTCAAACAACATGCTACGGTATATTGAAAGCTATGTCCAGAAACTCAATTCAAGCAATGTTCCTTTAAAGTTTTTGGCTAACTACTTGATGATGATTGTCCAGAGGATTTCATTAAAGGTCTTATTTTGTCAATTCGTTTTCTCCTTCTTATAAAACCACTTGTTGAATATGAGAAGAGGAATCGACTTTGACTGTTGACCCAGTTCTTAGTATATGTTCACAAATGCTCTGAGTAAAACAAAATCCCTACTATGACTCGCATGTGATGGGAAAATATTATGGGAAAAAAGGATCCAATAGATGGCGCCAATGTGATGATAAACTTATTGAAGTTACCAATAAAAATACTCTACCCAAAGCCTTCAGAGGACGCAGAGGATGCAGCTGGTGAAATCGGGTTTTGGTTATATTGCAAATGTAAAGTACAAGTCTATTCAGGACTTCCACGATAATGTGTTAAAAGCTATGCATTTACACTCCTTTTCTGAGATAAATTTGGAACCAAGAACAAGCCTTTCATCAGTTCAGTCACTCGAGCTTCTGCAAACTGGAATGGAGAGTCTAAACATACAACGTCTTCATCATACATTTGCAGTTGGTGAAATCGGTACCTATTGAACCAACACAGCATCTTCAGGGTATTTATATGTCAGTAGGGTCAAGTCTATTGCTGTCACTGAAATTTCCAGCCACATCATATGCCAAATGCGTAGCTCAACCATCTCACAAAACGCCAAGGGAAGTCTTTTGGAGTGATACTTATGCAGAACGCACCAATCAAAGATGGAGACAGATGTGTATATTAAGTTTTCAATAGTCTCATACGCAGGAGGTGTCAAGAGCCTGAGTTTCAATTGAATTTGTGTATCAATGCAAATATCTACAAACTGCCAATGCCAAAGGAAACCGCCAGAACCAAAGCATTCAAGTGTCAAAAGTGTTTCAAAGTCAAATGTCCAAGCAAATATCGAAAAAGTATTGAGAGTGCCGAGTCAATCTAAATATCAAATGCATAGTATTGCTCAAACACTTGTCAACGTATTCCAATCAGTAGAAATTCATGATTGAAGAGATTTAAAGTTGGGTCAAAAGATATCCATAAAACTAGAATTTTGAAACAGAGTTCCTGCTTCTTAGTCCCAGCACATTTTTTTTGTAATCAAAGCTTATCAAAGGATGTTTATCTTCAACACCTATCAGCTATTTCTGGTTGATGTCAGCTATTGCTAGGATGTCATCTCCCACACGAAAAGCTTCAGTAAAAATTTAAGTTCAACAAGGAGATGACAGAAGATATTCAAATGCCAGCGAGAGCCAAAAAAATCGATTATTTTTATCACATATCCCAAATTCTTAGCAGCAATAAAAATGTCAATTCCATATTTTCACGAAGAATATTGATTCAGCAGTTCCAACACTTGGCAACAGAAATTTAAAAGTCAAAGATTGACCTAGCTTCTAAGGCATCCTATGTGCTTTCCATTTCAGATTCAAGTGCAGGTGGCAGAGGATTTCCAACACTTCAGAATTTGAGCATTCTCGACAACAAATCAATACTGTTAGCATTCCTATAGGTAATTTGTAAACCAATTGATGAATTGTAAGTCCAGATGTCAACAACAAATCCCAGATTATTAAAATTGTACCAGGAGTCGAAGGATCAATTGGCAGTTGAACATATTCCTTGCAAATTTTTGTGATTCAACTTAGATCTCGTTTATTTTTAGATAGACTCAATTCTCAAGAGTTGGCAACAACTGAGTTTATGTATTTTTTCTATAAAAGCTTAACATTTTTAATGTGAGGGAGACAGATTTCCAGCCGAGGGCTGAGGTAGGGGGTCAATCTGATACAGCACTGTACAGGCATGTATTTTGTTTCTCATGTTAATCTGTTGCAAGCATGATTGTTTATGAAATAAAGTATGATCTTTGAGCCTATTCTGTTTCAATTTATGAAGTGTATGCTTTTGGTATTATGTACGTGCATGGTTTAAATTTCATGCTATGATTCTTCCAAACAGTATATAACTATGCCCCCATCATGAAATAGCATATGAGCTCTTATATTCGTAGTTTTATGATCACAATCATCTTCTATCCATGTTTCGAAACCCATGTACTCCCTGTCATCTTATTCTTGAGTTGCTTGATCTCTGTCATATACTCAGCTGCCACCAGAACATCATAAAAATTATTAAGTAGATGTCTGATATCTACTATCTAAGATTTCTCTAAGCTTGACCCTAGCAGTCAGGTTCAACTTTAGGGATAACAGGATGACTCATCAGAGTTAGTGGATGTAACTCTATACATACAGAATATTGGGTCATTGATGTATCTGACGAATAACAGGCAAGATATATGCTTTGCTGTGAACACCTTGAGTCAGTATCAAGTGGAAACTAGATGTGTTCACCTAATAGTTGCAAAGCATGTGATGAAGTACCTAAAGGGTACGATAGAATTTGGTCTATGTTATCTTGGAGATCATGATTTCAGATTGTATGGCTTCACAGATGTTGATTGGGCAGGAAGTGTACATCGGGCGGATGTTATTGTCTAGGATCTGCCATGATCTCGTGGTTTAGCAGGAAGCAATATAGTATGTCTCTCAGTACAGCTGAAGCGGTATATATAATTGCTTGCCCTGCTAGTTGTGAAGCGATATGGATTCAGAAGTTGTTATCAGGATTGTTTGACTTAGAGATGGACCCCGCTGTGATCCTGTGTGACAACCAGAGTTGTATCAAGATGGTAGAGAATCCAGTGTTCCATGATAAGTCAAAGCACATAGAGATCCAATATTTTTATATGCAGGATGTGGTGCAGAAAGGAGCTATCAAGCTCGAGTATGTGAGCACTGACGAACAAGTTGCTGATGTATTGACCAAACCTCTATCTCGAGTAAAGTTTGAGACAAGCTTGGTGTCGTTTAGAAGGTCCCTCCTCGAAAGGGGGAGTGATGTGGATACTTGTATCGATGATGAGGATACTTGTGTCGATGATGAGGATACTTGTATCGATGATGTGGATACTTGTATCGATGATGTGGATACATGTATCGATGATAAGATTGCCTGCATTGACAGTGAGGATACCTATATTGGTGATACCTACAGTGAGGTTGGTGAATGGTCCTTAGACAGGGTCTAAGTTGACAAGGGGATTGTATCATCCCCGGACTTTGGTCCCATAATTGATCTGTAGACAGATGTCTCCGAGAATGTGGGGATTGTATCTTCCTTGGACTTCGGTCCCAGAATTGATCCATAGATAGATGTCTCCAAGAATGTGGGGATTGTATCATCCCCAGACTTCGGTCCCACAATTGATCCGTAGACAGATGTCTGTGAGAATGTGGGGATTGTATCTTCCCCGGACTTCGGTCCCTGAATTGATCCATAGACACATGTCTCCGAGAAGTGGTCCCTAGTGGATGAGAGGGATTGTATCATCCTCGGACTTCGGTCCCTGAATTGATCCGTAGACTCTTGTCTTCAAGAAAGATGTTGGTGAATGATGTAATGTGCGCTCCTGGAATGCTCAGTAGTGGGTGATCATTCATGAAACCTGTAATGATGTAATGTTCACTTCTGGATTAGCATGTGATCATTCACATGTTGTAAATCCTAGATTTGATCTAGGTCACATCCCAGTTGAAATAGGTCACATCCTAGTTGAAATAGTACTAGCTCTACGGTTGACTGAAATGATGTAATGTTCACTCCTGGACTGCTTAGTGTAGCAGCAGGTGATCATTCGCAGGTCCTGTAATGATGTAATGTTCGCTCCTGGACTGCAACAGGTGATCATTCATAGGTGATAAAATCCTAGATTTAATCTAGGTCACATCTAGTATGAAAAAGGACTGGCACTGTGGTCGAGATTGCATCATCCCTGAACGCTTGGTTCAAAATGTAAGTGATGGGGATTGCATCATCCCGGAACCACTAGTTCAAAATGTACATGATGGGGATTGCATCATCCCAAAACCACTAGTTCAAAATGTACGTGATGGGGATTTCATCATCCCGGAACCACTAGTTCAAAATGTACGTGATGGGGATTTCATCATCCCGGAACCACTAGTTCAAAATGTACGTGATGGGGATTGCATCATCCCGGAACCACTAGTTCAAAATGTACATGATGGGGATTGTATCATCCCCGGACTTCGGTCCCTGAATTGATCCTTAGACAGATGTCTCCGAGAAGTGGTCCCTAGTGGATGAGAGGGGATTGTATCATCCCCGGACTTTGGTCCCTGAATTGATTCGTAGACATATGTCTCCGAGAAAGTGGTCCTTAGACTTTGTCTAAATTGACGAGTGGACTGTATCGTCCCTAGACATGTTATGGTGTCTTAAATGGATCATGTGTATTGCAGGGTATGCTGCTATGATGCTGTTGATCGTGATGATCTAGATGACGATGATGTTGATCATGATGTTCTAGATGACGATGATGTTGATCGTGATGGTCTAGATGACGATGATGTGGATCGTGATGATCTAGATGACGATGTTGATGATCGTGTGATGATGATGTTGATGATCGTGTGATGGCGATGTTGATGATCGTATGATGATGATGCTGATGATCGTGTGATGACGATGCTGATGATCGTGTGTTGACGATGTTGATGATCGTGTGATGACGATGTTGATGATCGTGTGATGACGATGCTGATGATCATGTGATGACGATGCTGATGATCGTGTGATGACGATGTTGATGATCATGTGATGACGATGCTGATGATCGTGTGATGACGATGTTGATGATTGTGTGATGACGATGTTGATGATCGTATGATGACAATGCTGATGATCATGTGATGACGATGCTGATGATTGTGTGATGATGATGATCGTGTGATGACGATGATGTTGATCGTGAGGATCCAGATGATGATGTTATTGTAGCTGTTCGAGTGCTGTAGAAGATGAAGATTCAGTATTGAAGATGTTGATGTTCCAGTATTGAAGATGTTCCAGTAACTACTTGAGTTACTGATGATGTATAAAGAAAGCTTCCAATGATTTATAGATGTATCATGTATGATGTTGATGACTCCTTGCTCCTGTAGATGTTGTTATAATATCCTTCTCGTTAAGGGGGAGTGTTGAAATATTGTAACTTCTAAGAATATTATATTTGTACTTTATTATTCCGGAGATGTTTCATTCCTCCGATGGGACTTTGTCATGTATCCGGAGATGTTTATTCCTCCGTGGGAACATGGGTTATTAGACTTCCCTAGTGGGGGTCAGCCCTGTATGTGTTATGTGGGTTAAAGGGTTATTAGACCACCCTTGTGGGGTCAGCCCTGTCACATTATGTAAAGTGGTTAAGTTGGGGCCGACCTAGCTTGTGTAAAAGACAAGTCAGAGTTGTGTATAAATAGAGGAGGTGTGTTCCTCATTTATACACATTGCACTCACTTGTGAATAGCGCATAAGTGAGAGAGAGATCTACTGTGGATGAGGAGCTCATGGTTGTGGATTACATCTTTGTATTTGCTGGTCATCTATATTGAGGAAGCTTTGTTGGGTTTTCTACCCCATGAGGGTTTCCCAGGATAAATCCGTGTCCCTTGTATTTATGTTGTGCTTGTTGTTCTTTCAGTGATCCTGTATATGCTATTATTGCGAAATGGAATCTAATGCTGATATTTTATGTCTTAGCATATTAAATCTTAACATTTTCATATTTTTAGCAGTTTACAACCCTCAAACCCTTTGTTTGACCTCTTCCCCTTGTAGATAACTTTTGTTTTTCAATATAAGATTGTTTTCAGTTCCCTTTCAATATGGTTTGCAATCATTTGCTTGTTGTAGTAGTCTTTTTAGTTTTATTTTTCAATACTTGTGGTGTAGAAAAATCCCTTATGTTTGAGTATTGGACACTTCTTTAGTTTTATTAATTGTTCTGTTGGACTACATGTTTACTCTTTCAGCAAGTGTTTGTTGAAGAATCGATCCTTTTTATGCTTTGAATGATAAATGCTTAGTCGTAGCCTTCCTATGTTGAAATGATGTTTTCAAGAAAAGTTTAGACATAGTGTTGGAATATGTTTATTTGTGTTAACCATTTGATTGCTTAGTTAGTATTTGTACACACCACCAGTGCACACAATCACTTCATAAATCAAACTATTACTTGGTTCATGCCGCCAATGAAGCCTTAAAATAAACCATATCTTAACACACATTAACCTCACTTGAGGACAAAAACAATCTTGTAGTTAAGTTAGGACACTAGGGATAGGCATCCAAATAATTCCCCTTTGTCCCTATAAATCTAAAACATAGTGGTTGCCTTTTTAGGAAGCCAAAATCCTCTAGTACTTGGGACACAGTTTGAGGCCAATTTATGATGTGAGCCTCTCCCCTAGGAGGGAAAATGGATAGACTTGAACCGAATGGTTCGGTGGTGCACTGTCCCCACTTAGTACTGAATATCATCCAGATCATTGTCTTCAGATAGAAGCTATGGAATACTCATCTTGATGTGACCCAAACATGGTAGCCTAGAAACCATTTTTTCTTAGGTATCTTACCCAGAGGCCATCCCCTTCGGTGGGAGGAGACCTAGGATAAATGGAGTCAACTATGGTCCAAGCTCTATGAATGTCCTTTCCATCTTCACTATCTAGGCCCGTATAGGATTGATGTTCCTATTGCTGTCTAGTAATTGGAATACCCAACTTCGCTTCCTACTTCTTTTTCTCTGATGGGGAGGTGATGACTACATAGAGGAAAATATTTGAGGAAGATTATATTTGGTGTTTTTCTCTTTTGACTGTGTAGATATATGTTAGGTTAGCGGGGCTTTTTCCTTTTCTAGGATTGTTTCTCATTGGCTTGTTTGTCGTTTCGTTGAGCTCACATGTTGCACACTCGGTTGCATTAACTTTTTTTATCTTCTTTCGTCTTGTTTTCCATTCTATTGAGCTTACCTGCTACACACTCGATTGTATTTTTTTTTTAGCTTTTTCTGATTTTGAGCTACACCCATTTAGGCTTACACCATTGAACTATTTTAGCTAGGATTCCATCACTTTTGATCCCCCGATGCACTCTCAAAGGCTTTGGGGCCAACATCTTGAGTATGGTCTCCTAGATCATATAGTTGACTCCTCACTCCAGACCTCAATTCAACACACTGCATATTCACTGGAGCGCATCTCTGAGTCTTTTGATTCTGTCTTGTTACAGTCAGGATCATCCACACACCTACACACTAGCATCCCCATGACTACTGCTGGAGGCACCGCTAGAAGCAGAGCTACCATCGGAACCGTCAGTGGAGGTACCACAACAACCAACACAACCAGCACTATGACCAGTCCCTCCACATCCACAACTGTGAGATTGACATTTATGGCTAGCCTCAACCTCCATGATTTAGCGAGGTAGACCAATGATTCGATCCGCCACGATCCAAACTCGCCCCTGATGCCTACCAAAATCCTATCAGACATTCTAAAAATTGAAGGAAAGGTTAGGGAAGACCCCCAAAACCATATCATGTTGTTTCAACTATGGTGCTCTTCAAACAACATCATAGAAAATTCTATCAGACTCCACTTGTTTTAGAGAACCCTTACTAGTTATGCTGCTAAGTGGTAATATTAACTAGCTTCGTGGGACACACCCAAACTTTGTGTCCTTAGCTTCCACTTTCCTACACCTTTTCTAGTTTCCCATCTGGTATGATGAAGGAATAGAAACTCTTCTCTCTTGTTGGAATAATTCTAACACCCACATCATTGACCATATTCATGAGTGGCGTAGGCGTCGAAGTTTGTGTAAGATCAAACTTGACAATAGGGATTTTTTAGACCGATTTCTCAAATCCCTACTCCCATCCATTGCCAAAGATGGGGCCTCTAAATGACCCAAAACCAAGGAGGAGACTATCCTCAAATCCCAATAGTTTGAATTTATATACGTGCAATCCAGTTATATATATACCATCATCCCAGACACCCCTTGTGGGGAATCCTCTCATAGAGACTCGCCAGGGCATCCCACGCTACGGATCGTGTCATTGGCACTATCACATCCTGACCCAACCCATACATACCTTACCCTCCCCCAGAAAGTGGTTATGTATATGTTCATATCCCCAACATTGTGCATCCCCATTAGGGCCATGTTTTCACTCTAAGATAAAGACTAGATTTGTCATGTGCTTCATCCCATTCAGGAGCGACTACCTCATATTCTTCTCTTTCTTCGGCTCCCCATGTTCATGGGACCTCTTGTAGTTGAACCATGTGTGGCGGTGCTTCTATTGGCTTTGTGGATCCTCCATCCATAAACCTGTACTATCATTTTCTTATCCCTTCGCTATCTGCTCCAGTGCAACCACACCCTGTTGCTCCCCCTTTCCCTCAGGGGAAAGTGTTCACCCAATCAAACATACCTGACCAACCCACGCCCAATAACCAATAAGAGTAGCCTAAGAAAAATATTAGGGAAAAGAATAAGGGAAACAACCAATGGTAGGGAGGTGGAAACCAACCCACTAACCCGCCTGCTAACACTGGAGAAAACCCCACAGATCGAGATCCTAATAATTGACATAAACAACCTAAAAATGATTAACTAGGGACCAACCATAGGTGTCCTTTCTTCGGTGTGTATGGGCATTATACCTATCACTCTCCTCATTTGGCTAAGGCATGCCAACTATAGAATGAGGTGAACCAACGCGAAGCGGCCACTGCCCCACATGGGCAAGAAAACCCACCTTTTCCTCAACCCACTGAAACCCAACCTGTACTTCTACAAAACTCCTTCCCAGCGCAAGGAGTAGTAATAGGACATCCATTGGTGCCTTATCCACCCCAATGGGCTTCACCAAGTCAATTTTTTGACTATGTTTTCTAGAACCTCCGCATGTTGTTTGTTGACGTGAACCTTTAGACACAAGAAAACTAGTACGGTTCAGCTAGTGAATATTCCAATATTGGAAAGGGAAAAGATACCACTCCAATTGATGAGATCTTGCACCTTCATAAACCACCTATTGATTGGATCCCTAAATTTTCCAAATTTCCTTTACGTCGCATTGCCAATAATCCCAATGCTCGAGCTACTCCTAATTATAGAATTGTTGACGACTTAGCGCAGTCCCCCGTTGCCATGTCAACTCTGGAAGTTATTTGGAATTGTCTCGCGCAATGCAAAGTCTTACTGTTAGCGTTAGGTGTGATCGATCCTTTCGAATTCCATTTGATGACATTTGATTTATATTAAGCAGAACCACGAATGCCCTCTTCAATTGCCTTCCACGTCTCAATGACTTTCTGAAACCCAGTGATTCATCAATGCGTTATCGATGAAGGTGCTTCTACTTACGTCATGTCAAATAAAGTTTGGAAAAATCTCGAATCCCCCCAACTCATGTCATCCCTCATGACATTATGTGCTTATGATGGTTGCACAGCTCAACCTTAGGGTCTTCTCCCAAATGTCCATGTAGGTTTATCCATCAAAACTGTGTTAATCAACATCGAGGATTTTAACACCCAATTAGATTACAACCTCCTCCTTGGGTGTAGATATATGTATGCAAAGAAAGTAGTTGCATCATCCATCTTCCAACTTATGAAGTTCCCCCACGAAGGGAAGATCGTCAAACTAGACCAACTGACATACCGCAATCCAAAGGGACTGGCTTTTCTGGAGAAATTTCTACGATGGTAGATAGTAGTATCAGATGCGCATCTATCCTGACTTTTATGAGTATTGGGACTAACATTTTTCATGATGCCCCCATGATCATAACCTTTCAGGATTTGCCTTATACACCATAAAAGTTGGAAATTTCGGAGCTCTGTACAGTTTCCTCAAGTAAAGTTGCAACCCATCCTCAACCCCAACCGGCCCCCTTGCCCAGCCAGTTACCTAGGAATAAATGGGGATCCACCCCTATTCAACAAACCCCTTCTTGTTTCCACCTCCTGGAATTTTGAGCACGTCATTCATGTCAACTCTTAATCTCTCGAGTTTGACATTAGGCCTCCATGTTTGGTATCTTACCCCTATGAATCCACCCCCCACTCCACAAGTCGTTTTAATGCATGTGCATCCTATTGGTAGTGCTAATCATCCTCCTCCTAGAGCCCCAAAGGTGGCGACCACTGCCCCACATCCTCTCCCCAAGAAGAAACCTTGGGGAAAAGCAACAAATGTGACACCGCCGGAAAATCCGAATAAAGTCATCAACTCTCCCCCCTATTGCCTCAGCTCAAGCACCCTCGCCTTGCGCTTTGTGCAATTTTTTGGGTCATGCTACCCAAAAGTATCTGGAATTTCCTATCTTGCACACTCATAACCAGATGTTGGACAATGAACCAGGTGAAAACATTCTGGGGGGGCATCTTTCTGACACCTCCAAGACGCGTAACAAGTCGTTGCACACCAATCATCCTCGTGCAGTATGCAGTCTCCACGGCCATTACTAGCACCATTTCCTTGATCTATCTGAGTATCGATCGGTACTCGCTAACTTGTGTCGACTCTCTACAGAGTCCCAAATCATAGTCATCAAAGAGGTTCACCCTCTAGTGACTTCTTCGAGCGGGACGAACACCATTTGTTTCATCTTCTCTTCCAATGAACCTTCCTAAGTTTCCCACGGTACCAAATCAACAGTGCCAAGACCCCAAGACTTCACAAGTTTCTCCTTTCAAATCAATGAATAAATCCTAGAATCACTCACGCAACCTAACTTTCCTTGGGATGACATGCACCATCGTGCATATTTTATTCCTGAGGAACTTGTCCTTCTGTTATCATCTCTGGACTAATTTTCTATCGAGTTGAAAAACTTCATACCGCGTGGAAATGTTGATTGGTTCAAAAACCCAAACCTCACTCTCGATGCTTTTGAAGAAGGAAATATGGAAAACATCTCTCCCACCATTCAAGTGGATATCTTGGTTAACCTGGCGTCACAGAAAATATCACCTTGGGCACCTCTTGTACCCTTGAAGAGATTGTTTCCTACAAATCACTCTTCTAGGAATTTTGTGATGTGTTTCCTTGGTCATACAACGAGATGCATGACCTTGATCCTACCATTATTGAACACCATATCGACACATGGCCTGATGTTGCACCAATGTGAAAAAAACAAACACCGGTCCAACCCTCGAAAGCGCCGACCATCAAGGTCGAGACTAAAAAGTTGAGCAAAGTCAATTTCATTTATTTGATTGCTTATACTACCTGGGTATCTAACCCAGTCCCCGTGAATAAGAAACAAGGCACCATTCATTTCTACACGGATTTTCGCAACTTGAACCTGACCTATCCAAAATACAACTTCTACACCCCTTTTATAAATCAAATCATCGATGCTTGTGCCAGACATGAAGTCTTATCCTTTATGGATGGTTTTTCGGGATATAACCAAATTCAGATCCACAAAGAGGATCAGTACAAGATCGCCTTCACTACGCCTCGAGGAACCTTTTCCTAACGAGTCATGTCATTCGGGCTAAAAAATGTTGGCGCCATCTGTCAGCATGCCATGCCATATTATTTTCGTGACTTGGTTCATACTATTCTTGTCTACTTGGATGACCTTGCTACACGATCCAAGAAGCACTTGGAGCACTTCTGTCAGGTGTTCCTTCGATGTAGAAAGTACAACATCCACTTGAACCCTCTCAAGTGCATTTTTTTTGTGCTTGCGGGTCAGTTACTAGGATTCATTGTTTCCCAGAAAGGGATCATCATCAATCCCTTGAAGGTTCAAGCCATCATCAATGTTCCCCCTCCATGAACTTTGCACCAACTACAAAGGCTCCGAGGTAAGGCCAACTTCTTACACCATTTTTTTTCTGGACTACGTAACGACCATGCATGGATTCTTACACCTGCTATGAACCAATGTTCCTTTTCTTTACGACGAACAGGCGCAAGAAACCTTCGACGTGTTAAAACAGGCTCTAAATTCTGCTCCTTTGATCTCTCCCTTGGATTTCACGAAGGATTTTATCCTTTACATTTCGACATCTGAATATGACGTCATCGAAGTACTAGTCTAAGAGGATGTTTCTCATCAAGATCATGTCATTTACTACATTAGTTAGAACTTGTCATGTCCATCACTCAAATATCCTCATGAGGATAATCTAGTGCTTGCAATTGTTTTTTTGGTTCAAAAACTATGTTATTACATCCTTTTGAGCCAAACCAAAGTAGTCACTGACACGAACCCAATGTTGTATCTCATGAATCAACACCTTATTCAAGGACACATTGCCAAATGGATTATTATCCTTCAAGAATACGATATTGAGTTCATGACCCCCAAAAGTACCAAGGCCTTAGATTTGGCACAACTCATCACGGACTTACCATCTAAGTATGTGGTGTCCCCTATCATTAACCATCTATCCAATAAACATATATTCACCATTTAGTCTAATGACCCTTGGCACAGGGACATTTTGGTGTAATTATGCACTCAGAAATTTGGCCCTCACCTTAGCTATGATGACTGTCATTGCATCTATCACCAAGCTCCTTGCTACTTACTTATCGGCGATGTCCTTTATCTCCAAGGGGTTGATACCATTTTCTAGTGATGTCTCACTCATGAAGAGATTGAACAAGTCCTAAACGACTACTATAGTAGAGCTTACAGTAGTCATCTCTTAGGGATGGCCACTGCCCACACATGAAAATATGAACCCAAAATCCGACGGCATAATGTCTGATTTTCAACATCACTCTATCGACAATCCGACAAACCTTTGTTTTTTAAATGTCGGTTCAACTTTGGAGGATCTCTGACAGCAACAAGATCTCGTCGGATATCTGATAGTCAAATGTCAATTAACCGACACAAATTTTTTATAAACCTCACATAACCGACCAAATTTTCGTCGCATATCCGACATCATTTACATAGGGAAGGTTCGGATATCCGTCCAAGAAGACGTCGGAATTTCCATCGCATATCCGACATAAGTTACATAGGGAAGGGTCGGATATCCGACCAAGAAGATGTCAGAATTTCCATCGCATATCCAACATAAGTTACATAGGGAAGGGTTGGATATCCAACCAAGAATACATCGGATATCCTACAAAAATTACATACTCTTAAGTCGAATATCCTACAAAACTTACATACTCCTAAGTCGGATATCCGGTGAAGGAGGTGTCGAAGTTCCAACAGATGTAACCTCGGACAGATGACAAAGTCCGATGAGATTTGCTTTCGGAGGTATGGAAACGTCGTAGGATGTACTGGATGTGTCGTCGGATATGCGACGTCGTTGGGGAATTTAAAAAAAAATAGTAGTTCCAAACGGGATTCACCTGGGACCAAGGTCCACAATCATGTCTTTTTTCTGCAAAATATTTTTTCTTTTTTCCTTGATTGTCTCATATGGGCATAACATCATAATATGACTGTGCAGATTTGAAGACATGTCTTTAGGCCATACTTAATAAAGAAACTACTAGGAAACCATCTAATTCCTTGAATTTCTCAGGTTTATGTTGAATGTTGATCCATCCACAACCATATTTAGATTCTGATCCTCCCCTTCAGTTTAGGACTGCTAAATCAAAACAATAACAAACTACATCTGCAAATAAAGATCATATCCACAATGGTTCTATCAATTCATTTTAAATAGTACTATATGACATAATCATTCACAAATGGCCATTATGTGGTGTATTAGACTTATGTGTATCCTCACAATACATAGTTGCAACTAGGTAATCCTTATCAATGACCAAAAACACACATCTTAGCTCCAAATACAAACCAATAAGCAAATCACAAGAAAATCATGTATACACTATCATGTCATAAACATTAAACAAAATATATACCAGGTACATAAAACTCAATCATGAGCTGAAAGATAGCAATTTAAGCATAACATCAAAACAAACTTGCTAATCAATTACCTCAACCTGAGGGAGCATGCAGATATGATCTATTGACTCTAAACTGTGGTGCTTGTAAAAATTGAAATGTTCAATCCACATAAAGAATCAAAATTGCCAGGGCAACAATTCAGCAAGGATCCAAAAAATGAGCACCAAGAAATACTCTGCCAAAAAGTCCAAATTTAGCATAATAAACAAATGCATGGTTTTTATGTTTTGTAAACTAGATTAATATTAAACTCGAAACATATTATAATTGCATTGTCAAATAAATATGGATAGAAGATTCTTCATTATTATATAGAATGTCCACTCATGTACATCACATTAAGAATCAATAGCTTACTAGGCTCTAAAATCAAAATTCCTAAGTCCGAAAAAATGGAACATTAAACCATATATATGGATGTATCAATGCCCTCTTGCGTTCCCCTTTTATGAGACCTAGAAGTAGAGGGTCCTAGCATTGCATGTCTAGTGGATACTCGAACTAGTTGCTCCAACAACCAACTCTTGTGCTTACACATTGATTGATAATGTTGTGGTTGTTCCTACACTTGTTGGTCTTGCACCCAGTCCTCCACATCTACCCAACCAAGTCAACCCTCCAAAATAGGTCTTTCACTCTCCACCACAGTCAAAAGAGGGTTCAATATCATCCAAACAAAGGGCCTCCAAATCAAGTGGTTTCTCTCACAACCAAAAAATTGTAGTTAACAAACACTATATCGTTAAGGAAATGATATTCCAATGAGTTGTGCTTCTTTGAGTGTAATTTTCAAATACAATCTAACTGCACTTGTTATTTGAGGTGTTGCAAGTCGACCTTGAAACTGGAATTTCAACTTTGCAAAGATTCAATGTTTTTCCATGTCTAGAAAAATAAGAATACACAAATGAATAGGAGGTGATCTATAAATTTTATTATATTGGAGTCACTTGATCCTAGTATTGGAGAGTTAATACTCCAACAAGTTATTTGATACAATAAGGACTCATTTGATCATACTATTAGTGTTTATACTCAGGTGCCCCTCCTTAACATGAAAATATTATTTTCAACTATTTACACCACAATTTTACAAAGATGACTACAAAATTGTTGAATAGCTCATATGGGTCTACCACTCCACTGAGGCAACCAGGTAACCAGATAGTTCTACCACCATCAACCAAGGCACCCAGGAAAGCAATCGCAATGGCCACTAGTTTGCTTCCATGTTGACCAGATTACATATTGATATATTTTTCTTCACCTCATCTCCATACAGTGGGACTTTGCTAGTGCTCCATCACACTGACATATCCTTCATTTTGAATTCAAAATTCCATGAAAGCCATGTAATACCACCATTTTGACCCTTAGGATATTTTGGCTATAATGTAAATATTTTATGTATGTTATGAATGATTCCTAGCGTGGAGCTCAAGGCCAAGGCCCTGCTAGTGTATGCTTGACCTTAAAGAGGCAAGTATTTGGTATTATGCTACCCATGTGCTAGTGAGCCATGGAAATTGTACATATGCATTTTTAACAGAAATGCCCACAACTAGCTATGCAATGAAACAAGAGATGAGGGCATGATTTTTACAAGGAATTGGGAGGGGAATATTTAAACCCTTGAGCCAATCAAATCAATCCAAGTGTCAATGAGAGAACCCATGAACCCTCAACTACCCATGTTGACTTTTGTGCCCAATCATTCATTTCTCCCAAGAGTTGGTTGAGGTAGTTAATTCCTTGGGGAACGGAGAGGTATGGCTATCCAAATTCAGGTATGGGAAAGCCATCCTTCATGGAAATTCGTGTTTGACTTCTTGGGCAAGAAAAGGGCCACCAAATTGCTCCCCAAGCCATTTTTCTTCACCCATCAATTTTTCTCCCTCACGTAGTCTAAGCTTCCTGGGCATTTTCCTCCATGGTTTTGTTGTGTTTTCCTTCATTTTTCCAGCAGAGAAGGGCGTTTTTGTTTTGGATAACAATGGGGAAGAGAAGCAATTGATTTGGGGGTTTCATAGAGGTTGTTTTAGACATCTAAATGCTCACATACTTGTGGAAGAAATCGGTTTCTTCCCTAGGGTTGATTTCCTCTTCCCACATTTTCGTTTTTGGGGGTGCCATGATTTGGGGAAAACACAGGGACCCTATTTTGTAAATTCCATTGTTGAAAATGGGTATCCATGCCCAATATTTGAGTTTGTTGTGTGTAAGAGAATGTTGGGGTTGAGATGGGTATCCATTGCTTTGGGTTGTGCTGAGCTTGAGAGTCTGATTTTCCTTGTAGATATCATGCCTAGATCAGGGGTGGTCTCTGAGCGCTGAAAGAATACAGGCTGCGCAGAGACCTATGGTTGGGTTGGAACGTTGCAGCTGCATAGCTAGTTGCTTGGGACAACTTCATAATCAAGATAAGTATTCTCTTATGTGTATTTACTTCTGCAATGTTTTAATTGATGGTTGTTATTGATATGTTGAATCAATATGAAATATGTGTGGATAGTTTAATCCCGCTATGCATGTTTAATTGGGTATGCATATGCACATATGATTTTATTTATATGAATTGTCAATGATGAATGGGGCTAAGTTTTGTAAAAGCCCATATTTTGGTGTCTCGTTCCCTTCCTTGTGTTGGATTGATGGGAGGGGACGTGACAAGCCACCTAAGCAATCTTACAAATTAATAGATTTACATCTACTTAAATTTAAGGTGGGGTTCCCCTCAACAAGCAAATCATTCCAACTATTGTACCCTTTTCCCTGGAGACTTATTTAAGTTGCTAATCAGGGTAGTGTTTGTTTGTTTCAAGAAATCACAAGGTAGTGTTTGTTTGTTTAATGAAAAGGTAGTGTTTATTAATATAGTTGGATATTAATCCATTGTTTTAAAAGCTTGGTCGTCATTTCAAGGTTCCGAGCGAGCTGGTCACTATATCCATTGTTATATATTGGTCCATGTAGGTTTTTCAATTGATATCTTCCTACATGTTGTTGCATGTTGTATGCCTTTGCAATGTTGGGAGAATTTAAACCAAGGTTTAGAATTTAAATCCCTCTTGGCACTACACTACTGCTCAAGCAATTCAATCAAATATAGTACTAAATTCATTCCATTTTTTAACCATCAACAAAAAAAATCAATAAATAATGTGGGATAGATCTAGGTTTAGAGTTTACCTTTGAATATAGCTTAAGTATCAACAAGTGTAGTTGGGAATAGAGTGCTCTCAATTTTTTTGTCTATGTCATTCCTTAGCTTTCTAAAAATCCCTTTTTTTGAAGAATTAACCAGCCCAGATACTCCTTGCTATCGAAGGCATGATGACCCCCATAACCATGTCTACCTGCAAATAAGGGGATAAAAGCTTCCATAAACTATGCATTTAGAAACCCCAATAATATCAAAGAAATTTGAAAACAATGGAAGATGGATAGGTTTGAAGCAATAATGGTGGTTTTGTTGTAACATTTTTGTTAGAAAATCAATCTAAATGAGGTTTCACATCCTCCATTTTCATATATCAAGAGATTTTGCAAACCCTGTATCCAAGACATCGATTCTAACAATGTATCCCCAAGGTCGGAGGGTTTGATCTGATGACCATTAAAATAAACTACATAAAACTTGTTTTCATAAATATTGTCATGGAATTCCAAAAAAGAAACTACTTACCTTTGACTTCGTTCATCCTAGTGATTGTTTTTATTGCAAAACCCTTAAATCCTATGCCTTAGAATAATATTAAACATATGAGGGAAGGGACTTTCGAAACCTTGATTTGTCTAGGTATCTACGGACATGGACATGGGATTCAACTTTCTGTATCGAAACTAATCATGATGGACAAGAGATTGTAGTCCCTATAACTTTAGAAATAAATGGGATGGCATCAAAGTGATGATCTAGAAATCGAGTAACCACTTACAATAATGGGGCAGTCGAAAGTACACAGTTGAACCAAGCTGAGCTAGCTCCTGCCTTTGGAAGAAAACAAAACTCATGGGTTTAAAATTAACACCCAACCCAATAGAAATTCTTCTTCTTCCAAGTGTCTAATCTCGAAAGGTTGATGCTCATGCTCTTTCTTATTGGTTTTCCCTTTGTATCTGCCATCCAACCTCCTAAAATGAGCAATGTCATAAACTGGATGAGTTATAGAGATGTAGCTCTATGGACTACTCACTACGCGATCTGAGGTGGTAAAGAGTTCCGAGTAAACTAAGAATTTTTTGAAAGGTTGTGTAATGAAAATTTTGTGGCTACATATTCTCAAATATGGATTTATTAAATCAATGTTAATTGATGGATTTTGTGGAGTTCAAAATCTCTTTTTGCATAGTGATGGGCATTTATTTGCCCTAAATTTCCTATTCAATGTGCTTTCCCTCCCACACCCACTTCATTTTTTATTTTTACACCCACTTCATTTTTCTTTTTTATATTTCGTGTTATGTCTTTAAAGATTAAATAAATGAATAAAAAATATTAAATAAAAAATGAGGACAAAAGTTTGAGACAATATGAGTATTTGTCTCAAATAATTGTTTTAAAATACCCTTCCATATAGTAGTGCAGGAGGACCAAAACAGAAGGATACCATTGCAAGGTTGTAGTGAAAGATGAAACCAATTAATTTACACCTAACCAAAATAAACCATATAAATGTAATGTAAATGCAATGCCCATCATTTAACTTTAATATGTCTAACAAAGGAGATTCTTAGTAACACATTGAAGGAGGACCAATTAATAGGTTCATGTTTTGATCTAGTGGTTGAACTTACCACTCCATATCACTCTGAAACTTTAAGCAATGTGTCCAAACAATGCACATTCCTTTAGGAGAAATATTATGCACAACCAAGCCTGCATATAGTCCCACAGTCTCCCAATTAAAATAAAATGGCCTAGACATGGTGTATATGGCTTGTATAACCTATGTACATCTCTAGTTGGCACTTATCAAATTCATACAATCTTCAGAGCAGTTGAATCATCCTTTGTAAAGCCATTGGAAAGTAGATAAAGTGATATGTCTTCCATCAATAGTCAATAAGCTCGAAAAACATAATTAGAAACCCTCTATAATAGTGCAACGACTTTTGAATGGAATCCCTTGATTTCTAATCTAAAAAATGAACGAATGGTGGAAAATAGAGAGCTATTGGAAATTTTTAATTGCCCTAGGAGAATGAAACCATAACTAGGTAGCCATTAAAATACAGAGGTGCTTCCATTAAAATTGACATACAAAAATAGAACAACATTTTTAAACAACATAGAGATCAAATATATCACACATGAACAAAATATTTACCTAAAATGTCACGATGGTGTTCGCATAAACTGGATTTGTCAAGAAAATCCTTCCTTCCCTACAGAAGGTATATCCTATATAAGTTAGATTCGTGGTTATACTTCACCACTTCTCCACATGCAACTTCTCAGCATCCCGCTGGAAGCAAAGGTTGTGGAAACAAAGTTAGTTGCATTTGAACCAGTTGACTCAAAATTCTTTTAGATTAAAGCCATAACCACGGTGGGATAGAAGGGTACAGATGCAAATGCAAAGGAAGTTGATCCATGAAATGTTGTTTAATTCCATGAAATGTTACAAATTCATGCATGCCATTCCTTTCAAAAATGCCTCTCTCACAGCCTTACATGAAAGTTGTATGGATAGGAATGAATGCCATGATGACTTCCATTTTTTTCAAAAATTATTTAATGTACAAAGAAATGTACATGGACAAATAAAGATGGGCCCTAAAACGCTGAATTGGAATGTCACCTTACTAGGGATAAATTTCTTATAGGAATTCATAAGGTGTTACCTCACTGGAAATAGCTTGTCTAGATCTATGCCTATAAATGCAACTAAATTGTTATTCACATTGGTTTTGGCTTGAAAATGTGAAAGGAAGGGATTGAAAACTATAGCAAAATACCATGACCTAAAAATTAACAAACTCTAGATTGTTTCTAAGATGGTCCAGAATTGCCACCTCTATCAGTTGTCCCCCTTTACAAAGAAATGTTCCCCATTGTATCAACTAGATAGATCAAGTGTGGAATATTTTACTGGATCTACTTTCTAGTAAACTAATTGGCATGGTGAATACATTGCCCTATTTTGAAAATCTAATAGAGTTGTATGCCCTATTATGGGGTATTAATCTTATTTTTGTTTTTTATGATTTGATCCACTTTAACTAGTTCAATCAAGAAATTTTTTATATTAAGTGTAGTTGATTTCTATACCACCTATAATGTGTCTAACAAAGGTGAATAGTATGGTAAAATCAACTTCACATTTAAAAAAGGATGTGAATCAAGGAATGGAATTAAGATAAGTTCATGTCAATTCTCACCCACTACTTGGTGACAATGTAAGACCTTTACGGAAGTGGCTTGATCTTCTTGTGGGAACTTGTAAGTCACTCTTTTTCCTACACTCTGTAACTAAACTTATAATGGTGTGGAATCTAGTGTTGACTGTGGTGTCGCTGATAACTGGTGTTGCTGATAACTGGTGTTGATTTCCTTGACAATGCCACAAGCTTATTATTGTTGGAGCTATTTGATCCATTCAACAAATTTAAATGCTTGGTTTTCTATTAGATGAGATGTAATATAATTACTCCTTTTATGACTTATCCAATAGAATTATTATGGTGGGACCCTTCTTACCCTGTTGACTTTTTTTTTTTGAAACTACATTTACCTCGTTTCTCTTAAAAATAAATGGAAAAGAAATTAACTTTCCCTCTTATAAAATCCCTCCAACTCTTCCCTTAATGGAAGAATTTTTAATATATTGTTATAAAGGGTGACAATTACAATAGTTTTCTACCCAAAATGAAGTATAAATAGAGGTTCAAATGACATGAAAAGGATCCATTAGTTGAAAAGATTTATGCTAAGAGAACCTATTTTAACACTGTAATTAATTTTCCACTATCCATACGTTGTTTTTTAATAATATTTGACATTTTCATTGATGATATGGAATTCTTTAAAGACTTAGGATGCCTTGGGTAGTTATGCACATTTTGTTGACAACATGGACCCAAGGGTTGAACATTCTTAAGGCCTTGGAGGACTTTGAGGAGTTGGTTGCACATTGAGTTGGGTTTGGGTCCACTTGACATTGAACATAGAAGAAGAAAAGATTTGAGGCACCTCCCACCTATAAGAAGAAGACTGAATCCTTGTGCAAAGGCATCATGAAGAAGTGACCAATAGGTGAACAAAGCTTTTTGAGGTGCTATGTCTAGGCTTTTTCATAGTGAATGACCTGGGAACTAGAAAGATATGCCATTACTTAGGACAATATCAAATATGACAATATTTAGGGTCATTCAATTCAATGAGTTGGTCCCTTTTAATGTCATTTTAGTTTCTTCATATTGTTGGTTTTGTTACTAAAGCATACGACCTTGATCACTGCCCTATATTGCATTGTTGACAATGACATTTATACAATGCCAACCTAATGTATTGTAACCACACTAATAACACTCAATTGTTATCTCAAGCATCATATATAGTTGTAATATTTGATGAGAAATTGATCCTTTGAAGATCAATTTATTTGATTGGTAATTAACTATCACAAAGTCAATGGACCCCTTGGGGGAAGAACACAATAGAAAGCATTTTGCAATTGACTATCTAGACATAGTTGGATAAGACTGAACCATTGTAATCATGTAATCGCTAGTATGGGAAAACTTATCTGGTTTTGCAAAGACTATATATTGTATAGGGTAGGTTTTGTCGGTTGTAAATAGACCTATTGTCGATAGGAGCACTAACGCAAAGACCTTGAGCATGGTGAGATGATTTGTTTTGAGGACTTGGAGCTTGATGTGATGTCATGATTGATGGAGTTTGGAGAGACGCATTTCTTGGGAACGCGATGTGATGATGTACTTGGATGTTCACTTCCATGATACGGATGACAAAGCGGCCAAATTTGGTTGGAATTGACTTCTTATAGCTAGGGGGGTTTATTGGGCTAAAATTTCCTTCTTGTTGTTTTGAAAGACAAGTATTTCAGTTGGTGAACCTATGAGTGGTTATTTAATGGTGAAACCCTTGTGTGATTGATATGAGCACTTGCATGTGTGAAGGATTTGATGGTTTGAAACCTAGCTGATCTTGTGATCATAATGTTAAATTTTGAGCATTAATTCACAATACTCTAGGATCTTTACTGAGAGAATAACATATACAATATATCAATGCATAACAATCACAATAAGCATCACAAGCATCACAAGAATCAAAAGCATGAGAGACAAGAGACACAGAGTTTCCGTGGGGAAAACCCTAAGGTGAAAAACCCCACAACTTCCTCAGAGATAGAGAGAGCAATGGCTCAACCAAAGTACAACCAAAATACACTAAGATAGTCTCCTAGTAGTAGATGATCCTCCTCCTCACTAGTGCGCCACTTTCTGAGTGAGAGAAGTGTGAGTTTCCGAATGATCAAAATAGAGATCTCTCGATCTCTATTTATACTAACCTGTTGTCCCAGTGACCTTATGGGGCCAACTTGTCTAACTAGGTACATCCACAATATAATATATATTTCAAGGCCGACCCCACACATGGTGGTCTAATAACCCATTGCCAAGTACACACACTTGCGACACTTGTCAATACACATGACGACACTTCCTTATAGAGGAATAACACCTCTCTTATAAGGGTACAATAAATATATATGAAATATATAGATGAAATACATTCCAAAGTTACATATACATCAACACTCCCTCTTAACTAGGAAGGTATTTCTCGACACAATTCTGCTAGACAAGTCTTCTTCTCGGGATCATCGCCATCGATGCATCGTCATCATCATCGTCACTGCTGCTGCTATCTCAACCAATCTCTGACTCTACTCGTCATAGGAAGTTCTACAGAGCCAGTCCTTTTTCATACTGGATGTAGGCCCACCTCCTACAAGTCTTCGTCATCACTGGCCATACTGTTGAAATCTCAGGACTTATTACGTGCATCACAAAACCTTAAAAGAGTCTCTTGACTAGCAAGAACCCTAAAGAGCATCTGAGGCCTTTTTCATCCTGTCCATATCTCCAGGACTTATTACATGTGACCCCACCACAAAACCTCAAAAGAGAATCCCAGGACTGATTACGAGCACAAGGCTCAACCTATCGAATCTCCCAAGGCACAAATTACATGTGGTCACCACAAAACCTCGAAAGAGCATCCCAGGACTGATTACGAGCACAAGGCTTAACCTATCAGATCTCCCAGGGAACAGATTACATGTGGTCATGGAAAAACCTCGAAAGAGCATCCCAGGACTAATTACGAGCACACGGCTCAACCTATCGGATCTCCCAGGGCACAAATTACATGCCATAGGACAAAACCTCGAAAGAGCATCTGCCAGATATCCCAGGGCACAGATTACATGCCATAGGCAAAACCTCGAAAGACTATCTACAGATCTCCCAGGGCACAAATTATATGTCCTCCCAAGCAAAACCTCGAAAGAGCATTTTCCAGATATCCCAGGGTACAAATTACATGCCATAGGCAAAACCTCGAAAGACTATCTGCAAATCTCCCAGGGCACAAATTACATGCTTATCTGCACAACCTGTTCCACGGCCACAGAGTATCAACCTGATACTCACCATACATCATCCTGATGTACACATGATCATCCTGATCATCATCACTGCAACATCCTACTGCATGTCATCTGGAGCAACATCCTGAAGCTCGTCATCCATGATCATCCTGATCATACAATGCATATACCTGATGCATACCAAGTATCTACCTAATACATATCATCATACATGATCCACCTGATCATACAATGTATCCACCTGATACAAATACAAATACATGATCCAATCATCCAACATGATGCATATACAAAATACATACAAATGATCCCGATCATATCCAGCATCCAACATGATGCGTACATACATATAAATGATCCAACTGATCATATCCAGCATCCAACATGATGGGTACATACATATAAATATAAATGATCCAACTGATCATATCCAGCATCCAACATGATGCATATACAGAGCAATAACTGGAGCATCGTCATGATGCTCATCATCCAGTGCTTACATCCACAGCCATGTGAAGGATCCTCCTTCCAACATGCTTGGAATGGCTTCTGCAAATGTGTCCATCACTTCTTCCTCGAAGTGTCATCAATCTGAAGAACACCAAGCCTCTCCCTGAAGTACTTGAACTTCACCCTGGCGAGTGGCTTCATTAGTACATCTGCAATCTATTCGTCCGTCGCAATATACAGGAGCTTCACAACTCCTCTTTACACCATATCCCTGATATAGTGATATTTTATCTCTATGTGTTTCGACCTGTCATGAAACATTGGGTTCTCAGACAGCTTCACACAACTCTGGTTATCACAAAAGATACCAGTAGCATCCAACGGGAGATCAAATAACTCAGACAGTAGCTTCCTTAGCCATACTGCCTCACAACTAGCTGAACATGCTATAACATACTCTGCCTCAGCTGTACTCAGTGCTACACAAGACGTCTTCCTACTAAACCAAGAGATCACACCTAATCCCATACTGAAGCAGCATCCAGATGTGCTCTTCCTATCTGCAGCACTACCAACCCAATCTGAATCAACATAACCCTGCAGGTTAAACTTTTGATTCGCTTCATACTTGAGCCCATAATCCACTGTACCCTTCAGGTACCTCAGAACATGCTTTACAGCAACCAGGTGAACACTCCTCGGATCCGTCAAGAACTAGCTCAATGTGTTCACCACAAAGCAAATATCTGGTCTCGTGTTCATCAGGTACATCAAGGACCCAATCATCTGACGAAACGACATCAACCGGCTCAGATGAAGCATCACATAGAAGCTTCAAATTCAATGTCATAGGTGTGGCCATGGCCTTGCAATCCATCATCTCGAATCTCTTCAGGATATCTATTGTGTACTTCCCTTAACCAAGGAAGATCCCACCTGCACTCTGCCACACCTCC
Organism: Larix kaempferi; assembly: GCA_027924585.1. NCBI lineage: Eukaryota > Viridiplantae > Streptophyta > Pinopsida > Pinales > Pinaceae > Larix > Larix kaempferi. The sequence continues at coordinate 19,192,210 of BSBM01000445.1, read as the reverse complement.
ATACCTAGGAAATAATGCATCATTCCCAAATCTTTCATATCGAACTCTGCAGCCAGCTTCCTCTTAGTATCTGCAATCAATCTGTCATCTCCTGTTACAAATAAGTCATCCACATACATGAGTAGAATCACAGGATTCCCTTCCTCAACCTTGTAGTAAAGGTTGGAATCCTCTTTACTCTTGGTAAAGCCCAAACTATATAGGAAATTGTCCATCCTGCCATACCAAGTTCTGGGAGCTTGCTTCAAGCCATACAAGGCTTTCTTCAATCTGCACACATATGACTCCCTGTCATGTATTTCGAAAACGAGTGGCTGCTCCACTTATACTTCCTCTTCAACTACACCATTCAAGAAAGCAGTCTTGACATCCATCTGATGTATTTTCCATTTCATTGCTGCAGCCAGGGCAAGTACTGTTCTGATGGAAGTATACCTGGCTACAGGTGCAAAATTTTCTTCATAATCTATTCCCTCTTTCTGAGAGAGGCCACGAGCTACGAATCTTGCTTTGTATTTTTCTACGCTGCCATCTGCAACATGCTTGATTTGTAGATCCATTTAGAAGTCACAACATACTTCTCTTTAGGTCTTGGGTCAACATCCCAAACATCATTCTTCATTATTGACTGGTATTCCTCGACCATGGCATCCTTCCATTCTTTCTTTTCTGTTGCTTCTTCATAACTGGAAGGTTCTTTGTTCATAATGTCACAGAATAAAGCAACATAGCTGGTATGTGATCTGGTTCTCTTCTTTGCTCTGTGTTCTTCTTCTGGAATGCCAAATCTTTCTGCATCTTGAATGAGCTCTCTAGCCCATGCAGGTTTCCTCTTGTGAGAGTTATCCTCACTGGGTGGATCTACAGGTTATTGCGGATCTTCAAAATCACGAACAACTTCTGGAATTGCTTCAGTCATGGTAGTGTCTTGAAATCTAGTTTCCTTAGGTTCTTCATAAACTTCGATAGGAGCCTTCCTTGATTTGATGAATGTTGAGTTTTCATCAAATGTTACATCCTTGTTGACATCAATCTTCTTGAACCCTGGAAAGTGTATTCTGTAAGCCTTCGAGCTTTCACTGTAACCCACAAAGATACCCTTCTTTCCTGAAGGATCTAGCTTGGTCCTCTTTTCCTTTGGGACATGAGTGTATACTGGACAACCAAATATTCTGAGATGGTTGACTTCAAGTTTCTTACCAGAAAATACCTCTTCTAGAGTCTTGTTGTCCAATATCTTGTGGGGTGTTTTGTTCTGCACATATACAGCTGTTCTAGCTGCTTCTGCCCATAGATGCATAGGTAGATCCTGGTCATGTAGCATTGCTCTTGCTGCTTCCATGATTGTTTTGTTCTTCCTTTCTGCAACTCCATTCTGTTGTGGATTGTAAGGAGAATTCAACTCCTCCCTCTTAATCCCTAAATCACTGCAAAGCTTCTTGAAGTCACCTAAGGTGAATTCTCCACCATTGTCGGATCTGAATGTTTTGATCTTCTTGTCAGTTTGATTCTCCATCAAGGTTGTGAATTCCTTGAACTTATCAAACACCTCATCTTTTTTCTTCAAGAAGTATACCCAAGTATTCCTAGAGAAATCATCAATAAATGAGACATAGTAAACATAACCACTTAGAGAACTGGATGACATAGGACCACATACATCTGAGTGGATGATTTCCAGGATATCCTTTGCCTTGCTTTCACTGCTTGAGAAAGCCTTCTTAATGTTCTTACCTTTTGCACATCCTTTGCAAACACCTTCATGTTTGGTCTTGATTTCAGGAAGACCCTCTACAGCCTTGCTTGCAATTGGAAGTGCCCTATAGTGCATATGAGCAAGTCTTTTATGCCAAAGTTCACTTGGCTCCATGGATTCATGCACCATGGCATGTTCAGGTTGTCCCTTCAATTTATACAAACCTCCCTCTTGCTCTCCAATCACTACTGCATCATCTATGGTCTTTCCCTTTGGCCACATTAGGACTTGGCCATCCACAAATGCAACCCTCATACCTTTTGCATCCAATGCAGAGATGGAGAGTAAGTTATTCTTGAGCCCAGGTACATAAAGGACTTCTTTCATCTTCAAATATTTCCCAGAATCTAGGTTGTAGGAGGCTTCACCACTTCCTTTGATTGGGTATTGATAATCATCCCCAAGTTTCACCTTATGGGGTGATTCATGTTCAGATAGATTTACAAAAGATTCTTTAAACCCAGTCATGTGTTTGGAAGCCCCACTGTCAATCAACCAATTATTACAACCATGGGAGATAGTACCTGTGAGAGCAAAAATTAGACCATACTCTTCTTCACTTGATGAGTCATCATCACTATCACTTTCTGCCCTAGCCTTCTTCTTGGGTGGTTCATCATCTTCAGCAGCATGAGCATGATATCTTTTCCTACTGCCCTTCTTCTTCTTGGTGTTGTTGTTCCTTTTGTTCTTGGGACAATCTGAAGCAAAATGACCTTTCTCATTACATGTGAAGCATCTGAGATCTTTCTTATCTTTATGTTGATGATGGTGTGAGAATTTCCTATTATGAGATGATTCATTCTTGGACTTACCTTTCCTGGCATGTGTTGTGAGATCTTGATCTTCATTTCCCATCTTTTCTTCTTGGGCCACAATCCTAGCTTCTTCTTGAGAGCATTCTTCCCGCAATCTGTTGAAGGAGATCAACTTCTTCCTTGCACAAATTCCTTGAATAAAGGAATCCCATGATCTAGGTAGGCCATTTAGGGTGGTCATCACCACTTCACCATTCTCCACCATTTCATCCACTGCTTCTAGTTGTTCCTTGATCTGAGAGACCCTTGAAAAATAATATTGAATGGTTTCTCCATTCTGAAACTTTACTCCTTTCAATTGGTTCCGTAGGGTCATCTTCTGATTTATGTTCTTCCCTTCAAATAGCTTGGTCAAAGAGTCAAACATCTCCTTGGGTGTCTTTAGAGAAGACACATGGGGTATGAGATGGTCTTTGATAGAATCAGCAATGATTCTCTTTGCCTTGACCCAATTCTTCTTACGCAATACTTTAGCCTCTTCATCCTCTGGGATAGGGATGTCTTCTTTTACATATGAGTCCAACTCATTCTCTTCCAGAATTAACCCAACCCTATACTTCCAAGCTCGGAAGTTATCAGCCCCTTCAAGCTTATCCTCAAGCTTGGTGTGGTGAGACATCTTAAAGAGTACTTCAAATGGAAATAGAGAAGATTTAGGTCTTACCACTTGAAATGCTGAAAACTGGATCTGGTCCCGGATTAGGGTTTGTTGGAAAAACCCTAAAAATTCAAAATGTGAATTTCAACTTTCTGAAAGCATAGAAAGATGTGCCTTAATGAGTTAATCAGCCTGGTGTATTCAGAATTTGAGATCAGCAAAGCTTTACCCTTCAGATTTTCCCTTTTGTCCTCCCGGGTTCACTTGGGAGAGCCCTGAATTAGGGTTTGAGTTTCTCGGAGATCTACCCAGCCAAAAATCTCGATCCAAAGCTCTAAACTTCGATTTTTGCAAGGAGCTTCCAGCTATGTCTTCAGATTTCAGAAATTCCTATTTTTGTGGAAACCCTAATTTTTAGGGCCAAATCTGAAAATGCTCGAAATTGAATTCTGATTGGACAGTTAGATTCTCCTTGATGAGTAGAGTCAATATACTATACTGCTTTTCCAAAAACTGTGGAGAGAAACCCAATAAAGAAGAAACTCAAGTTTTCGTCACTGCAAAATGTCTTCTTCTCAGGTTAGCTCTGATACCATGTTAAATTTTGAGCATTAATTCACAATACTCTAGGATCTTTACTGAGAGAATAACATATACAGTATATCAATGCATAACAATCACAATAAGCATCACAAGAATCAAAAGCATGAGAGACAAGAGACACAAAGTTTCCTTGGGGAAAACCCTAAGGTGAAAAACCCCACAACTTCCTCAAAGATAGAGAGAGCAATGGCTCAACCAAAGTACAACCAAAATACACTGAGATAGTCTCCTAGTAGCAGATGATCCTCCTCCTCACTAGTGCGCCACTTTCTGAGTGAGAGAAGTGTGAGTTTCCGAATGATCAAAATAGAGATCTCCCAATTTCTATTTATACTAACCTGTTTGCCCAGTGACCTTATGGGGCCAACTTGTCTAGCTAGGTACATCCACAATATAATATATATTTTAGGGCCTACCCCACACATGCTAGTCTAATAACCCGTCTCCAAGTACACACACTTGCGACACTTGTCAATACACATGATGACACTTCCTTATAGAGGAATAACACATCTCTTATAAGGGTACAATAAATATAGATGAAATACATTCCAAAGTTACATATACATCAACACATAATAGTGTGGTCTCATTGAGATCCTCTTTGTTTCAAGAATAATTTAATATTCTCTACTAAACAGGGCCAACCACGTGAAGGTGGAATCTATTATGGCCCCTCCCCCCCTCACATCACTCTCAATTCCCCATAACCAATGCATGTACTTGAAAAAAAATTATGTGCAAACATGTGGAATTCATCATTAAAGAAACATTTACCATCCATTCAATAAAAGGTAACATTCATTAAACCATTCATTCAGTAGGCAAAAAATTATGCATGACATTATATTATAAAAAATAAGTACACATAGTGTTTCTTCAGTCACTTCTTTTTAGGTTTTTTCCTCTTGACAAAATTAGCAAGAAACTCATATTTTGGAACTTGTTGTTCAATTCTTGGGGCTTCATCAACTTCTCGTGATGTCTTCCTAGTAGAGTACTCGCGACGTGGATGTTGCAGCAAGGGGTCTGGATTTGCTGCAATAATGTGAAAATGGTACATTGATATCTTCGGATATTATAATGACAAGTATTTCATTTAAAAAAAACATTACAAAGGTGTTTTTTCACCTTTTGTGGCCACATCATGTACTTCGTATTCCTGTTTAGGATCATCCTGTACAATGTGACCCTCTACATGATTTGCAGTTGAAACATGGAAAAGTACAATTAATATTCACCATCTGCAATGCAATGTTTAAAATTGGAGCATATGAATAAATTAATTACCAGGATTCGAAGCATTATCTTCGATTGGTTGTTCTCCATCCTAGACATTAAGTGTATTGTTGCTTTTTGCTCAAAACAGAGTCAATAGTTTATGGAAAATATCTATAACGAATAGATTGAATAAGTAATAAATCTTCATTAAACTATATTTATTTTATATACTTGTGCGCAAGTTGAATCACCAGAAGACTGTGTTTTCCCAGACAAGCTTTTTCTACATTCAACAACAGCTCCAAATCCGTGCTAGAATCCAAGCTTCAAGTCTTCCTCAGTGGGCACTTCCTTGAATCAGTCGGCCTGCATATTTTCATAACGTCATGAATTTACCTCTTGCAGTGCAATAAAATGGAAATAATTTGCAATTTATTATTTGGATGCAATATTGGTTTTTCGATACTTACAATTCGTGTCGCCAAATTCAAATAACCACCAAGCCCAAGCTTGTGCTGACCAATTTTTTCTTGTCTTGCCTTTGTGGCCTTTGATGTGTCTGACAGCCTATGAAAGTGTTGAAATATGTTATATGTTTCAAATTTGATCTAAAAATTAATAATAATAAGGTTTATAATTACATTGTGGAAAGTATTGCATACCTCCCTGTGCCCAGTGGTAGCTTCCCTTCTTTTCTCAGAGCCCTCTCCTTTCCATCTTCCACTAGGGATTTCCACTCTCTTCCCAGAATCATTGGAGGGCACTCATACCTAGGGTTCCTTTCTAGATGAACCCTATATTGGTCCCAAACAATCTTCATATGGTATCCAACCTTCTTTAGGACCTCAGCTCGATTAAAGGTCTCGTTGCCGAACAAGCCAACCAAGCGATTAGTGAGCTCATATTTTAAATTTTTACTTTGTTTATCCCACCTTGTGTGGATGGTGGTCCCAAATATCTCCAATGACAAATCATTTAGATGTTTATAAAAAACATCATTTCCTGCAAAACGATCATGCCATCATTAGTTGAAAAACAATGCTTTATCAGTATATTACAATCAAATTATAAACACTAACTTGAACACTATGAAAATACCTGGGATCTTCTCTATATTTATTGGAACGAGCTCTTCGTCCACCAAAAATGTGGTATGTAGTGTACCCATGCTAGTGACATGGGAAGATCCAAGAAATGTTGCTTCAGCAATATCAATACTAGCAGTCTCTGCATCGACCCCTTCTTCTACGCGATCTGGCGTGCGCTGGTCACTAGAGGGTGCACTCACAGCCGGCCTCTGGGGTGTCACGGAACATGTTTTTGACTGTTCGGTCAAAAAAAATGGCACATGAGATGCACGTGGAGTCATTTGCTAATGTGACGACTCTCCATGAACGTCACTAGTGCCAACACCGCCTTGACCGCTAGTGTGTGGGCGCAAAAAATCCTGGAAATTCAAACCATATTTTAGTTCACCATCATATACAAGTAAAAATCATAAAATACTAAATCAATTTATATTTTGATTCAAGATTCTACACTTACTTTCAAGGCATGAGATCTCTTTACCAAAACATCAACCTTTGCTCTAATCTCATTTGTCTGTGGCTGAATGAATAGCAGACTAAGGATATCCTCATTAATTTTTTTTAAGGCCTTATCTATAATCTTAATTAGGTCTATAGAAGATCCAATGTCAACATCGTGCATCATCTCATCCACATCAAATTTTATTGATTGCTCTAACATTGGATCATATGTCGAACCAGTGGTCTGCAACAAAAATATATAAAACATTACTGACGTGAAAGCAATAGACTGGAGAAAATAAATATATTAAAAAAACATATCGATCATGATAGATTCATAAAATTACAATTAGGTATACTTGATGCCTCAATTGGATGGTGTTGTCTGATCCATAGCTGGGGACTTGCCCCGATCATCCCCCTGCCAAAAAAATGTAGAAAACATTATCATGATGAAACCAATATACACACGAAAAAGACATAACAAAAAAAACATGATCCTCCATATTATATTTTTACAATTGCAATGAATTATACATGTTTCCTCGAGGATCGTCTACTCATTTGATCAATGGTAGGGGACTTGCCCCGATCTACTACTAGGGAGGTGCCCTGATCAGCACCCTGCAACAAAAATATAGAAAATATTATCTAAATGAAACCAAAATACTCACGGAAAAAACATAATAAGAAAACATATTAATTTATTTAAATTGTGCAATTACAATCACGTATACATGTTTCCCTGAGGCTGTTGTCATCTGATCAACAGTCGGGTGGTTTCCCCGATCAACATTCTGCAACAAATATATAGGTAGCATTATCTAAACGAATCGAATATACTCATGAAAAAACACAACAACAACAAAAAATTATTCATATTAAATTTGTACAATTGCATTGATGTATACATGTTGCCTCGAGGCTGGTTCGGTCTCATCTACTGCTAGGGAGGTGCCCCGAACAACACCCTGCACATAGAAAAAACTATCTAAATGAAACCAAAATACTCACTGAAAAAACATAATAAGAAAACATATTGATGTATTTGAATTATACAATTACAATCAGGTATACATGTTTCCCCAAGGTTGTTGTCATCTGATCAACAGCCGGGTGGTTTCCCCGATCAACAATCTACAACAAATATATAGATAACATTATCTAAACGAAACAAATATACTCATGAAAAAACACAACAAAAAAAACTTGTTTTCATATTATATTTGTATAATTACAAAGATGTATACCTGATGCTTTGAGGATGTTGTACTCCTCTAACTAGCTGCTGGGGAGATGCTCCGGTCACTACCCTGCGAAGTAAATATAGAAAATTTTGACGAAATTATAACAATAGACTAACGAAAAATCCATAAGATGTTAAATTCATTAATAAAATGTTGGGTAAATTGTTAGATGTACCACTCCCATAGTAACCGTGTTTGTATATATTCGATTCAAATTGTAATTAATAAGCAACTCTTCCCCTGCAGCTATTGATTTAATGGCACATACAAAAACATGGTTTCCTTCACGCCCCTCAAATATGCAGTTGGGTTGCTTAATTGTAGACCCTGATTGTGTACTGTTTATAAACCCTGCAATATTCCTTGTAGCCTTTGGCCTTCCGTCAATGTACAACGTTGCTCCTTTATTTTGATCATTGTCTTTCAGCTGTAAATAATTTGCTGACAATCCATATCTGCGCATACTTCATGTATATTGGACCAGTCGCATCCAATCTTTGTAGTTGTAACAGGGTCTTTTTATCCACTAAATTGCACTTAGTGGATTCCAAGTGAACCATTGAAGTTGTGAGCATGTTCAATGTTCGTCATCAATGTTCTGAGATCCATCAGGCCAAAAAAAATTGGCCCTTTGTAATTTTTGTATGTACATACCCCTGCGAGGGAATTGTAATAAGTTGGTCCGGCATGAGTTATTTTTTAAAGAAGCTTGGTCTACCTTAGGTTTGCTATCATAGGGATACTCTAGAGTGTTTTTTCCTTAGGAATTATGCACTACTTGTCAGTGGTGTATAATCCCTGAGTTTTTCACTCAAACCTCCAAAGCTGGAGTATTCACATGATGGTCGAACTTAGGGAGATTATTAAAGCTTGTATGTATGTACTTTTTAAACATGCTATCCATCAGTAATGAGTCATATGGACATGCACTAGGTCCCCAAGGATTTTTGAGTCATTCTGAGAAAAATAATTTTTCTCAGTTTATGAGATTTTTTAATAATTTAATTTAAAAAGTAAAAAAGTGATAAAAGTGTGGTTAGGAGGTGAAATTTGGCATGGGGGTGCTTGTTTTCTAACCCAGAGCACCGATAAAACCCCTAAACCCGCTTTTCCTAAGTTTTGGGTGAATAGTATTCACTTAAATAAATTTCTCTCCAAAATATTAAAAATGAATTACTCAATTCAAGAATAATGGAATTGGAGAAAATCCAAACTCCTAAATCAGTGGATTTTTGTTGGGTGATTTGGCCCAGTTGAGTTAAGACACTCATTTAAGGAATATACCAATCAATTTTGGAGTGAAGGAATGAGGTTTTGACAACACATGAAAGGGACCCTCGGGATTTGCGCCTTCCTTCCCTTGGACAAATTTTGAGGGGGAATCATTTGGTGCATTGGGAGGAGATCCAAATGAGGTAAGGGAGGCACCTACCTTAGGTGGCATCCATCCCATTCAATGGAGATCAAGCCACCACATCAATCAAGAGATCCATGCTCACATGTGTCACCCTCAAACCCTAACTCACTCTCCTCCTCCAATTCGAATTCCTCTCTTGGAGAGTTATTTAAGCAAGGCAATGCTCCATTGTTTTTCATGGATGCATTCAACCTCTACCATTTTGTACATTGTGCTATTGAGAAATATATTTCAAGACTTTGGAGGTCCATCAGGTGCATCTTGTGTTGGAGTTTCTACATATGAGGTGATATTGTTGCTTTGTATTTGCTAGTTCATGCTTTCATTGTGTAGATTTAGTTTATTGGGTATAGAAGCAAACCTTTACAGCTGTTAACTTATTTGTTTATGCTTAGATAATAGGAGATTTGAATGTAATCAACAGTATTTGGTTGTACTTAGATTCATTTTGTCTCATTTTATTCTAACATACTAAGTCTCACATTGTGTTGCAAGTTTGGATTTTTTTAGCTGCAAATCTAAAGACTCAAGGGGATTGAAAACTTGGTTGTTCTTCCTTTTCTTGGGCAGCCATCTTTCTTCTAACACATTTGTATTTCATAGATTCTCCAAAGGCATTTGCAAGAGACAAGAGCATTGGAAAACCAAAGCCTCATCCATCTTCACTTCTACAAACTTCTTCTTCTTGCATTTTTTTTTGTTTTATGCTTAAAAAGTTAGATCTGAGAGCTTCTACTTTCCTATATATTTCAGATCTGATTATTTTATGCATTTCAATTAGATCTACAATAATAAATCATATTCATAAGTAGATCTAGTTTCAATTTTTATACTTGCATGCTTTGAAATTTCAAAAAAAATTCAAAGTATAAAAAAAAAAATTCATTTTTTTTAAATTCTTTTAAATTAATTTCCATCACATTCTAATAACTTTTGTTTGCTGGTTTTTATCAGGTCCATCAGAAAAGAGGAGGAAACTTTGCCCATTTTTCACTAGAAAGCCTCAAAAAGGAACTTTTTCGAAGACCTCTTTCTTCTAGTCTTTCAAAACCATCATTGTAAGCTCTTAGATCCAATTTTAATGGACTAAGAAGCGCTTCTTTAATTTCAGTGCTTTGTAAAATTAATAAACGATAACAGTGGGGTACCCAACACCCACATCCCATCCCCCCTGGGGGGATTTGCATTTTTGTCTTTTTCGCGAGATTGATTTTTTCTAACTCCACAAGTTCATGCACTCACTATTGAAGTGCAGGGTGTATACTTTTAACTTGTATTTCATATTTTAATCACTTCCTTTTTTCCTAAGTAACTTTGAGATAAAACCATCTTTCGTCGCCATGAATTATGCTCTCACCTTCACCTAAAGGCATTGTCGATTAGTAAAGGTTGACCGGAAAAGTGACGCATAAGTTTGGCCATTTACATATTTTCACCCTGCACACACTATTGAAGTGCAGGGTGTATACTTTTAACTTGTATTTCATATTTTAATCACTTCCTTTTTTCCTAAGTAACTTTGAGATAAAACCATCTTTCGTCGCCATGAATTATGCTCTCACCTTCACCTAAAGGCATTGCCGATTAGTGAAGGTTGACCGGAAAAGTGACGCATAAGTTTGGCCATTTACATATTTTCCATAAGTTTTACTTTTTACTTCCATAACTTAATTGTTTAATAAAAATAACCTAAAGTCTCTTGAGCTTAGATGCAAAGCAAGTCAAGAGCACTCTCTATCGGAGAGCACAATGGTCCTTGTTCATAAACCTAAATAAACTCATTTTCTTACACTGTGTATGCTCTGCCCACCTGTGGGATACCCAGAAACAGTTGGAATCACTTTTTAATATTCCACACTTAACTTAATCAGTCATTTAATAAAATTAACATCCCTTTAAGATAAGTGAAAATCCGTCACTTCGATTAGACTTTGTGTGGGAAAATTCTGCCTGGGGGCATTGGAACCACTATACTGAGATCTTAAGGGCACATAGACTCCATCCCTGGTTGGTGTAGTGTTGAACATGCTCTTGAGACTCCGGTATCCAACATGTCCTTGTACGGAACCACCAATTTCTGGACATTCCTCCCTGTACCTCACAGTATATCAGGAGTTTTCCCCTTTTTTCCTTAATCAAGTTTCACACTTAATTAATCTAAAATTAACCAAGAGACACTTGCACAACATTTCCCTTTTTCAGCAATTATCATTTTTTCACTGTATTGACTCCATAAGGCACTAGTCCTTGCACTCTCTACTTTGCTTATTATCAATATCAAGTATCGTGCATCTTCTATATATTTTACAGTCATATTTAATTTATGTTGGTGAAAGACTTTATTAAACCTTGTTGCAGACATCTTGGAACCTTTTAATCACTACCCTAAAAACAACTCCTAAAAACATTAAAACACTTTAACCATTTACACAGGAACTCTAACAACCTTAGAAACATTCCTTAGGGACTACCCCCCTTGGCTTCGTTAGGAGCTTTTCCTAAACGGAGGAGTCAAGATCAGGTGACAGCCTTGACTCGAGACTTGCCCCCAAGGGAACACCGAGCAGTAGCATAGATTTATGTTGCATTAACCAGGTGTGATAACCTAGCGACAACAGGTCCCACATACTCCATCAATTCGATACACCTGTCGTAACCGACCTTTACGCCATCCATGCAAAACAACACCAAACCATGTACTGACAATGGTGCAATTCGATATATCCTCTCGTTCACACAAAAATATTTGTTTAGTTGAGGAATATCCTTGGGTAACCATTGTTTCACTAGATGTTTGTACCTCAAGGGCACCTCGATGTCGCATATTGTCTCATCATCATAGGAACATGACCCCCCTTCAGTGAGAACAAATTCCATGCATTCATGGAATTTTCTTATGATATTTTGACATCTAGTTGACATAACTCTTGTAGACCTACTGGATGTCTCATGTTCCTCTAGTATTCCTAAAATCCCCTCACTCGAGGAAGACAGATCTAACAAATACATGTTTGGTTCTACCTGCACCATGGGAAAAAAGTTCAAATAGGACATTGTTGGGTATGCATAGTTCATATTCGAAAATTACAAGGCATTAAGGCATGCATTTTCCACTATCATCATACATAGTTACCATGCCTCCCCCAAGCTTGAAAATGCATTTGTGGATTAGTAAGGGATTTTTCCTTTAATTGTCTTGCATGTTCAAAATTGGAAAAATGGCCAAAATTAATTTTTGAATGCCTCGAGTTCGTATAAGAAGGAATCATCAAAATTTCAAGCCTATGGGTTGATAAACTATGTGAGACATACTTTGAAATATAATGGAATATGCTTTGAGATTTGGATATAAAAAAGTGGACGTAAACTAATGGAATATGCTTTGAGATTTGGATATAAAAAAGTGGAAAGATGATCCCAATTCTAAAAGAGGAACAGACGAAGGCACACTGCAATATCAAAGCACCATGAGGAACTTCCAAGATAGAGTGTTATAATTATGCCAAAATAAGTGGGAGGAGTTAACTGCACTCAAAAGAGAAAAACCTCACTCTCCATAAGGCCTAAAAATTTCTTTATACAAATCGCAATTGTATGTGGACACTATCAAAATATTGGCCTAAGATTTAGATGAAGAATTATTAAAGCACAACACTACCTTTGGGTTATTTTAATTCTATATTGCATATATGTATGCAACGGTCCAATTGGGGGGGTATGATGAGCCCTTGTATTACCATATATTTCCCATCTTTTTATGTATATTATTGTTATATTATCCTCAGAGAGATAAGAATTTCATAAGCACTCAAATTTTAATGGTCCATCTAGATATTGTTGACATATGTTTTTTAAAATGAATGTGCATGGCTTATTTTCAAAATAGTATGATAAATGCATGGTGTCTTAAGTATTTTGAGTTGATTATGTTGATTTCTCCAAAATGGAGTTAAATCATCCCACCCTCTAGCACTCAAGTGAGACTGAAAATTTTGATTATTACCTTATTAATGTGTTTGAACTTTTATTTTTCATTGAAATTGTCATATTAACCACATTGACATTCCCAATATGATGAGATAACCATGACCTTTAGAATCTTGTGGAAATATGAAATAGATATAAAGAGTCTCGATATGGTTAGGGAGCATTGGATAGGGAAGTGATTCTATATTGTTATTATCGCCCTTTGTTGTATTAGTTTCATGCATATGCACATATTTTCATTTGTATGTGCATGTGCATACACATATGCAACTATTACCATCAAACATGGAATTCCCAACACTCTAGGGATTTCCTTCTCTTTAATACATGCCAACCACCCAATTCTTTCCATGTTTCCTTATAAAAAGTAATCACACAACTATTTCCAAGTTAAAATATCATTTCAACTCTTCCAACAATAGCATTGACCTTTACAAATTGTATTCGAGAGGAGGGACGAACTCTAGTGTAGCATGCACTTGATGTTATGATATTTGAAAAGTACTTGATGTATAAGCCTTTGTTTTCTAATTGAGATATTATCAATTTTGTTTACCAGCATTATAGATAAGTATATTTACTGAGATTTCAAATCTTTTATCTACATTTTCTTAATTTTTGGTAGAGTTAGGGTTTTATGCAGAAGAATATAAAAAATTAATATAGTTTAATACAAAATTAAATCTAATAAACAAATACTGAAACTAAATAGTACAACAGTAACAAAACATAATTTTCATCTCTTTCAACTTTTCAACTTTAACACTACCAGTTGGCTCACTGTGTTAAAGTAATCTTCAGTAACATGTAATTACTAACAATAGTTAATCAACATTAACATGAGTAGAGAATATAGGTTTAGGGTACATACATGTGATGTGGAACCTTCCTATTTTATACTCAGAAATATTACTTCCAGTCAAAACTGTACCTCTCAGAGGTCAGCCAACACTAGGAACCCATTGACCCTACTAAAGGGTAAGTACAAACCAGAGAGAGAGAGAGAAAGGTTCTATGCAACAGTAGTTAGACAAATATAGTTACATTCATAACAGAAGTTAAATAAATCGCGAAGAATGATTACAACAAAAGTCACAGTGCAAGTAAAATCTTAACAAAAAAACACAGATCTGATCACCAACAATTTTGTCTGACAGGACAAGTCTTAACAGAAGAGATCTGGGAAAATATAAGATTCATCATTAACACAAACAAAGAGAACTCATTCCAAGATAAGTATAAAAACTTCTCAAATAATCAGTCAACAAACAGATTAAAATTCAAAGGAGAATGCAGTAGGCTAGGATAAAACTTAAGGCTTCACGGCCCTCCTCAATCATGTTCACATCCTTCATCAAAGAGGCATATCTTAGGTTACAATCTACCCAAACAAAAGATTGAGCTCACACAAGCATTCCCTAGGTGAACGAACTTCAAGTCAGGGATTTAAATAGCAGATCGGATTTCTCAGAATGAAAAAAAAACCCTTAAATAGCATATCAGGTTTATCCACAGGTAAAACAACATATCAGTCTTAAGTTAGCCTTCAAGCGGGGAGGTCGGACTTCCATAAGATTTAGAATAACAATCTCATAACTGCCACGGCTTCCTTTAGTCATACAAGTCAACAAAAGAATAGGGTTCCATTAAAGTCCAAAAAATAGTGTTCCATTAAAATAGGAAGGAACTACTTAATACAAAAAATAATAAAAGTAAAATAATAAAATAAAAAATAAAATAAAAAGGAGTCATAAATAATAACATAAATCATAAGTGGGGTTCTAGAGTCATTTATGGGACAAACAACCATAGTACCCAAAGGACCAAAAACATTAAAGGGTGGTACAAACAACTCAAGATGGGAGAAATGACCCTACTAACAACACTCCAAGGCCAAGGTACCACAAGACCAATCAACAACAAGGTGTAAGGACCAAAATTAAAATCAACCAAGGTGGGGAAGGTACAACAATCATCTCTCTCTCAAATGTACAAATGTTCCATATAACCTGAAAGTTCATCATCACTGTATGAAGAAGGGTCCACATGGATCATGTGGTCATGATGAGGTATATGTGTAACATGGACTAATTATGGCATCCCACACATCATGATGATAAGACATTTCCAAAGAGAAAGGAAATCAGTGAGTTCATCATCAACAACATCATAATGTCAAAAAATTGGAGAAATTGGCATAGTGTGCATAAGGAAGTGTTACAATATCTTAGGTATATTTATTCCACTTGCTTTTCATCAAAGCTTAAGCATGTGTAGAAAACAACCTTAAAACTATATTGATTTTAGTGCAAGGCCTACCATAGTAATGGTTCTAGGGAGATTGTGTTTAGTAGGATTTGTTCAACACAAAATTACCTACATCATTCCATCACAAGAGAGGTTATTGCTTATTGTTAAAAAGTAGATATATATGTGTGTTATTATAGGGAGCCCACAAGGGGATCCTAAAAAATCTTTTACTTAAAAGCTTGAGTTACTAATAAAAGTGATAAGTACCCTATAAGATACTAGTGGCCTTTTACAGGAGTTTAGAAATGATACAATATGCACATACATACAGAAAAAATAATACATAGAGTATAACAACCAATAAATATTTCATGGTTAAGTACACAACATGCCCCCCTAAAAATTATTTGTCCCTGGAGTTGAAAACTAGAAAAATAAAGGCCAATTCTATAAATAAACATTGGAATAATTGAAAAGACGCTTTTTTGCTCAAGTTTAAAGTATGTGAATATACATAACTTGAAAGATGCAAAACATGCCCCTTGATTTAGAGGAAGCATTATATTGCACAAATTTGGTCTCAGGCCTCTGCGGCTCCTGCACGAGCTCGAGAGAGCCGATCCGTTCCATTGACAGCCGAAGAGCCTGAGAGGGAGCCCGCAGAGGCCTATGAGGGAGAGCTCGCATGAAGCCTATCCTGGAGAGCCACTAGAAGAGAGGAGCGAGCCAGTCCATTGGTGAAAGATTTGTGCAGAGGAAAGCTATGGAGACCCGTTCAGAGAATGGCCACGCTCCAACTTGCTTACCCGCATGAAGGGTGGACATGGAGCCCACGTGCGGTGGTGGAGGAAGCCTCCAGGAGAGCAACCGGTCGGTGGAGATAGCTGCAGGAAGAGAGCCACCTGCCATTCCATATTGATAAAGAAAATAGAACAAAGCTTGAAGCTAAATCCAAGAAATGTACCTTTATTGGATATGGGGTTGATGATTTTGGTTATTGTTTATGGGATTATGAAAATAATAAAATCATTAGGAGTAGAGATGTGATATTCAATGAAAAGGTCATGTATAAAGATCTTCACTACATGGCCAAACTAGCCTTTTGGGCCAAGAGAGCTAACCACCGCTCACCTCTAGGCTGCTTTACAATGGAGCCTCCTCAAGCCTTATAAAGGTTTCCTTACATGCAATACCATGGGGCAATACCATGGCCTACAACAAACCATGTGCCCAAAAACATGTGCTAGACCTAACTAACTTTGACTCAATCCCGAGTCAAGGTTAACCCTAACAATCCCCCTTTAAACTTGACTTGGATTAATCACCAACCCCCCTCAAATTTTTAACTGAGGAATCTCACATACACCCCCCTATCACCTAGGTATTTCTCCCGACTTTACCGGTGAGTTACCATGGGTATGCATGCCTTACTAGGTCTTACAGCCATATGCCCTTTTACATGCAAACTAATCCATTTTTAAATTTTATTTTATTTTCATGTGTCTTCATGGTGATTATACCATCACCATCTGTTGCTTCATCCTCTCGCTTTTCCATGCTCACTTTCTTGCTCGTCATGCCATGCCTAACATTCTTTCCATGCTTCTTGCTTGTCCACACACATTTTAGCTGATCTAGTTCCTGCATATTCATCACTTTCTCCAATGTCCTAGGTGACTCATCTATGGGACACCCTACTCTAACAGTTCACCACCATTATCTTTTGTGGACACGTTGTTTCTCAACACCCCACACAGAACGATGTGAGAATCACTTTTCACAAATGGAGTCTGCAATATATTAGTTATGTTCTAATTCCACTTACAACTATGTGCTTGTCATACTCCATATTCTTGCCATTGCTTGACCATAATGCTCACTCAACCAAGAGCATCTTTGCCAAAGTTCTGCGCAGATCCATCTTTACACCCTTGCCATCTTTCAGAAAATTCTTCATTTTCCATGCCATGCATACTCATGGAAGCGCTACATATTGCTCCACACAGGCTCCCAAATAGGCATCTCCTTTGTGCTTTTCTATTCATGGCTTGCCAAAACAGTGCTCTTCTTTGCAGATTTATCTTTCCATAGGCAGATCAACAACTCGTTGTGAGCTCTCGGGTCCTTATTTTCACGTGGAGGATTTCTTCCAGGTCTTTCTCCACTACTTTGTCTCAAATCTAATTAATGCAAACTTCTACAGTAGAGCAGATCTGAACACATCCTCTTTTCACTGATGATTGCATCTCTTATGCAACACTACAAGGATCTCGAGGGGCTTCTCACGACCTACTTTCTTTCTACTTTCACGTGTTCTCGGGCCTCTGCGGCTCCTGTACGAGCTCTCCGGACTCATGGATCTCTACGACAGCGGTGCCGGCTCTCCACGAAATGGAAGCTCCTCTCATTCTCTGCAATCTTATGCTCTTCACCTAAGCTCTGATGCAACAACTTCTCCTCGGTAGACCTCCATGAATAGGCTAGGGTTTATCTCTTCGACCAAATGGAGGGCGATCTCTTCTTCATCTTCTCACTGCCCAGATTTTAAAAAATGGGCCAAAACATGCCGATGGGACTCCAAACACTATGGCTCTGATACCACTTGTTAGGTTTAGACGAGCATACATATTTAACTTGTGAGAGAAATAAACAGAAACAAAGCAATCACATAATAGATAGATAATTTACCCTGGAAACCCCATGCGGGGAAAACCAACACCCAATGAAGATCTTCATTACATGGCCAAACCAGCCATCCGGGCCAAGTGATCTAACCACCGCTCACCTCCAGGCCACTTTACAATGGAGCCTCCTCAAGCCTTATAATGGCTTTATTACATGCATTACCATGGGGAAATACCATGGGCTACAACAAACCATGTGCCCAAAACCATGTGCTAGACCTAACTAACTTTAACTCAATCCCGAGTCAAGGTTAACCCTAACAATGTGGATCCCCTAAACCTCACGAGGGTTTAAACTAGGTTTTCATTCCTAAATTGAGTTAACCTTGAAATGGTTGTAAACTGGCCCATCACTTGTAACCATGCATCCATGCATCCATGCAATAGCTCCTTGTAACTACCTCTTATTTAAACTTCCAAAGAGATGGAAGGTCAAATATATGCAATAGCTCCTTGTAACTACCTCTTATTTGACCTTGCCAACCATGTTTGATAGAATGTCACCCCTCAATCCACATTCAACTCTACATACTTGAATCTTAGGAAGTTGTTTCCACATTAAATACATTCATCTATATTCATACATTTCATGTTTTCTTGAATTCTCTCTGTAAATTCAAATAAATTTTGAGTCTATAACTATGAAGCAAATTTTGAGTATATTTCCTAGACAGGTGCCTGATCAATTTGGTACTGCTGACCAATAGAATCCTGCTAAAGCTCCTGTTCTTCTTCTTTATGCTTAGGGTGATGAAATAGATGAACCGAGGAATGTAATTGACAAGCCAAAAATTACAAACTTGAGCGCTTTGAAGGTGAACATAAACAAAACAAAAAAACATTTCAAATTCTAAGGCCGGAATTTGATTAAGATCCGAATTCCAATCCCCATTTTGATCCAAAAACGGGTATTAATAAAAAAAATCTCTTGAGTCCTAAGAGTTTCAAATTCTAAGGCCAAAATTTGATGAAGATTTGAATTCCAATCCCCATTTTGATCCAAAAATGGGTATAAATAAAACAAATCTCTTGAGGCCTAAGAGGATGACATTTCAATTTGTTGAGGAAGGCAGATGGTCAAAGGAGGCAGAAATATTGAAATTTAAGAGTCAATTCAAAGAAACACAGGCAAAGGCTGAGCTTGATATAAATCCTAATCTAATTGAAGTGTCAGAAATAGTTCCTACAAAAGAAGAGAAACCAAAGGATCCTATACCTGATGTTGAGTGGTGGGATATGGTTCTTTTACCCTCTGGTAGCTACATAGATGTCACGGAAGGTGATTTAAAAGTGAATATGGAAAAACTTACTATATATTTAGAGCACCCTCATCCAATTGAGCCTCCAGCTGAACCTCTTCCACCTCCACTGCAACCATTAAAGCCTACCAAGAAGGAGCAGAATAAATTGCGTACACAACAGTGCCTTGCAAAGGAAAAATATGGATAGGAGATGATAAGGCAGGGTTTGATAGAGCCTCCAAATCCAAAAGTAAAGATGAGCAACCTTATGAAGGTACTTGGTGCTGAAGCAACCCAGGATCCAACAAAGATCGAAATGGAAATTCGCAGTGCTACTACTGAGCATGAACAAGCACATATTGACATAAATATTGCACGAAAACTCACCCTAGTCGAGCATCGTGAAAAGAAAGAAAAAAATCTTTTTGATGACCCAAATACTTTGGAAACAGTTGTTTTTGTCTACAATATTACTGATCTTTATCATCCATAGACACGCTTCAAAGTGGACATCAATGCCTAGGAGAATTGATTGACTAGTTGTGCTATAATGTATGATGGTATGAGTGTTGTAGTTGTAGAAGGAGGTAGAAAATCCATCAAATGATCAGTACCAAATTTTGAGTATGTTTTTTCTTTATTTCTAAGAACCCTCCCAAAGAATTTGTTGCCAAAGGAGAGATATGGGGTTCAAATCTAAATAAATTTAGCATTTATATTGATTTCTAAGGGAAAAAAAACATATACAACAATGAAATCAACCATTCAAACTATGAATTGGACACCATAAAATTTAGGGCTTT
This sequence comes from Larix kaempferi, assembly GCA_027924585.1. NCBI lineage: Eukaryota > Viridiplantae > Streptophyta > Pinopsida > Pinales > Pinaceae > Larix > Larix kaempferi. The sequence continues at coordinate 19,172,056 of BSBM01000445.1, read as the reverse complement.
GTACTCACAGAATTGGGAGGCATTGCCTCTTTCAGAGTTGCTCTGCTCGGGCTCCCTCTCCCCTACACGGCCACAATCCAACTTTGGTCACAGCTCACAGCTCATCGAACTCAATGGATGCACAGAATACTTGGCCTGAATCCTCTACTCACAGTAAACCGAACTCAATGGGTGCACGCACGAGAGGTTGAAGATGCACAGCCACATTCCCAATTTTCTCACAACTCACAATTCAGCGAAATCAATGGTTGCACAGAAGCCCTGGCCGAAATGCTCTACTCACGTCTCACTGAACTCAAAGGGTGCACACACAAGCTAAAGATTACAATGAAACACTTTGGCACGGGAGGTAGAAAGGTGAGCCGGTTATGTTGTTTGTTATTTTTTTTGGTATTATTTTTTTTATTTGTTTTATTTTTTATGTATTTAATATATATAGGTAGAAAGGTAAAGTTTTGTTGTTTCTTAATTTTTTTTGTATTTTTTTTATTTGTTTTATTTTTTATGTATTTAATATATATATATATATATATATTGAAAAACAAATTTTAATTTAAAATTAAAAATAATATTTTATTTAAAAAATTGATAAAAACAAATTAAATTAAAAATTTAACAACAATCTTAGTGATGATGACATTGATGACATCAGTGTCGATGATGATGATCATCATCAACATTACCACCATCCTGATCATCATCGTCATCGTCATCATCATGATAATCATTGTCATCATCATCATCAACATCGAGAACATCATTGTCATCATAAGCATCATCCTTAATATCATCATCGTCATTAATCATCATCATCATCATAAACAACACCATCGTCATCGTCGTCATCGCCATCGTCATCATCATCATCATCATCAATGTTACAATCATTACTATTCATCAACACAATCATCATAAACAACAACATCGTCATCGTCATCATCTTCATTATCATCATCACCATCATTATCATCATCACCATCATTATCATCATCACCATCATCATCATATTCATCTTCATTATCGTTGTCATCATCATCATCATCGCCAGCCCCATCATAATTGTCATCATCACAATCATCATAAACAACAACATCATCATCGTCACCATCATCGTCATCGTCATCATCTTTGTCATCATCATCATCATCATAAGCATCATGATTAACGTTTTCGTCGTCATAATCATCATCATAAGCATCATCATTAACGTCGTCGTTGTCATTCATCATCATCATCATCACCATAAACAACACCATTATCATCATCGTCATCGCTGTCATCGTCATCGTCGACGTCATCACTATTAGACATCTTAATAATCATAAACACAACATCGTCGTCGTCATCATGATAATCGTTTTCATCAACATAAACATCAAGAACATCATTGTCATCATAAGCATCATTGTCGTCATAGTCATCACAAACATCATCATCATTGTCATCACAGCCATCATTGTTGTCGTAGATATGATCATCATTATCATCATCGTCGTCATCATTAGAAACAAAAACATCATCATCAACAACAACATCATCAACATCAAGAACATCCAACTGTCATCATAATTTTCATCATCATCGTCGTCGTCAATAATCATCACCATCATCATAAACAACACCATCGTCATCATCATCATCAGTGATGATTATGATGATGATGATGATAACAAAATCATTGTCATCTTCATAGTCATCATGACCATCGTCATCGTCGTCATCATGGCCATCATTGTCGTCATATGGATGATAATCATAGGTATGAAGCACCTTATACTTCTATAACCATGATGAGTAGAGAGTAGGGGTTGGTACTAGGATGGACCACACATGTTCCCAACAATTCATAGATGAACCAGTGTATCTCATTTTTGTGTGTAATAGGATGTTGATATTGGTGCACCACATTGGGTGGTTATATTCCTCACATGATGCGACTACATGAAGCGACTCACATGGAACCCTACAAGTGACTAGTGAAAGGGGCCAACTTTAAAAAATTGGAAATAGTCCTTGCATCATATGAAATTTGACCCACTTAGATTTAACATATACTTTCCTAATGTGAGATAGTTTTTTAACTTGAAAATAATATTGGCATGGCCTCCCCAAAGGACACAATATTAGGTGATTGAAACAAGTCAAACGAGGTCAAACTGAATCCAATTGCATTTCAACAAGATCTAGATGGGGTGCACTGTGGATTTAATGGATACAATGACTTTAATGTCAATAATATTGAATCAATGACTTCAACCTAAATTGACATGGATCTTGCCCCAATATTGACTAGGATGGAATGGTATTGCATTCATGAGGTTGTTGCAAATCTAAAGAATTCTAACCATTAGCTTTCAACCCAATCAACGAAGGGCACAACCAATTTTTCATAACTATATATTGTTTAGGATTAGCTAATGATATGATAAAACCAAATGTATCCGGTAAACATCTTCATAAATGTTATAAAGTACCCATCCTATTTTTTTTCAATTCTAGTGACCCTCCCTGAGTCTCAGTGCCAAATCCCTCCTCAAATATTAGTGTTGGTGTTGAGAGTTAGATTATCATCAATTTTAAAAGGATTTCCAATCAAAAAAATGATAGAGAAGTTGCTTGAAAAAAGCAGTGATTCACTTTATTTGTGAATGCATGCCATCATAATATTGTTTTAGAATCTATAATGGGAGATGGTGATAGAAAGGAGGAGTGTTTGGATACTATCAAAATTTAGCTACTTGCAAATACATAGATTCAAAGTTGATTCATTTAGAATGAATATAAACCCTCACCTTAAGAATGAAAGACAAAGGCGAATGAAAGAAATAAGTATTCAATAGAGACCATTCAACCAACCCTTCCTTCTTAATGAATTTGACCTAGACCATCCTGTGACTTCAAAAGCTACGTCCAAGGTGAAGGAAATAAGTGAGTGAGTGAACATGCCCATCCCTTATGGCTATTTTTAGCCTCGCAATCCTTTCTTTTCACTTCTTTCCTTCCTCATCCTTTGAGTGAGAGGCCTTGAAAGAAGGAGCCCTCTTTTTGTTAGGGTCTTGCATTGGCTAGTTTTACCTACCACCCAAAAGAGCACAATGTCACTATTGTGTTTGGAAGCGATATTATCCTTATCCGACTTCAAGGAAGACTTGTAATATTCACATCATCTTTCTCCAACTCTTTTCCACAATTGAAAATGTTGTACAAAACTCATATAGACATGGAAACCCTTAAACCCGAACACTAAGGCATGTGATGTCCATCATGAGTTCTAAATGATATTGCCCTTAATGGTCTCCCATTGATTTTTTTGGGGGTACAATGTGTACTACTTTATGCCCACTAGCATAGTGACATAAAAAATGGGCTTATACCATCATATTGTGATGAACCTGCAATAATTAATTAATGCAAATACACGAGATATCAAAAATAATAGACTCAGCATCACTTTTATATTGATCACGGGCCACTTCGAGGGGGAAACCTCCTTTGAGCAAGCTCAATACAATTAACTTCACGGTGCCTTCAATGACCTCAACACACACTTATATACTAAGTCTATGCCCAATACTATGAGTCAAAACCATGGGACATATAATACTACGGGACGACTTACAAAGCATATGCGTCCAATACTATGGGTCAATACTATGGGCTAATATAAACTACGGATCAACAAATACTACAGGATGACTTACAAAGCATATGCGTCCAATAACAATATACTAACATAGTAAAGAGAAGGGTTGACATAGGTTCCTAACATCCCCTCTCCCTTAGAAAAAGCTTGTCCTCAAAGCTTTGGTTGGAGAAATTGCTACAGAATCTGAAGGAGTGGTTCCCCGGTAGCATCCTCGGTTTGCATTTCGGGCAACTGATGCCTTTGGAGTGTCAAGGAGGATTGCTTGGAAGGCTGTAGATGAAGAAGAACCCTGTCAGCTACGTGGAAAATGCGCTCAGAATGGTGCTTATCAGCTTGTTGTTTCAGGCAAATTCTGGCCATGTGAAGATTGTCCCGCAAAATGAGAAGAATTTGATCGCGGTTTCGAAGAACCGAGTCAATTTCCTGAAATGGGGAGCTGCTAAGGGTGTATGAAAGAAGAACTGGCGGTGTTTTTCCATAGACTACTTCATATGGTGTCCTTTGAGATGTGGTATTGTACCACCAGAGCGCTGCTAGGAAATCCATAGAAATAGTTGGCCAAAGCTGTGTAGGGATGGGCAAGGGTTTGAGCAATCCCGAAAGGAGTGTCGTTTCCCCCTTGTTGACTTGGAAAGTATCATCGTCAGCCACCATCTGTTGAATTGTCATTTTTAGTCCCGGCCACAAGAAGTTACATTGTTCCCGGTCATACATTTTGCAGAACCCAGAGTGCCCTGTTGATGAAGAAGCATGCAGTTCATAGAAGAGATAGCCCTGTTGAACATATTGCAACCAATTTGGAACAAGCAGAGAAAGAGCTGTAAGAGAAACTAGGTCATCAATTGTGTGAGAAGGAGCATCTTCCACCATATTGTCCTTACCCTTCTTGTAAGTGATCACATAGGGATAACCCATGAGTTGGATAACCCATTACAGGTGTGTTGGGGAGGAGACCCATTGTTCCAGAAAATTTTCTAGACTTGGGAGATCAGTCTTGATGCAGAAATAATTCCCTAATAGGTATGGCTGCCACTTCTGTACTGCATGCAAAATAGCCATCATTTCCTGCTAAGAGGTAGATGTGGCTACATTCTTATTGGAAAGGTCTCTTGAAGGCAGCAAGCACATTGGTTCAGCAAAGATACCTGCATATCTATCCAAGGAAGTAGTGGAGATTGTTGATGGGTGCATCTGAATGGAATTGAGCTGAGCGATGACACCATGTGAATTCTTCTTAAGGATTTTTTCCAGGCGATGTGAACTGATGATGCAGAGAGACCCTGGTTGTAAGCCCATAAATTTGTGTTGTGCCCCATTGACTTTAAACCTCATCCAAAGTTCAGCAAAATCCCATAAGATGGGGCCAAGTGTGCGTAACCATTGAACTCCCAAAACCACATCACATCCGCCTAAGGACAAGGAAAACATATCAGAGCGTAGGTTATAATCTTCCATAGAGATACGCACATTGTGACACTTCCCCTTGCAAGGTAAGGTGCCCCCATTGGCAACCATGACTTCAAAGTTGGAGCAAGGATGGACAAAACAATCAGCCTGTTTGGAAATCCGAGGGTCAATGAAGTTATGAGTGCTACCAGAATCAATGAGTATGGTAAGAGGGAGCTTCTTGAAGTATCCCCTGACCCGCATTGTTTGTGGGGTGGTGACGCCGGTTACAGCATGGAGAGAGATCTCGGGTGGGTCGTCCTGAGATGGGGTGTCAACAGGCGGGTGTTGAATGTCGACCTGATCATCTACTGTATCTGTAGCTTCTTCACCAAGTTCTAAGGCAGGCGGAGAATCCACATCCAAGAGATAGAGCTTTTGTTGAACACATCTATGTCCCCGAGTGAATTTCTCATCACAATTATAGCAAAGCCCTTTTTCTCGGCGTGCCTGCATTTCTATTTCAGAAAAATGCTTGATAGGAGTTGGTTGAGGAGCAAGCGTGATGGGAGGTCGTTGGGAACCCATATTTCTGAAAGGAACAAAGGTGGGTTTGGAGCATTGTTGAGCTGCGATCTTGTCCTCGGCCAGCTTAGCCAACCCTAGGACTTCCATCATTATGTTGGGACAAAACATTTTGACCTCTGAGCGAATTTCATCCTTGAGACCACTGATAAAACAACTCATGTAGAATTCATCAGACAATCCTTCTGTGTGATTGGCTAGTTTCTCAAATTCTGTCTGATACTCTCTCACTGTGCCAGTTTGGTGAAGTTTAGTGAGTGCTCCTGTGAAGTCGTCAAAAGCACTAGGACCAAATCGTGGCAAAATGAGTTGGCAAAAATCTGTCCAGTTTGGCTCGGGATGAGCTTTGATGTACCAACGGTACCATTGAAGGGCTTCCTGTTCCAAATGAAAGGATGCAAGTGGAACTTTTTGAACATCAAAAGTATTATGCAGACTGAAATATTGTTCTGCTCAGTATATCCATCCAGTCGGATCAGTACCATTGAAGCGAGGAAAATCAAGCTTCGGCCCACGAAAATTGCTAGAAGAAGAGAACCCGATGGCTGCAAAAGATTCTGGCTGTCTGGTATTGTTCATGGCTGAATGCTGAAGATGGAGGCTGAGAAATTTTTCATCCAGATCTTGGAGTTTGGTTTGGATGGCTGCAAGTGCTTCCTCCATGGTGTGTGCTCCTACACGGGTGACAACCATAACCAGGTTTTTTTTTTTTTTTTTTTTTTTGGTGGAATGGGTAGAAAAACACAAACAGAAGCTGATTTAGTAAAGGGAAATTTGGATTGGGGAAACAATCTGATGGTTAATTGGGGTTTGACTAGATTTTGGACACTGTCGAAAGGACAAGAAAGCAAAAAGGGGGATTTCAGAAGTGGGGTGATAGAATGAGAAAATTTGGCAGAGAGGGACAAAAAAGCAGAATTCAGAAAGGAACTCTGTGGTAAAATTTGAAGGTGATTGGGTGAAATCTGAGGAAGTTATGGAAAACCCTAAAAATAGACAAATGGGGGATTTCGGGCTTTGGGAAGGGGAATTGGGCATAGGGTCCTCAGGAAGGAAAGATGCAGAATGGGATGACAGGGGTTCCCCGAAAATTTCAAGGGAAACAGAGTGAAAACAAGGGAGATATGGAGAAAAAACTGAATTTTTTTTTCTTTTTTTTTAGAAATGGATCGACAACAGCGGCGCAACGGCGCGGAAGGGATAAAAAACGGTTGGATCTGAAACGGCGACTGGATCTGGAACAACTTTCAGAATAGATCTGGAACGGCTGGATCTGGAGCGGAAGTGATCGGCAACAGTTCAACTGAAAATAGATATGGACCCTAGGTATGTACGGATTCCTAATAGTTCAGGTGTTTCACTCGGCCACCAATGTTGTTTGACGGCTTGCGTATTGGGGCAGTACCCCTCACTCCACGGCTCAGGTAAAACTGATAACCGCTTTGCCACAAACGACAGCTCTTGGTTTACCTCACAGGTGGGAACTAGTCAATCAGGTAGGGGTCGTTGCCCTTTTCGCTGGTAGGTCCTCTCAATGGGCCAGCTACTTTGGGGTTCCTGTGGTACTCCTCACAATGAGTTTTAGGGATTATGCCCAAGTACTTCCCACAGTTAAGTGGATAGGGATTATTCCCAAATCTGAAGCTGCAACAGATGCAAAAAAAAATTTGGCAGAAATTCCACCCAACGAGCCCAAGAAAGTGCTATGATACCAGATGTGATGAACCTGCAATAATTAATTAATGCAAATACACGAGATATCAGAACTAATAGACTCAGAATCACTTTTATATTGATCACGAGCCACTTCGAGGGGGCAAGCTCAATACAATTAACTTCACGGTGCCTTCAATGACCTCAACACACACTTATATACTAAGTCTATGCCCAATACTATGAGTCGAAACCATGGGACATATAATACTACGGGACGACTTACAAAGCATATGTGTCCAATACTATGGGTCAATATTATGGGCTAATATAAACTACGGATTAACAAATAATACGGGACGACTTACAAATCATATGCGTCCAACAACAATATACTAACATAGTAAAGAGAAGGGTTGACATAGGTTCCTACCACATATTCAAGAAAACACTAACTTTGAAGAGAAAACCTAGGGTTTATAGGAAAGAGGTAGAGTCTCTCTTACTATGATTGAGTTGGAGGAGTAGTGGGAGGTGACTAAATTCTAAGTAAACCTACACACAATCAACCGAGAAAACATTCTCTCTCTTTACATGGTAAATAGTTTATATACTTACTTAAACAATAAATAATTCCAAATAATCAATGAATTAAAAGCATGAACAACACATGAATTAAAAAAGTAATTTTTTTTTATTTTTTTTGTGGGGAGAAAGGAGACTCTATTGCAATGAGTAAATATTACATTAGTAGATCCATACCTTGCATGATAAGATAGTTCCAAATGCCTTCTAATTTGGGTTCATTGCTCTTAAGTTTTTCTTTAACTTAATGCCTTCCCATTAGTTTTCAATCATTCTCTTTTATAGAAAACATTATATTTTATTTTACAATAATACAAATGTTGTGCTATTTTAAATTGTTTTTACACATTTTATTCATTTTTTTGTGTTCATATCTTAATTAGTTTAATTTAGTTAAATTATCTTTTTATTTGCATCTTCAAATTAAATTACCTTATATGTACATTCTTCTCTACAATATTTATCATCTTGATATCTTCATTGAAATGAACAAACTCTTCACTTAGCAAATCAATGACATTGGTGAAATCTGGGTTATATTAAAACCATTGAAACGAACAAATTCTTGACTCCGCTAGAGTTTCTTGACTCCATTAGAGTAATGAGTTTGTAATAAATATTCATAAAAGGAAGTATAAAACCATATTCTATTCCCTTTTGGTAAATTTCTTCATCATACACATCCCACACAAATTTGAATTTAGCTTTTACTTCAAATTTTGCTCACCCTCCAACTTTGACCATATTTATAAAATAACAGTGTATTTTAATTGGTATAAACTCAAGTCTCCTTACCAAGAAAGTAAGGTGAGAGAAATTCATAACTTGAACATGAGTATACATCTTGTTGTCATAAGTATAGCATTTTACCAAACTTATATCAGTAAATATCAACGATTCTCCTTACCAAGAAAGTAAGGTGAGAGAAATTCATAACTTGAACATGAGTATGCATCTTTTTGTCGTAAGTATAGCATTTTACCAAACTTATATCAAGTAAAGATCAACTAGTGGAATTTTTTTGTCAACATCTTTCCTAGCTAAGCATATTCCTCACATGGAAACCTAATAAATCCATTTGAAGTAAGAAAATGTGAATAATAGTGAAGTTAAAATACTTCTTATTGCATATCCATGTTAGAAGAAGGTAGTGTATCTTGTACCAATGCATTGAGAACCATTGAAATAAGCAATTTGTCTTTTTAGATTAATTGCATGGAGTATTCAATGATTTAATATGAGCTATTTTTAATGTTGGATTGGTTATAAATAAATGGTACTTATAGGAGATGAGTCATAATAAATGATTGCTTAAATAAAGGGAAGGAAGCTTTGAATGAATGATTCGTAAAATATGCCAATTGCAAAGATTTTGTATGAGAGATTTATGGAAAAACTTTATTATTAGTCATACTTTAGCCATGGGCATCCTTTTTAAATAGTCTTAGTCATGGGTGAAACTTGTGGACATTATAGTTGAATCTATGAAATTTATTTTGTTGTTTCAGAGTCACTAATTTACAGTTCGGATAAGTTGCCTTCTTGGGAATTCTTAGGTGCTTGGTGAAATTACTAAGTGTGTTGATTGAATCATTGAAATTCATTTTGTTAGTTTGAACATTACAAGAAAAAAACTTCTTAGTGAATGTTTTCAATGCGCTTCCAACAGAGGTTTTTATTCAATGCGCTTCCAATAGTAAGGCACCTTGGTGTTCCCCTATTTTATATGCACCAATGCGTATTATATATTTTAAAGCACCAATTCTTATTATATATTTTGAATACACCGATGCATGCTATGTTTGTTGAGCACCGATACACATCTATGATTGTGTAGTAGTGCACATTCTATATGATTGTCAAATTGTTAGCCTATAGCTATGGTTTTTTATTGTCAAATTGTTTGTGTCAGTCATGTTTGATTCTGGAAACCCTGCCACACATTCAATGCATGTGTCTAGTCTAACCATGCCAAATTTCAGTCCATACAAGCACAAATTTAAAAAAATTCAATGTTGGACCCGTGTAGCACATTAATTAATCTATAGGTATGGTTTTTTATTGTTGAATTGTTAGTGTCAATCATGTTTGAGTCTGGAAACCCTACCACACAATCAATGCATGTGTCTAGTCTAACCATGCCAAATTTCAGTCCAAGCAAGCACAAATTTTAAAAAAATCAACGTTGGCCCTGTGACGTAGCACATTAATTAATCTATAGGTAATATGGTTTTTGATTGTTGAATTTTTTGTGTCAGTCATGTTTGAGTCTGGAAACCCTCCCACACAATCAATCAATGCGTCTAGTCTAACCATGCCAAATTTCAGTCCATACAACACAAATTTTAAAAAATTCAACATTGGCCCCGTGTAGCACATTAATTAATCTATAGGTATGGATTTTGATTGTCGGATTGTTAGTGTCAGTCATGTTTGAGTCTGGAAACCTTCCCACACCGTCAATGCATGTGTCTAGTCTAACCATGCCAGATTTCAGTCCAATCAAACACAAATTTAAAAAAATTCAACGTTGGCCCAGTGTAGCAAATTAATTAATCTATAGGTATGGTTTTTTATTATCGAATTGTTAGTGTCAGTCATGTTTGAGTCTGGAAACCCTTCCACACCATCAATGCATGCGTCTAGTCTAACCATGCCAAATTTCATTCCAAGCAAGCACAAATTTAAAAAAATTATGCGTTGGCCCCGTGCAATACATGATCAAGCACGCCATTTGGGTTAACATTATAATTGTGCATTGCCTTACTGAGCTTCTCTTTGTTTTGAGAATAATTTAATATTCTCTACTAAACAGGGCCAACCACGTGAAGGTGGAAGCTCATCTGACCCCCCCCCCTCACGTCACTCTCAATCCCCCATAACCCGACAAAATCTATGTACAAAAAAATAATTTATTGTGTTTTTTGTCATACTTAAGAAGGAATGTCTCTAATTATAACATATGCCAACAGACAGGAAAATGGAAAAAACACTATGAAACAATTAATTTATACGTACCAATAAAATTCAATAATTCTATCGCAATATTAAATAAAAATATATATAGTAGATATATTAAGGCATACCTCATACACTTCAATGGACTTCATCATCTTCTTCATACAAGCCATCATCTGTATCATGCCATCCAGATTCAACATTGTAAGGATTGGCCATATCATCATCATCATCGATGTTAGTTACTATCATCATGTCATCGTCGATATCATCTTCATGGACATTGTCTACTACATCATCTGATTCAACTAATTCTTCGAAATATTCCTCTAGAACATGATCATCTAACTCATGTTGATCATCTTCAACATCGTCTTCTTCTTCGAGACCCTCTTCATTACCTTCCTCTACGTTATACTTTACTGGCCTTCCCATTGGATCGTGTCTCGCAACAAATGACCAACCCCCTCTACCTGGAACCTCAGAGTAAAATACCTGTTCACATTGAATTGGAAGAGCATAGGGCTTAGTTCATGCTCAAACAACCTTGTATTAACAATGGTAAATCCATTATCATGTTCAATAATAGTTTTATAGGGATCACGTTGATTAAATTGTAACCTGTACCATTTGACAACTAATAGAACTACTTTGAAGGAGTTAAAGTCGCACTAAACAATATCTTCCAAATACCCATAGTATCGATTTTCTAAAAGTTTTGGATGTCTGTCACTTCTAGAGGAAACATTGGTCACCTCAAAGACTGCATACATCCCACAATCTGGTGTTTTCTTATTTTCATTCAAATTTTTGATGTGAAATTTACAACCATTGCACCACATAGCCTTACGATGTTTTACCTACAACAAGCCATACACGTAAAGATTACATCATGATCAATTGATGATTAATTGCATGTTTATGCCCTGAAGGGAAAAAAATCAACATGTACATTAATATATTTGCAAAAAAAAAATAGTATGGTTGATTAATATGCTTGCCTGCTTATCTTTTAAACCATATGCTAAATCGATTTCCCTTTGTGTAAGATTGGTATCTCCATTGCGATGAGCTGCTTTAGCTAATGAAGCCACACCTTCCCATGATATTACATGACCAGATTGTTCACATCATTCAATCCATACCTTCATCCCATCAAGATTGTTTGCGATGTATAAATGAAGTGCATCCCACTCTCGACCAACAACTTGATGAAAATAAAATTAAAATTCAATACAAATGTATATTCACTTAACACAGTATACACTTTTAATTGATGCATATTGAATATTAAAAATAGAATAAGTATGATATATACATAAAAATCAACAGTCAAATGTATTATATTAATTAATCTCCTAATTACCTTTCACCTTCCTCGATCTACCTTTCCCCTTCAGGTACTCCCCTTCGAAATTGTTATTGGAGTTTGGATCACAAATGCGACCTAAATTGAGCTTTGACGCCAATTTAGGAAGATATTCACTAATATACATCATTTTTTGGTATACCATATATCCCTCCACCAAAGAACCCTCAGGACGTGCTCGTTGTCTAACCAAACTCTTCAAAAATTTCAAGTGCCTCTCAACCATCCACATGGACCTTGAGTGTACAGGTCCACACAATTCAATCTCCTCAACTTGGTGTATGAGGTAGTGTTCTTGTGCATTGAAAAATGTCAAAGGTAGATGCTTCTGCATTTCACACATGAGATCAAGAATTTCTCTCCAATACTTTATATCTTCTTTATGGATTTCTTTAGATGACAACCATCTACAAGTGATGCAAACCAATCACGAGATTTAACAAAAAAAATACATTATATTACATAACAATTAGTGCACAAAAATTAATGTAAGTTCTACAATGAATTAAACAAACACTAAGCGCATGCAAAAAATCGCTACTTACCTCATGTATTTCCCAAGTTTATATATAACTTGTTTCACATTGTTGTCGAAGTTCTCCGGGAGAGAGAGAGGTAGAACATACTGTAACAATAAACAAATCATTTCATTTTTTTTACAAAAAGTAGAAAAACAAAATACCAACAATATGCACTAGAATAAAAAAATATAGCAATTATATGCATACCATAATAATTACCTTCATGAATATATGTCAATCATGCGTTTTCACCCCCGCAAAATCACATTTCTTTGTTATGATATTCTTCATGTTCGAACAAAATCCGGTGGGAAATTTAATTTTTCGCATAACTTCTTTTACAACATTACTTTGTTGCTCCATTAACATCCATGGAAGTGAGTTTATATTAATTGGGTCTCCGTTGATATGAAATTGAATGATGTCTTTCATTGAATGGTTGGCTTCTTGAATGTCATTGCAAAATTTGACAATTTTTTTCGTTCTCACTCCTTCCATCCAATATTCACCATAATGTTTCAGTCACATTCTTTCCGATATGCATTGTATCAAACAGATGAGCAATTTGTAGGTTCCCATAGTAGGGAAACCTACTGAATTGTTTAGGATAACTTTTCATTCCTCGTGGAAGCCCATTAATTCCTTCATGATCATGACAAGCATCATGAATCATAGTTTATAAAGAAATTGCAGAAATCAATGTCAATTATAGTAAACAACACACAATAAAAAAAATTCATAACATTTCATATATGATGATAGATAGACAATTTGATCCGTACATATCTTGACGATTTCTATTATATTGCAACTTCCATAGGTGAGGTGTCATTCTCTACGGTTTTAATACGGTCTCTTGCTTCCCATTGAACAGATGTTTTTCGGTATTTTGATACCTATGATTCTTAGAGAGGAAGTGCCTATACTCATCAAACACCTCCTTTCCTAAACTTTTTGAACGATGAGATTTGATCTTAGGACCACAAACTGGACATGCAAATTTTTCCTTTGTCTGAATACCTACATAAAGAGATGGATTAATTATGTCAATTATAATTATATATAAAATGAATGGATTATTTAAAAAAATATGTGTGCATAATATATTAACTAGTTCATCAAAATAAATGCAATTAAAGTGGAACTTATAATTACAAACCGAAAAAATGAGTTAACCCTGGGGCATCATGTATTGTCCATACAAGCATTGCATGGAATTGAAATTGTCTTTGTCGTATTGGTCTAGATTCATCATACATAGTGATGTCATTCCATAACTTTAGTAGCTCGTCAATAAGAGGTTCGATATATACATTCATATCTTTAACTTGGTACTTACCTTATTGATTTGAACATATAAAATATATAATTATTACAACCATTTAGATATATAAACCATACACAAGAGAAAAATATATATATATATATATATATGAGATTATGCAACAAAATACGACAAATGAGATGCCACTACATTAAAAAAAAAAATTGTAGACACATACTTGGAATAATCATTGCCAACATTATGTGCTCCCTCTTTATTGACAACCATGGAGGAATGTTATTGTTGATAACAAAAATAGGCCACACTGAGTAAATGGATCTCATCTCTACAAATGGATTGACACCATCTGCTACCAAAAAAATCCTAATATTATGAGGTTCTTCTTTAAAGTGAGGCCATTTTTCCTCCATATCTCTAAATGCAGACCCATCTACAAGCATTCGAATAATGTCATCTTGACTTATGTTCCATGCATGGTAATCCATAAATTGCGTTATGTTTTTGTACCTGAACAGTCGTTGCAAACGTGGAATAATGGGAATATAACGAAGAACCTTGCGAGGCACCTTTTTTGTTACTTGATATGTTCGATATCTATTGATATGGTATTCCGGACATTCTATTTCAAATTCATCTTGATTATAATATATAACATGTCCATCGGGGCATGCATCAATTGCTTCATATTGCATTCCAATTTCTTTCATGATGGCAGATAAATCTCGATATGTGCAAGGTATCAAGCTACAACAAATTAAAATTAAAAAAAAAAAAACTAGTTAATTTAATATATAAATAATATTAATGAAACACTTTTCATCTGTATTAATTTTACTTCTGAATTAACAATAAAATTATTAGACAAACAGTGATAACCTTTAGCATGATCATATATATGTGATGGAATATATTACATACCTTAACATCTGTGTGACTGATGTGTTTGAAAGACCGTTCATAACCTTCAGGTTCACTATCAACAATATAGCAGAGAGAATATTTGTGTTGGATCCCTCATAAAGGGGTTCGTATGCCTTCTCAAGAAGAGGTAAATCGTGAACATCATCAAATTCATCATTTTCATGATCATCACCATCATCATCCATTCTAACATTAAATGTATCATGGATCAATGTATTTGCACCATCATCTTCAACTATATTATCAACATGATCATCTTCTTCAATATGATCATTAACTTGTCCTCCATTATTCATACCTCCATGTTCCTCTGGTACTTGTTCTAAAAGAACGTCCTTCGGGCTATATGTTGTAGCATGTCTTTCCTTTCTAATTACATGAAACAATCAATAGATATTAATTAATATAAGAAATATTAAAATAATACATGCATTTACAAAAACAATCAATATAAAGACATATATAATGCAAAACTTACAAATGGACGATATTCATGTCCCCCCTCAGTGTGTCCATGTTCCCTACAATATTTTGTGGTTGTTGTGATCTTTATTCTTCTCCTTTTAAATCCCCTGCATTGACTATATGGACAATAACATTTCCCCGTTAGGAACCCATGTCTTTACTTTGTTAGTATGTTGTTGTTGGACGCATATGCTTTGTAAGTCGTCCCGTAGTATTTGTTGATCAATAGTTTGTGTTATTGTTGTTGGCGCATATGCTTTGTAAGTCGCCCGTAGTATTGTTGATCCATAGTTTGTAACAGCCCATGGTTTTGATCCATAGTATTGGCGCCTAGAATTAGTATATAAGTGTGTGTTGAGACCTATGAAGGCACCGTGAAGTTATTTGTATTGAGCTTGCTCATAGGAGGTTGCCCCTTCGAAGTGGCCTGTGATCAATATAAAAGTGATTCTGAGTTCTGTCATTTCTACTATTTCGCATATTTTTATTAAGTAATTGTTGCAAGTGCATCACATCTGGTATCAGAGCACTTTCTTGGGCTTGCTGGGTGAAATTTCTGCCAAAAAAAATTTTCGCATCTGTTGCAGGTTCGGATTTGGGAATAATCCCTATCCGCTTAACTGTGGGAAGTACTTGGGCATAAGCCCTAAAACTCATTGTGAGGAGTACCACAGGAACCCCGAAGTAGCTGGCCCATTGAGAGGACTTGCCAGCGAAAAGGGAAACGACCCCTACCTGATTGACTAGTTCCCACCCGTGAGGTAAACCAAGAGCTGTCATTTGTGGCAAAGCGGTTATCAATTTTACCTGATCCGTGGAGTGAGGGGTATTGCCCCAATACGCAAGTCGTCAGACAGCATTGGTGGCCGAGTGAAACCCTTGAACTGTTAGGAAGTCGCACATACCTGGGGTCCATATCTACTTCCAGCTGAACTATTGTCGATCACTGCTGTGCCGTTTCAGATCCATTTTGCAAGCCATTCCAGATCCAGCCGTTCGGCATTGTTCCAGATCCCTTCCGAGCTGTAGCCGCTCCAGTCTGTAAAAAAAAAATTCGAGCCCCAGTCTGAAAGAAAAAAGAAAAAAAAAAGTATAAAATTCAGTTTTTTATCCATATCTCCCTTGTTTTACCTTTGTTTCCCTTGAAATTTTCAGGGAACCCCTGTCATTCCATTCTACATATTTCATTCCTGAGGACCCTATCCTCAATTCCCCTTCCCTAAGCCCGAAATCCCACATTTGTCTATTTTTAGGGTTTTCCATAACTTCCTCAGATTTCACCCAATCACCTTCAAATTTTACCACAGAGTTCCTTTCTGAATTCTGCTTCTTTGTTCCCCTTTGCCAAATTTTCCCATTCTTTCACCCCGCTTCTGAAATCCTTATTTTTGCTTCCCTGTCTATCCAACAGTGTCCAAAACCTAGTCAAACCCCAATTACCCTTCTGATTTTTTCCCAAGTCCAAATTTTCCCTTACTGAAGTAGTTTATGTTTTTGTTTTCCTACCTAGTCAACCGAAAAAAAAATAAATAAATAAATAAATAAATAAAAAATAAATAAATAAAATCCTGGTTATGGTTGTCACCCGTGCAGGAGCAAAAACCATGGAGGACACACTTACAGCCATCCAAGCCAAACTCCAGGATCTGGATGAAAAATTTCTCGGTCTCCATCTTGAACATTCAGCTATGAACAACAAACGGCAGTCCGAGTCTTCAGCAGACAATGGGTTCTCTTCTTCCAGCAATTTCCGTGGTCTGAAGCTTGATTTTCCTCGCTTCAATGGTACCGATCCAACTGGATGGATCTATCGTGTAGAACAGTATTTCAGTCTGCATAATACCTTTGATGTCAACAAAGTTCCGTTGGCATCCTTTCATTTGGAACAGGAAGCTCTTCAATGGTACCGTTGGTACATCAAGGCTCATCCAGAGCCCAAATGGCCAGACTTTTTCCAGCTCCTTTTGCAACGATTTGGTCCTAGTGCTTTTGATGACTTAACAGGAGCCCTCACTAAACTTCTCCAAACTGGCACTAGGAGAGAGTATCAAACCGAATTTGAGAATCTAGCCAACCACACCGAAGGATTGTCTGATGACTTTTACCGGAGTTGTTTTATCATTGGTCTAAAGGATGCCATCCGCTCTGAGGTCAAAATGTTCTGTCCCAACACAATGATGGAAGCACTAGGGTTGGCTAAGTTGGCAGAAGACAAGATTGCAGCCCAACAACGCTCCAAGCCCACTTTTGTTCCCTTCCAAAATATGGGTTCTCAGCGACCACCTATACCGCAGGCTCCTTGACCGACTCCTATCAAGCATTTGTCTGAAACAGAGATGCAAGCACGCAGAGAAAAGGGGCTTTGCTATAATTGTGATGAGAAATTCACTCAGGGACATAGATGTGTTCAGCAAAAGCTCTATCTCTTGGATGTGGAGTCTCCGCCTGCCTCTGAAATGGGTGACGAAGATCCAGAAACACTGGATGCTCCAATCGACATTTCGGAACCACCTATTGACCCTCCGTCTTAGGATGACCAGCCAGAGATATCTCTCCATGCTTTAGCTGGAATCACCACCCCCCAAACAATGCGGGTCAGGGGTTACTTCAAGAAGCTTCCTCTTACAATACTCATTGATTCTAGTAGCACTCATAATTTCATTAACCCTCGAATCGCCAAACAAGCTGATTGTTTTATCCATCCTTGCTCCAACTTTGAAGTCATGGTTGCCAATGGGGGCACCTTACCTTGCAAAGGGAAGTGTCAAAAATTTGCGTATCTCTATGGGAGATTATACCTTATGCTCTGACATGTTTGCTTTGCCCTTAGGCGGATTTGATGTGGTTTTGGGCGCTCAATGGCTACGCACACTTGGCCCTATCTTATGGGATTTTGCCGAACTTTGGATGCAGTTTTCTCTCAATGGACAAAAACACACATTGACAGGATTACAACCAGGTTCTCTCAGCATCATCAGTTCACATCGCATGGAAAAACTCCTCAAGAATAATTCACATGGTGTCATCGCTCAGATCCATTCCATCCAGATGCAACCATCAGCGGTCTCCACTACTCCTTTGGATATACAACAAATTCTAGATCGATATACAGGTGTCTTTGCTGAACCAGTGGGATTGCCACCTTCCAGGCCAAAAGACCATCGTATTCAGCTCCTTCCTAGCAGCATTCCTCCCAACATCAGGCCCTATCGCTACCCATTTCACCAAAAAACGGATATTGAAATGCTCATTCGGGACTTATTGAAGCAAGGTATTATTCGCCCAAGCACTAGTTCCTTTTCTTCTCCAGTTATTCTTGTCCACAAAAAAGATGGGTCATGGCGCCTCTGCATTGACTTCCGAGCACTTAATCACCTCACCATCAAGGATAAGTTTCCAATTCCTGTTGTTGATGAGCTTCTTGATGAGCTTCATGGGGCTCACTTTTTCTCCAAGTTGGATCTTCGTTCTGGGTATCATCAAATTCGGGTTCATGAGGATGATATCCCTAAAACAGCTTTCCGCACACATGATGGCCATTATGAGTTTTTGGTCATGCCCTTTGGCCTCACTAATGCTCCTTCCACATTCCAGGCCTTAATGAATAAAATATTTCGACCCTACTTGCGAAAATTCATTATAGTATTCTTTGATGATATCCTCATCTACAGTAAAACATGGGATGAACATCTCCAGCATTTGGAGCTTGTCATGCAACTTTTCTCTGACCATCATCTCCATGCCAAGCAGTCTAAATGTGTTTTTGGATAGAAGGAAGTTGAGTATCTCGGGCACATTATCTCAGCACAAGGGGTTCGCGTGGATCCTGCCAAAATCGATGCCATGAATAATCGGCCGCATCCTCAGACACTCAAGAGCCTTCGTGGTTTTTTGGGGTTGACTGGGTACTACCGCAAGTTTGTCAAGGATTATGGGAAGATTGCAGCTCCATTAACTGCTCTATTGAAAAAGGATGCCTTCACATGGACACCTACTTCTCAGTGTGCATTTGACAAACTAAAACAAGCTATGTGTACTACACCTATGCTAGCTATGCTCAATTTTTCCAAGCCCTTCAGTATTGAGAGTGATGCTTGCGGCAATGGACTTGGTGCTGTTCTCCTTCAAGATGAACACCCCATTGCGTTCACCAGCAAAGCCCTTTCAGGTAAGAATTTAGCTGCCTCTACCTATGAGAAGGAAATGATGGCTATTTTTCATGCAGTACGGAAGTGGCGCCCATACCTATTAGGGAATCATTTCTGCATCAAGACTGATCACCAGAGTCTGAAATATTTCTTGGACCAGCGTGTCTCCTCCCCGGCACAACAGAAATGGGTTAGCAAACTCATGGGTTATGACTATGAGATCACTTACAAGAAGGGTAAAGACAATATTATGGCAGATGCTCTTTCTCGTACATTTGATGCCCAAGGTTCTCTTTCAGCTATTTCTATGCCTGTTCCAAATTGGTTGCAATCTGTTCAACAGGGTTATGTCAATGACTCCTTCTTATCTCAAATCATCCAATGCTTGACCAACAACCCTGCTGCCGTACCACATTACTCTTGGGATGGTGCTTCTCTGCGATACAAGGGTCATCTGGTGCTTCCCCAGAGCACAGATCTTCAACAGGTTGTCTTCTATGAACTCCATGCTTCTCCATCGGCAGGGCACTCTGGGTTCCTCAAAACGTATGAACGAGCACGGCATAATTTCTTTTGGCAGGGCATGAAAAGGACAATTCAACAAATGGTGGCCGAATGTGATACCTGCCAGCGCAATAAGGGTGAAACAACACTCCTTCCAGGATTGCTTGAACCCTTGCCCATACCTACACGGATTTGGACAGATATTTCTATGGATTTCATTGAAGGGATCCCTAAATCTGGCGGGAAGACAGTGATTCTCGTTGTGGTTGATCGCCTCTCCAAATATAGTCATTTTTGTGCTCTCAGCCATCCCTATACAGCCTCCTCCGTCGCTCAAATTTTTCTAGACCAAATCTTTCATCTTCATGGCATCCCCTCTTCCATTGTCTTGGATCATGATGCGACTTTCACCAGTCATTTTTGGACAGAACTATTTCGCCACACTGGCACCAAACTGAAGATGAGTTTAGGGTATCACCCACAAACAGATGGTCAGACTGAAATTGTCAATAAATGCTTGGAAACTTATCTTCGTTGCTTCACTTCGGAACAACAACATCAGTGGGAAAAATGGCTCCCTCTTGCTGAATGGTGGTACAATACCTCTTACCACACTGCCTCTAAAATGACCCCATATGAAGCAGTCTATGGTCAAGCATCTCCAGCTCTTCTTCCATACACCCCCACGAGTTCACCAGTTCAGGAAGTTGACACGGTTCTTCGAAACCGCGATCATATTCTTCGCATTTTGCGGGACAATCTTCACATGGCAAGAAATCGCATGAAGTAACAAGCTGATCAGCACCGTTCTGAGCGCACTTTTCAAGTCGGCGATATGGTTTTTCTTCGTCTCCAGCCGTACAAACAATCATCCTTGAAACTCAAAGGGCGTAATAAGCTCGCTCTAAAGTTCTATGGGCCATATCGGATTCTTCAGAAGATTGGGTCCGTTGCTTATAAATTGGAACTTCCTCCTTCTTCCCGCATTCATCCAGTCTTTCATGTCTCTTGTCTGAAGAAAGTTCTTGGCACCAACATCAGTGGACAAACGATTTTACCCGAACTGGATAATGAAGGATCCATCCTTTTGGAGCCAGAGGCCATCCTCAATCGGTGCACGCGTCATCTTCGCTCTCGCTCTATCACAGAGGTCTTAATTCAGTGGCACGGCATGCAACCAGAGGATGCTACATGGGAACCACTCCTTCAGATTCAACAACAATTTCCACATCTAAAGCTTTGAGGACAAAGCTTTTTTTAAGGGGGAGGGGATGTTAGGAACCCATGTCTTTACTTTGTTAGGATGTTTTTGTTGGATGCATATGCTTTGTAAGTCGTCCCGTAGTATTTGTTGATCAATAGTTTGTGCTATTGTTGTTGGCGCATATCCTTTGTAAGTCGCCCGTAGTATTGTTGATTCATAGTTTGTAACGGCCCATGGTTTTGATCCATAGTATTGGCGCCTAGAATTAGTATATAAGTGTGTGTTGAGACCTATGAAGGCACCGTGAAGTTATTTGTATTGAGCTTGCTCATAGGAGGTTGCCCCCTCAAAGTGGCTTATGTTCAATATAAAAGTGATTCTGAGTTCTGTCATTTCTGCTATTTCGCATATTTTTATTAAGTAATTGTTGCAAGTGCATCACATCTGTGTTAAGATCCTAGTGGACGGCCTTCACTAAAACCTCAAGGTTTTGGTGTAACGGTTCGTATCATTTGGTATCAGAGCCTCCACCCAGGTTCAAGTCACAGAGCGGGTGGCAACGTCGGCATTGCAGTGTTCGCCCGAGGCTCATACGGCTCAAAGGGGACACCACCGTACGAGCGCACATCCAGCCCAGAGTCTGGACTGCAGAGCGTGGTGGGATGTTAAGATCCTAGTGGATGGCCTTCACTAACACCTCGAGGTTTTGGTGTAACGGTTCGTATCATTCCCATCACCCTTTCTTTTCAGTCCATCCCACAATTTAGCAAGTAATTATCAATTTTGTTCTTCTGGATCAGGAATATTGTTATTTGACATTTTCTCATAAAGAGCTTGAATGAAGATTATCGATCCTAAAAAATCAAGCTCCACACTTCACTATTTTTAATCATAGAAATAATTATGTATTCTTTTACAGAAAACAGTCTGTGCGAAGAATATAATTTCCGCAAATCGTCACTTGTATAGCCAACATGTCGAAATGTTTCCATAATGTATAGTTTCTAAAATTTAAACTTCGTTGGATCTCCAACGATATTATCATAGTTACCGTTATAATTTATACGTCACATATCCGACGACCGTCATCGGAGAACCGACTAGCGTCGGATATTTGACAATGTTAGGTATCAATTAAAAAAAAATCATCAAAATTCGTAATTTTAAAGGTGAAATCCGACATCATGGTCAATTTCGTCGGATTTTCTCGTCATATTTTGGGTTCAATTTTTTTTTTGCCAAAATGCCATCTGCACCTATTATTTCTGGCCAAACCTATTTTATGATTGCATTGAGGTAGTCAAACATTGCCGCAATTGCCAGCTTTTTGCCCCAAAGGAACGAACGCCTCCCACGCCACTTCACCCAGTGGTCACTGTTGGCCCTTTTTGTAAATGGGATATTAACTATATGGAATGCAATCCCCTGTCGGCTGGTGGACACAAGTACATAGTTTCCTCCGTGGACTACTTCACCAACTAGTCCAAGGCCATCTAACCTTTAATTGAACCAGTGAAACCGTGGCGCATTTCTCTTTCAACCATGTCATTGCTCAATTTGGTGTCCTGCACCAACTAGTGTCCGACCACGATTCCCATTTTGAGGACACCATCTGGAAAGAGTTGTCTCACCTGTTAAAATACGAACACCAATTCTCCTCCTCCTATTACCCTCAGGGAAATGGGCAGGTGGAGGCCATCAACAAAATCCTTAAAATGATGCTCCAACAGATAATGGATAAACACAAATCCAATTGGAACCACATGTTATTTACAGCCCTTTGGGCCTATCGCACATCAACAAAAACTGCAACAGGATTTACCCCTTTCCACCTCGTTCATGGAGTGGAATCAGTTCTCCCTATCGAGTGTCAAATCCCTTCCCTGCATATCACTGTCAAAATTCTACTAGAGACCACCGCTATGGAACAATGCTTGATCACTCTCGAACAAGACGATGAGAATCATCGTGCGACATCCCAAATGATCAAATATGCCAAGCATTGATCAAAAGGTCGTTATGACTTCCATGTCCTCCCTCACACTTTTAAGGAGGGTGACCTTGTCCTAGTCTACGATCAAGCCCATGACAAACTTGACACAGGAAATTTTGAGCCCATGTGGTAGGGACCATATGTTGTAAACATTGTCTCGGCAAGGGGGCATACATCCTTGTCAACTCCGAAGGTCACCTCTTGAAGAACCCCTTGAAAGGGTTGTACCTCAATAGATTTTATGCTTAAACTAACTGAACCCTTTGCTTGTTGTATTATAGCTTTTCTCTTCTTTTTTTATATTTTTCAAAGAAGAGCCTCATGGTTTGCTTCCTTGACCGTATCAGATGGATCCTTATCCTACCATATACATCATCTACGTTGACGATACGAACAGATACTATTCCCCATCACACGTCTTAATCCATATCAGTGGCGCGTGCGTTGGTGCAGCCACTAGTAACCAAGCAGAATACAATGTTGTGATCGGTCTCTTGATCGACACCCTACACATGAGCATTCATCACCTTCGTGTTTACATCAATTCCCAACTGCTTGTCGCACAGTTGAACAATTGTTACCAGGTACGTGACCCTTACGCCTTTAGAAATTTCCTATGCATCAACCAATTGGTTAGACTATTTGTAACCATCTCATCCATTCATGTCCCAAGACGTCTCAATAGTGTTGCAGATCAAATGGATAATGATATTATAGAGTTGCACATTAATCATCAACAACAAGGAAATAAACCATACATTTGCATTTTCATATCATTTTGTATACACATGTAAATAGACATCACATCCATCTCATCACATCATCAAGAGGCTCAAAAATACATAAAAATTTTGCATCCATGTGCATATGTATATATACATATATAAAATTCATATGTCCCAAAATCCAGTTGTGTCTACAACAAGGATCCCCAAAAGCTCCATAAAATATCATAAATACATCGGTAAAAAATCCCCATGCTTATAGCATTGGGGGTAGTCCTTTAATACTGTTGGGTAGTCATCAGAGTACTTTGAGGACTCATCCTAAGTCTCATCCTCGCTACTATCATCAACACTATGGGTTGCACCACCCCATTCCATTTGTTAGATAGCCTCTACACCTACAACAATATAGCACATGATCGACTGCCACTCGCCAGATTCCTGGAAAAAATAGCAATCAGATCCTCATTGAGGTCCTACCACCCATTGTCCATGACACCCTCTAAAATCCGCTCTATGTCCAAGCACAACCCATCGAGTACTACCTTATAAATCTTGCGTCGTCGTTGTGCATGGGGGACAAGGTCAATACTATCAACCCTACCATGGCGCCTTTGGTACCCTGTCGTAGATACAGGTCCTACAACTGCACACACATATGAGAAGTCATCAGTACTAGTATAATATAAAAATTATAGCTTTCAACTATCCTAGTGTTGTAAACATAATTTTAATCAACATGCATACATACCATCTGGTCCCCATGCCTATCCAGGAGGTAGGGGCAGCTCAGGGTCTCCCCTATAGTCCATGCCTGTGTAGGGATAATCTGTAATGGTGACTGGAAATTGTCACCATTAGGCAAATAAGTCACATCCAAAGACTCTCCCAACTAGGCCCCCACCCTCATGTATCATCATCTCGCCCCAGCGTCTCATCTTGGGCTCTGTAGATGTTAGGAACCTGTGTCAACCCTTCTCTTTACTTTGTTAGTATATTGTTGTTGAACGCATATGCTTTGTAAGTCGTCCCATAGTATTATATGTTCCATGGTATCGATCCTTAGCTTGTATTAGCCCATAGTATTATATGTTCCATGATATTGATCCATAGTATTGGACGCATATGCCTTGTAAGTCATCCTGTAGTATTATATGTTCCATGGTATTGATCCATAGTATTGGCGCATAGACTTAGTATATAAGTACGTGTTGAGGCCAATGAAGGCATAGAGAAGTTATTTGTATTGAGCTTGCTCAAAGGAGGTTGCCCCCTTGAAATGGCCCGCGATCAATAAAAATATTATGTGTTATGATATATCATTCATTTCATCAATTAATTGTTGCAGGTCCCTCACATCTGGTATCAGAGCACTTTCTTGGGCTCGCTGGGTGGAATTTCTACCAAAAAAAAATATTGCATATGTATTTGTTCCTATCAATTGTAGGTTCGGATCCAGGAATAATCCCTATCTGCTTAACTGTGGGAAGTACTTGGGCATAAGCCCTAAAACTCATTGTGAGGAGTACCACAGGAACCCCGAAGTATCTATCCCATTGAGAGGACCTTCCAGTGAAAAGGGAAACGAACCCTACCTGATTGACTAGTTCTCACCCATGCGGTAAACCAAGAGTTGTCGTTTGTGGCAAAGCGGTTATCAGCTTTATCTGAGCTGTGGAGTGAGGGGTATTTCCACAATACGTAAGCCGTTAGACAGTATTGGTGGTCGAGTGAATCCCCTAAACCTTTAGGAATCCACACATACCTGGGCTCCATATTTATTGACAGCTAATAAATCGCATATTACATCTATCCAGAACTGTTGCCGGTCACTTCCACGTCATTACAGATCTATTCTGAAAATATATATATATATATATATTCTGTTTTTTCACCATATCTTATTGGTTTTAACTCTATTTCCCTTGAAACTTCTCCGACACCCATGCAATCTCATTATGCATATTTTATTCCTGAGGACCCTATCCTAAATTCCACTTCCCAAAGCCAGAAATCCCACATTTGTCTATTTTTAGGGTTTGTCATAACTTCTTCGATTTTCACCCAATCACCTTCAAATTTTGACACAGTGTTCATTTCCTATTTCTGCTTCTTTGTCCATCTTTGACAAATTTTCTCATTCTTTCACCCCGTTTCTAAAATCCCCATTTTCTGCTTCCTTGTCTATTAGAAAGTGTCCAAAACTTAGTCAAACCCTAATTACCCATCAAAAATTTTCCCAAATCCAAATTTCCCTTTACTAAAGAAGTTGTTGTTTTGTTTTTCTACCCATTCACCCAAAAAAAAAAACTCCCGGTTAGGGTTGTCACCAGCGTAGGAGCACACATCATGGAGGAAGAAATTGCAGCCCTCAAAACCAAACTCCAAGATCTAGATGAAAATTTTCTCAACCTCCATCTTTAGCATTCATCCATGAACAATAAATGACAATTGGAATCTTCTGCCGACACTGGGTTCTCTTCTTCCAGCGATTTTTGTGGGCCGAAGCTTGATTTTTCTCGCTTCAATGGTAATGATCCGAATAGATGGATATACCGGGCAGAACAATATTTCAGTCTGCATAATACTTTTAATGTCCACAAAGTTCCACTTGCATCATTTCATTTGGAATAGGAATCCCTTCAATGGTACCGTTGGTACATCAAGGCTCATGACGAGCCAAAATGGACATATTTTGGCCAACTCCTTTTGCAACAATTTGGTCCTAGTGCTTTTGATGGCTTCACAGGAGCACTCACTAAACTTCGCCAAATTGGCACTGTGAGAGAGTATCAAACAGAATTTGAGAAACTGGCCAATCACACAGAAGGATTGTTTGATGAATCCTACAGGAGTTGTTTTATCAGTGATCTCAAGGATGAAATCCGCTCAGAGGTTAAAAATAACACAATGATGGAAGTCCTAGGGTTGGCTAAGTTGGTGGAGGACAATATCATAGTCCAACAACGCTCCAAATCCACTTTTGTTCCATTCAGAAATATGGTTTCCCAAGGACCTCCCATCACGCCAACTCCTCGACCAACTCCTATCAAGCATTTGTCTGAAGTAGAGATGTGGAAACGTAGAGAAAAAGGGCTTTGTTATAAT